>OY282580.2:3016511-3029011 GCA_958299025.2 Drosophila histrio | reverse complement strand
CATTATTACTTATGAATACTTTAGTCTATATATGTGTGTGTGTGTGTTAACTGTGTGTGAACAGGTCGAGTTGGGTAGCTGCATTAATTACAAATCTATTTAAATGAGTCCGACAGGTGAGCACACAGACTTAACACAGCAGGTGAACGACGAACGACAAACGACGACCAAGTGCTAAAAGATGATCATTAAAAATCATGTTGCAATTGCAAACTAGAAGATTGACAACATCATCATCTTTAATTCTATAAAATATATTAATGTCAACTTTTTTTGTGAATAAGCTGACAATTGAGAAGCGAAGACCTTTTGAAATAGTAATAATAATAAATAGTAATAACTGCTTAGACTAGATTTCAATTCATATAAATAATGAGATTAGTTAATACATCTCAAGGAAACTCTCAATCGTTTTTAGTTGTTTATTGAATTACACAATAAATATAGTTTAGCTTGCGATTAGAAACATTTTTTTAACATATATGTTAATAGCATATTCAAATATCTATTAAATATTTATTTATATACAGATTTCAGTTTCACTTGACTATTGTTTTAACGAAATTTAGATAGTTCTTTTTTAATGAAAATTCAACAAACTCAAATGCTTTTAGAATATTTTATAAATTAATATTTTAACTTATTAATGCTTAAATAATATAAAGAAAATAAATTTGATTATTATTATATTATATTATATTATTATAAAGCAAATACATTTTTCTATTATTTAAAAAACTTAAACTCGGAGAATAATGTATTCTTTTAAAAGAAAAGATTAAATAATTAAGAAAATACATTTTTCTATTATTTAAAATGCTTAAACATAGCGAAAAATGTATTCTTTTAAAAGAAATTATTATTTAATAAAGAAAATACATTTTACTATTATTTAAAAAGGTTAAACTCAGAGAATAGTGTATTCTTTTAAAAGAAAAGACAATTTAATAAAGAAAATACATTTTTCTATTATCTAATAAGCTTAAACACAGCGAATAATGTATTATTTGAAAAGAATAGAGACTCTTTTCAAGACATTTTTAGCTATAAAACTTTAATAAAATAGTCAGATATTTTTAAGGCATATGCTTTAATATAATCTGATCTACAATTTGAATTATCTTTATTATAATAATAAATTTATACAGCTGTCTTAAAAGCTATAAATAAGTATAGGATGTGATCTCATTCCTTGAGTTTTCTTGAATAATAATGCCCGCAAATTGCACTTTAAAAACATAATTAATTAATTTGAATAATTCTTTGAGTTCTCTCTGCATTTGACTACAATAATTATGTGGCATGTTTATTGCAATTTTAAAAGATAATTAAGTAATGAATTTAAGCAATATTTAATTGTCTCTCAGTGCAGTTTAAAGTATCTGTTACCACATTATGTACGCAGTTTGCAAACATTTTCTCATAACTTTATTCTAAGTACATTCAATTAAACGTTGTAATAATTTACACATTTTATGCCTGGAATTTGCGACGTTCTTCAATTGAATTGAATGCTCTACTATGTGTACTTGAGATCGTTTAATCGATTATGAATTGAACACATTTGATTACTGCTCCCCAAGTGCAGTTCACCTCGTCCGTCAATTCGATCGATCATGCCTCAGTTCACAGAGTGATACTACTAGCTGGATATCAGTATTTGGGTCGCTTTTCTCACCCCCAAGTGCAGCATCCTTGGCATACTCTAACAATTATCGTTTATTATTATTCACTGTCATGACGCATCGCAGCATTGCTACACAGTTACAGATACAGATAGACAACTAGCAAATTACTTTACAAAATTGTAACATGCACAAATATATGACCATAGATGTTTCGCCTGCCATAATCGACACACACAACACACACACACACACACCACACACACACACATAGATATCCACCCGCCACTATTGAAGCAGCTGGCCTCAGTCTATGGCTGCAACTTGGCTAACTAAATGGCCAACAACGTACTGCGGACTTGCCTTGTTCGCTGGTTCACCTCGCGCACATCTTGGCCAGCACATGGAGATACTTAAATGCTTAGACAAGAGCGTTACGTGCTACCCAAATAAAATCAAAAAGCATAAACAATATATATATATATATAAAATAGAAAACATTGCAGTTGAGTCTCTGCTTCAACTTTAGCTACAGCTTTGGCTCTTGCTTCTCTGGCGCAGATTAAAGCCACAAAATGACTTAACTTATAAGCAGCTCTTGGCATTTGCAGTTGTCGTCATTGTTGTTGCTGTTGTTGCTGTTGTTGTTGTTGTTGCTGATGCCGCAACAAGTTCGTGTAATCAATGCAATTTAGTCGCTAGCCATGTCAGGAATGTGGTTCATAGGTCGAATGCGAAACACGTCTCAGTCTGAATCTGAATCTGTATTTTGCGTCCGATTCCAAGTCTGAATGTGTGAGTTGTGCGGAGTTTTGCAATAGATCGACTTAAGATTGAAGATTGCACTAAACACGAATACACGAGTAAGACAACTAACTACTGAATACTATGACTATGAATACGAGGGCATTCAGCCGTAAACTTCATTGCTTAAAGGTGTTCTAATGATTGCCCAAATGAGCCCCATTCATTGTATAGTATTCAACATGAAAGCACTTACATACACTTAGTTAGATATTACAAGGTAGATATCAATTAAGCATAGTATACTGTTACTAACTAACTAACTAACTGACTAACTAGCTAGCTAGCTAGCTGCCAGGTGAGTGGCAATCGAACATGTTTCAGCTTTATTGCCAAGAATTTGACGAGCAATCGGCGTAAACATCACAGACACCTCAAAGAAACCAGTTTAGTATTACATATTAATGGATTCTACGAAAGAATTCGTATCTTAGTTTAGTCATTGAGAGAACTGTTCAATTTCCCCACTTAATATATATCTCTTTAAGCCCTATAGTGGAAAAAGCTAGTTACAAATATCATATTAATATATGTGTACCAAATTTCTTCTTTGGAAATAGATCTGTCTCTCCATCTATCTACATACACCTACTAAAAGAAATTAGGAGCTAACTATTCCCAGCTCAAGCCCCAAAGAAACAAATTTAGTTATTAATCCAACTTATATTCATATATATTTAAGTTTTGTGGGTTTCGTATTAGGAAATTATCCTTCATTATTAGGCGGAGTCATAGAATCTCAGATCTGTTGTCTCTATGTTAAATGTTAAATGTAAAAAACTAAGAGTTTTGGTCTAAAAACATTGCCGAGAGCAAACATTTTATTTATCTATCTGTAAATCCTACAATATTGAATGTTTGTGAAGTGTTTGGAAAGATTCAATAGTAGAATATTTGCACAAATTCATAACACCATTTTTTGCCAGAGTATAAAAACTAATAAACTGAACATTTTCCAACGTAGACTCAAAACGTTTGCAGCTTTATTTTACCTTCAAGGTAAAGGAGTAAAAGTTTTTTGTTTTCAATTAATTTTAGCTTAAAGAAGAAGTCTTTTTTATACCCTGTGAGGGTATATTAATTTTGTTAAAAGTATGTAACAGGCAGAAGGAAGTGTGGCCGACCCCGTAAAGTATATATATTCTTGATCAGCATCAATAGCCAAGTCTGTCTGTCCGTCCGCCTGTCCGTCAGTCCGTCTGTTCGCTTGTATAAACTAAAGTATCTCAGAGATGGTAAGAGCTAGAAGCTTGAACTTGGTCTCCCAGCTCTGGACAATTTTGCAGGCAGATCAAGTTTATCTTTTTTTAAATGCCACGCCCCCTTCGCCCACAAATAAAGTAAAAGCTCATAACAAAAGCAGTTTTGTAGCTAGAGACATGAGATTTGGCACATATGATCAGTATCTTGAGGTTGATATGTCCAGAAAATTTCATCGTGATGCCACGCGCCCTTCGCCCACAAATTACAAGAGAATTACATTGGAAGTGACTTTGCAGGGGTCTCTGTACGCCCATAGGGTATATTACGGTCGGGGTTCCGACTGTTCGGCTTGTTTGTATATCAAATGATTGCGTAAGGTTTTTAATTATACTATAATTTCTTTATAATTTCCCAGTTAGATTAGGAATACCCAGCACTAAAGTCTCAGACACTTCCAGATCACGCACATCACTTACATTATGCTACAACTACGGCAATTACGTTAGTATATTTCCCAACTCCGGAACCCATTTGGCCCCATTTTGTAGCAACATTAAGAGCTTTGTTAGGTCGAGAGTGTCCAGCGATCAGCGATCTTTTAAAGGTAAACGTAATTGCACAGTTTGCGATACTCGTAGTCAAAAGAGTCGGTATAGGTGTTACAACCATTAGTGCTCCAAGGCGAGACCCTACAACAAGGTTCTTCACAGCAGCTCAACTTGGCTGCTCAGCAATTGCTACTATTATGACCTTTTATAGTTGTGGCTAAAAGAAAAACAGCGAGCAGCTGTTTTCCCGCCACACAACTGACCTTAGCTAAAGCGCTTCGAGTGATGCTATTAATAACTGGCCAACAAATTTTGCACAGTGCATGCAAACTGTGGTGGCAAGTGTGGAGTGGGGTGAAGTGAAGGGAAGTCGAGTTGAGTTGAGTTGAGATTTGATAGCCATGCTGCAGCTCATTAAGCGACCAACGAACGGGCAACAGCTGGCTTTGAATCTACAACCAACGACGATGCTGCCTCTTCTCAAGTTGTTGCAGCTACTTGGGGCACTTTAAGCCGCACTTTGCAACGCCAGGGCAGTCAGGCAACCAGCCAAGACGCGGCTGTAAATGAAAACAAAAGTGAAAAGGTCAGCAGCCAGCCAGGGAGTTGTTCAGCTCAGAGACGTAGACGTAGACGAAGATGAAGACGAAAGCGTTGACGGAGGCAGAAGGTGCAGAAACAGACACAGAAACAGAAACAGACGAAGAAGAAGAAACCTCAGCAACTCAGCCAACTGTGGCCGCTAAGCTCAAACGATTTGGCAGTCTTATACACTTACCAAAAGTCCCTCAACTGAGATCGTAATAGATCAATATATATATATACACAGTATTCGAGTCGAGGAACTCCACAGCAGACTCTATGAACTTAAGTCAGTTCCATTTTAAAGTACTTTCAATAGCTGCTGAAAGTTGTCAATCAACGAATTGTAAATCTAAACATAAATCTAAATAGATTGAAATTACTTAAATTAATCTTTCAAGTATATAGATTCCTTTACAATATTAATACGATTACTTTCATTCCCAAGTAAAGGTTTCAAACTTAAAGTCTCCTTAATCAAAGATCGTTTTCCCCGGCAAACTTCACTACGTGTGAGTTTTTTTGGGGGTCTGCTTTCGTCACTAGCGTGGACTACCGTCCACAGTGATATTAATGTGTGTGTTATAGAATTTCACAATATTTATATCTTTCAAGCAATGATATATCCCTAAATACTAGTAATAGATTCTATCAATCAAAGATTCATCTAGTATCTTAATCTTATAGAATTTCTCAACAATTTCCTCTGATGAGCATTTATATAGTAATAGATTTCTTAATCATTATTATCGCAATCTTATACCAATTTCTATTGTTTGTCTTTTGACTCAATCATCAAATATTAAACAATTCTGAAGTATTTTCTCTTATGATTGTTAAAACATAACTTTAGTTCAAGCTTATTGATTGAAATTACTTTAAAGATTGTATTACCTCGTTTTGCTACCTTTTTTTTATTAAAATAAATAAATACCACATATTTTAGGACTAGCTAAAAGTAATCAGTACAGAAAACTCTCAATTTGTTTATCAACTACTGATCAATCTTTCTTTTGAGAACTTTAACTTTGAATACATACCATCTAGCGTATATTAATATCTCTCATTTCAATAGAGAAAATACAATTCAATAGCTAGCTTGAAGAAGTATCAATCATATAGGAGATTATCAATCTTAATCTTTTCATTAATCTGTCCTTTATTAAGTAAATTTATTATTTGAAAAGTTGCTTTTTCGCCGTAACCAAATAATATCTAATTATGATTTCAAGTAGTCTTTCTTTAACTTTTTATATCTTTCTCGAGAGTAGACAGAATACTTTCCCTTTGGAAATACCATTAATAAATGTGGAGTTTTGTAAAAAGGCAACAATTAATTAAACATTATTATAAGTGAACATTTCTTAACTCTATTTAAACTCTATAAATTAACTCTGCAATTATATATGCCAAATAAAAAATACTCAACGTATTCAGTAAATAATACGACAGCCACAATAGATTCTCAATCTATTGCCCAAAATTATTAGCATAAAATATACTCCATTAAAGCCCAAGTCTATTGGCAAGTGTATATTATATTTTCTGCTGGTTTCTTGGCCATTTTACCGAGCCGGCTAACAAGTTGCGCATGCGCTGGAAATACACTTGGCCCAGAGGCGCAGCTGGAGTTTTCAATTGGAGCCTCAACTTGACTCGTCCGATTGCCCAATATGTGTGTGTGTGTGTGTGTGTGTGAGTAACTCTTTTGCCTGCTGAGGTATTCGCATTTTAATCTTTCTAAACTATTGGCCAAGACGCCTTTCGGACGGGGGCCTTCTGGGGGCCAGGCCAATATGCGATTATCTATCTATTGGGAAACTGAAATCAAAATTGCAGCAATTTGAAGAAGCTAAGCGCATTTTGTGGTTTTTGTGGATTTTTTTTTTTACTAGCTACTAGTCTGTTAATAGAGAGGGTAAAATACTCGTACTTTGTTGTATTTAATGAACTGGGAAATTAGGCAGTTGGAAAAGTCGCGCGCGTAACTGAAGAAGCAGCCACAGCAGAAGTCGAGTGACAACTTTCAAATGGAAATGAAATATTGACAGCACTTTCATTTTTTGTTACGTTTTATTTCTATGGCATATTTGCAATTCGATTTCCTTTCCTTTCCTCCCAAAAAAGAAAAAAAAAAACAAAATAAAAAGAATTGCAGGAGACGAAAAGAGTGACGACATCTTCGGCTCAAACTTTGGCCCGATTTTTATACCCTGTGGGGGTATATTAAGTTTGTTAAAAATATGTAACGGGCAGAAGGAAGCATGGCCGACCCCATAAAGTATATATATTCTTGATCAGCATCAATAGCCGAGTCGATATAGCCATGTCCGTCTGTCCGTCTGTCCGTCGGTCTGTCGGTCTGTCGGTCTGTCGGTCTGTCGGTCCGTCCGTATGAACGAAAGGATCTCAGAGATGGTAAGAGCTAGAAGCTTGAACTTGGTGTCCCAGCACTGGTAATTTTTGCAGGCAGATCAAGTTTATCTTTTTTTTTGGATGCCACGCCCTCTTTGCCCACAAACTAAGCAAGAAAAAAGTATGAAACAAGCAGTTTTGTAGCTCTAAACCCTCATAACAAGAGCAATATAACAGCTAAAGACTTCACATTTAGCACACATAATAAATATCTTGTGGTCAATATGTCCAGAAAATATTATCACGATGCCACGCCCCCCTCGCCTACAATTCGGAAAAGCTTATAACAAGAGCAATATTACAGTTAGAGACTTCAGACTTGGGACACATGATGAATATTTTGTGGTCGATGTGTCCAGAAAATTGTATCGCGATGCCACGCCCCCTTCACCCACAAATTAAGTAAAACCTCATAAAGCAAGCAGTTTTGTCACTCAAAAACCTCATAACAAAAGCAGTTTTGTAGCTGGAGACTTGAGATTTGGCACACATGATGAATATTTTGTGGTTGATGTGTCCAGAAAAATGTATCACGATGCCACGCCCCCTTCACCCACAAATTAAGTAAAACCTCATAAAGCAAGCAGTTTTGTCACTCAAAAACCTCATAACAAAAGCAGTTTTGTAGCTGGAGACTTGAGATTTGGCACACATGATGAATATTTTGTGGTTGATGTGTCCAGAAAAATTTATCACGATGCCACGCCCCCTTTGCCCACAAAAATTAAAAAACGAATTACTAGAGAATTTCATCTGGAGTGAATTTAAGCGGGTTCCTGTAAACCCACAGGGTATATTACGGTCGGGGTCCCGACTGTTCGGCTTGTTGGGTCTGTGATCGGTCTGACATTAGCAAATGGCACTGGCACATTGAGAGACAACAATAGCAATTATCCCCCCCCCCTCTGTATTGCTTATGTAATCTTTGCCAGCAGCCACAACAACTTCAATTGACATTTGGCGTTAAGACAACAAAAATATAAATCGAATCAGCTGTTGTAAAGATGGACAAACAACAACAGCAACAAAGTTCGCTTGAAGATGCCGCCAACGGTAATGAGACAACAAATACAAATACATCTGGCAACGCCTCGGCAGCTGCTCTGCGTCGCCAGCCCACAAAGTATCCACACGGCCTAAACATAACCGTCCAGACAGTTGATGAGACATCTGAGGATTATTCCCGTGCCTCGACCCTGAGGAGCAACAGCAGCAACGAGTCCTGCTGGACTGACACCCAAAAGTATCGCATTGGAATGTTGGGCAGCCCCGAAACTCTCGCCGAACTGCAGGTAAGTGATGGGATTCCGAAACGATTCTTAGACACTTTAAGTATAAGTATAAGTATAATTGGACTCTTTACTTTAAGAAAGTATAATTAGAACCTTTACTTAAATAAAGTAGAAGGGTCTTTTAAGTTTGTCAAAGGAGAAAGGAAGTCTGGCAGACCCCTTAAAGTATATATATTCTTGATCCGCATCAACAGTCGAGTCGATATAGCTATGCTCGTCTTTCCGTCCATCCGTCTGTCCGTCTGTCCTGTTGTATAAACACCTAAATCTCAGAGACTATAAGAGCTGGAGTAACCAAATTTGATGACAATACTCCTGAGGCCATCACAAAGGTCAAGTTTCTTTTAGAATTTTGTCAAGCCCCTTTCCGCCCCACAAATCGAAAAAAATCCGAATAACACGAGTTATTTAAAAGATACAAGTTCCAAATTCGACATACATAAAGATTAGTTTAATTGCAATGTGTACTGAAAATTTCATTGGAATCGGACAATAAACATCGGAGATTTAAAGCAAATAAATTTTCGAATATACAAAGGTTGGAGGCACCAACTTTAGGCAAGGAAACTGGTAATTTGCCAGACAATCGACTATGGCTACATTGGCGCAATGGTTAGAGTGTTGAACTCTTGCGCTGTGGTTCTGGAGTTCGAAACACACTTTTTTTAGATTATTTTTCTTTTAAAATTGATTTATTGTTTAAAATTTATTTAGGTTTATACTAATATTTCCTTTTTCAAGACTGTAGCCTTTCCTACTGGTTAAAGATTCCAATCTTACAGATTGTGTATTTGGCATTGTCTTAGTCAACTTGAATAACTTTGGCTACTATCTCGGGCTAATATATCATATAGCTATCATATAGAAACGATTAGTCGAAAATGGAATCATATCTTTGTTAAATATTTAATATATATGCCAAATATCTATGCATCGATACATTGATATTTTCAACATTGAAAACGAATATTCAGTTCGAATTTTGCGTACTTATTTCAGGTGCGACGCTATAAATATCCCCTCACCGCTAACTACTATCTAAATCGAGCTGCCCCCTCGACTGGACAAATGCAGGAGAAACCGACGCCTCTGATGATGTTGGGCTATGCTCGACGAGCCTGTCGCTGGAAGTATATTCGTTGGCCCATCATCTTTGTGGCCAGCGTGCTCCTCTTCTTCGGCCTGATCACTTATTGCCTCTGGTTGCACGACGTCAGCGTTGCACGAGCGCGTTTCCTGCAACGTCGCTATGAGGCAACTGTGTCCAGTACAACCACCGATTGGGAGGAATTGACTGAAGAGGATATCACAGAGTCGATGCTGATCACGACCACAGAGAACATCAACATTGTGCAAGAGTCAACGAGACTCAAAGCCATCGATATGAACAGGGAACACACAACTTTGATGACTGTGACGGAGGCGGAGACTCCCGAGGGGGGAGACGATGATTATGATGATGTATTGTTACCTGCGGACAGCATTCGTTTCACATCAGGACATCAGAACAGCTTCGGAGTTCCCCTCGAAGAGGATAAACGAATGCTGCAGCTCCTTAAGGATGTGAGTGAAAAGTGGAAACCAGTTTGTGTATCTTTAGTGTTCACTAGTTGATAGAAGGAAACTCCTGGTCAAATTCAGTTATTGAGTTTAACTCTTATCTTAACTGATTTTAACTCTTAAAGCCCTTTCCTTATCAGTTTCTTGATTAAACCATCTCTGACTTAGGAAGACCTTTGCAACTAATCGAAAATTTGCTTATCATTCATTTCTTTTCAATCTACTCAAAGATTCCTTACATTCCACAGTTTAAAATTGAGTTTGTTCGTTGTAATGTCTGCGATGTCTACAGCTATTCCCCTTAATGATCTCTTAAGAACTAGCTCCTTATCATCGCATATCCATTAAACATTTCTCACTTTACTTCCACTATCAATACTTTGTCTAAATGATCTCTCTGCAAAACCTTCCCCCATTTTCACACTATCTTCTTTAAGACTCTACAATTTATCCATCCCATCTATAGATCTCCTACTCACATATTCTCTCCCTTTCACAGCTACTGCCCAGACCGCAGTCCACGCCACCCGCCAATGTCCATCTGTTGACCCGTGTGTCGCCAACGCTGCCTCCACCCTCGGGGGTCAGTGGCAGACCCACTGAGGCGATGACCACGACACCAACGAGCAGCATTGTCAGCGGATGCATCTCCACGGCATTGCCCATGTGTCGTGGAGTTCTCGACTACGATCTGACCTACAACAATGGGAATGGAGCTCCGCGGGATGCCGCCGCAATGGAAGCCTATGGGGAACTCATCAATGCCAACTGTTCGGCACGTGCTGTGGAGTTTATTTGCGCTGCCCTCGAACCAGAGTGTCGACCCTCGCATATTGGACAGCTGCCGCCGTGCAGGCGCATTTGCAAAGGTAAGAGGGTTGGACAGGGAGAAAGGGAAGGGAGAAACCCGAAAATACGTTCTACAAATCTTTGTCACACCTAATATAAGTAGTTTTATAAAATTAAATACCCGACATTTGAGAAACACTCTTTGATTGTTTAATTAGCATTGCCGATAAAATCTCTAGATATTTGTAAAACATCCCTGAGACTTTTTTAATCAACTCCAACTTTCAGCCATTCTCGAGGCCTGTTCCATTGCGATTGCCAACTCGGATCAGCTGAGCGAACTCTTCGATTGCAGCCAATATCCGGATGCACACGAGACGCACAAATGCGAGGATCCCACGAGAAGGCGTGATTATTGCTACGGCAGTGAGTTTCAGTGCCACGATGGCAGTTGCATTCCCCAGACATGGCAGTGCGACAATATCAAGGATTGTGTTGGCGGCGAGGATGAGGATGAACAGTGTCTGGTGTGTGAGCACGAGGAGTTTCGTTGTCGCTCCAATGAGAAGTGTATACCGGAGAATTTGCGCTGTGATCTCAACGATGATTGTTTCGATGCCAGCGACGAGGAGGATTGTGACAACTTTGGTTCGGGGGATACGGAACCATTTGATGAGGCTGAATTGAACGCATTTCCGCGCATCTTCTCCTACGCCAGTTTCCTTTCGCCCAATGAGACAAACGAGAAACTCTACACGTACATTACAGCCACAACGGATGAGGAAGCTGGCACCGAGACCAAGTTTCAACTGCATCAGGTGGCAGCACCACCTTCTCCCACCTCCCTGCCTCTGGCTGCTGTGAATGCCAGCTCAGAGGATGCCGCAGCTGGCGGACCGAAGGGTTTTGGTAAGTAATCCCATATATATGACTGTAGTTTAGCCCTGTCTGTCTGTCTGTCTTTCTGTCTGTCGTTTTGTCTATCCGTCTGTCTGTGTGTCTCTGTGTCTGTCGGTCTGCCCGTGTGTCTGTCAGTCTGCCTGTCCATCCGTATGTCTGTCTGTCTGTCTGATCGTCTGTCTGTCCGTCTTTCTGTCCGTCTGTCCATCCGTCTGTCTGTCTGTCAGTCTGTCCGTGTGTCTGTCTGTCTGTCCGTGTGTCTATCTGTCTATCTGCCTGTCCATCCGTAGGTCTGTCTGTCTGTCTGATCGTCTGTCTGTCCGTCTTTCTGTCCGTCTGTCCATCCGTCTGTCTGTCTGTCTGTCTGTCAGTCTGTCCATCTGTCTGTCCGTCTGTCTGTCCGTCTGTTCGTCTGTCTGTCCGTCTGTCTGTCATATCAAAGAAGACTGGCTCAGGGCACACTACTGTCTCTCCCCACCCGACTTTCCGTCTTGTCTTTCTTTAGATATAACAATTAGATTTAAAATTTATTTGTTTAAGAAAAATGCGAAGAACAATTTAGAGAAATTTACAGAATACAATACCACATACAAAAACTATAAAGATTTAGTGTAGATTTGTTAATTAAACTCATATTTCTCACTTGCAATCCCTGTGGTTTAGTGAACTTTCGGGACAGCAAAGAGATCATGATGACAAGCGATTCGGAGACCAAGTTCAAGTATTCCTCCCAAAGGGCAAATCGCACAACCAGCAAGTTCACAATACCCACAGCCACTGTT
>OY282580.2:2976511-3011511 GCA_958299025.2 Drosophila histrio | reverse complement strand
TTTGCACGCTACTTTCCTTCGGGGTGACACTCCAAGGTGCCATTAATGATGATACTGACGATACATTTATAGCATTCCATTGTGACAGTTGTTAACGTTAAGGAAATGGGCGTGGCATGCAACACAGAGATTTGCATGTTGTAGTTGCGTCAATACAAAGACACACTCAAGTACAGTTGGGACATAGACAAAAAAAAAACCGTAAATAAATCTAGAAAATCATTAGGTGCAGTTTTCCAATTGATTTCACGCGCTAACCGCAAGCAAAAAGAAAACGGAAAACAGAAAACAGAAAACTCTTGGCCAAAATCAATAAGCAGCAAAAGGCAACAAAAACACAACAAAACAAAAATCAAACAATATCAAAATTGAGGGAAGCGGCAACCGCAACACGGCAGCCCAAAGAGAGATTGTCATTGCGGCAAAAGACCAGACCCTATCTCAGACAAGACCAGACAAACAGACAGACGAACTGACACACAGACGAAGAGACAGACAGACAGACGGACAGACAGACAGACGGACAGACAGCCAATTGTTTCATTGTGACCAGCTTGTCACGTTGAGACGAGAGAAGGGGAATTTCGGCAGTTGCGTTACGTTTGTCGTGTCTCCTCCTGTCGCATTGTTGCAAAATTGATGAGGCGCAATAGATTCGGAATGTGCCTCTGGCTCAGCTGAGTCCAACAACTCCCTATTGCCTTTCCTCTTCCATCCCTTGCAGATTGCCAAAACGGCATGAGCTACTGGAAAAACTGTAGGAAAATCAACAATACATACAAAGTGAAAATTGCTTTTGGGCAGCATCTTTTTACGCCTGATTGCCGTTCAAAAGTGTTTGGACTATTGTCTTAGCACTCACACACACACAAATAGTAGATAGATGAATGTGTGTTGGATTTGACAGACTAACCACACACACCAAAAGTACAGGGTATCCATTGCTCAATCCAAGGAATTGCTAATACAACTTATGAGTTAAACAAAATAAAAATGATCTGTATAAATGGGAAAATCCAATTATGGATGAGATATTCTAGGGAAGAAAACATTTCTTTATTTTAAGTTAAGATTACAAATTTAATTTGAACTCTTATTGCTGTTCTAATATTCACTAAATTATAAACAGATTATAAACTTATTATAATTTGTATAGCACATGTAGTCTTAGGTTTAAAATTGTTTCTATTATTATTTATTAATTGTTTGTATAAGTAACTTTAAATCTTCTTTTTGGTATAAGTGAAGAAATCTAGAAATAATATTCAAAAATCATTTTATGTTTAGTAATCTTATGATAACTCGAATTTCAAATTTTTTATAATAATTTGTGTTATTTAATAACTATATTAATTTAATTCCAGTTAGGTGAATATAACAAACTCATTTCTACTTTGATACACATTCAATAAAAGTCAACCAATAATTTGTATCTATTTATTTCCATTTTAAAAACTTGTAACTTGTTAAAAATCCCTACTCACTACACGCCTCGCAATGCAAACAAAACGATAAAGTGGAAGGTGCAATGATTTACGAGGCGTTTACAGTCCAGCCCAACACTGTGCACACACTGACAGGCAGCACTGTAAGCACCACACACACACACACACACACATAGTTGGTCAACAGGATATGGCAACAGGATATGTTCTGAGTCTGATTTACATAAATGCTCATTAAATCATTGTCGACTGGCAAAATGTCTTTTTTTTTTCCATGTACAAAGTTAAAGTTGTTTTCCTACAATTTTCAAACATATTTTCTACCTGACCTACCCCATAACTCCTCCCTCCCCCGTTTCCCTGTCCCACTGTCCAACTCTTGGGCTAGTTGTTACAACAACAGAAACTATTTGCATGCGGCCCCGACACATTTTGAATGTCAAGTTCAAAATGATTTACTGACTTTTTTTTGCTGTTGTTGTTGTTGTTTTTTCTCCCCGTCCAATGGGTAATTAATTGGCCAGCTCAAAGCTCGTGCTGAAGTTGAAACTGAAGCTGAAGCTGAAGCTGGAGTTGAACGAGAGATAGAGCAGTGATCAACGGTGAGGGGAGGAGGTGATAAAAGTTAAAGTGAGGTAAGGGATTGGCGATAGCAAAAGCGAAACAAAATGTTACAAACTCACGAGTTAGAAAACAAGCGAGAATGCGCTAGTAGAGAATGCTAGACTAGTAAATACTTTATAAATATAGTTGATATATTAAAATAATTATGAGAAATCAAATTATCATATATTTAATGTGGATAAGCAGTTCTTTGAAGTGTAAAATTAAATTAGGAATTAACTTAAAACTGAAAACTGATTAATAGAAAACAAGCCGAAGAGTCGAAGAGGGACAGACGATAGTAGGGTAGGCCCTGAGCCTACAAACTAGTTTCTTATACTAAAGTATGATTTTTGACCAATAGTTCCTATTACAGCTACATGATATAGTGATCCGATCTGGCTGGTTCCGATATATGAACTGCCTGCAGCAAAAAGACTGATCAAGTTGCATACAGATAGCTCTAAAACTGAGAGACTAGTTTGCATAGAAACAGATAGACAGACGGACAGGCAGACAGACGGACAGAGAGACAGACACACGGACAGGCAGACGGACAGGCAGACAGAGAGACAGAAAGACAGACAGACAGACGAACAGACAGACAGACAGTCGGACATACAGACAGACAGACAGACAGACAGACAGACAGACAGACAGACGGACAGACAGACAGACAGACAGACAAACAGACAGACAGACGGACAGACAGACGGACAGACAGACAGACAGACGGACAGATGGACAGACAGACAGATAGACAGACAGACGGACAGACAAACGGACACACAGACGTATAGTCAGAAAGACGGACCGACAGAAAAACGGACAGACAGACAGACGGACGGACAGAGAGACGGACAGACAGACAGACGCACAGACAGTAGACGAACAGACAGAGAGACGGACAGCCAGAGAGACGGACAGACGAACAGACAGACAGCCAGCCAGAGACGCGGACAGACAGACAGACGGACAGAGAGACGAACAGACAGACGACCAGACAGACGACCAGACAGACGGACAGACAGACAGACAGACGGACATGGCGATATAGGCTCGACTGTTAATGCTGATCAAGAATATATATACTTTATAGGGTTTGACATGCCTCCTTTCATACTTTACACATCTCGGGACAAAATTATAATATAATTATAATAATAATCTGCAAGACTATAAATAATTGAGGCTCAATCTTTGATATAACCTGTAAACACCTGGTAAACTGCTTCATCTTAGAAATGGTGTATTGGCTGATTAATCTGTATGCCTTTTATTAAGTAAATAATTGAACAATGCCTATAATACTCATGTACTTAACTAAATTCAATGTTAACTTAACGTAGGATCGGAAGAGAGAAACTATGACTTTGATTCATCATGCATTTTCTGCTATTCCCGAGCTATAAATAAAATATTCTGTAATTAATTAATACCAAAACAATCTAAAATACAAAGAGATAATTTATATTTATTCACATCTTAAAGATTATAATTCCAGTTGATCAAACTCTGCATTTTCTAAGCTCAAAGGGTGTATGGGGAAAAAGGCAAGTGAATGTTTTTCTACACAATACTCATATGCTGATTTTGGCCCTAATGAGCAGCCATTTGGCAGAGGAGCCAGAGAGCAACTCATTAGTGGGTAAACACCCGAAATTCAATGATTATTTTGGATTGCATTTTATAAAGTCAAAGGCGAGAGAAATAAAATGAAATATGAAATGAAATATGGTTTTAATGGTCAAAAATGAATCAACCCGAGAGCTACTATTGTAGCTGCCGGTTTTATTGTGAGGATTGATTGTTAAACCCCAATATGGACAAACCTAATGAAGATAATGCCTTAACCAGCTACAGCTTCAACTTCAGCAACAACTTCAGCTGTTTCAATTGTTCGCCCTCAGACAATGACAATGACAAGACATACAGTCACAACTAGAGTCAGGTCGCAGTACATACAGTTGGTCTAGAAATTCTAGTGACAAAGTTTAAATTACAAATATTTATTACTTATGAAAGTCCGAATTTTGTTTTAACTTAGAAGAAAGGGAGACATTTGTTTAAAATTTTTAAAAATAGCTAAACCTATTACTTCCTATTTTAACTTGTTCCCAGAAATTCTTTTTTCATATTTGTATATTATTTATAAACCTATTTAAATAAAAATATATTTTAATTCTAAAATATGAAAATAATAACAATAAAATGTATGTGCATTTTCTGATTTTGTCCGCACATTTACTTGATTAACTGTATGTCCATTGAGTAGAAGGTGCGGCATATCAATGACTAATAACCTTCCAGGCTACACAACTTACAATGCAATTTTCTTATTGTTACAGAGAGAACGGAGTATATGGATACCATATAGTAGAATAGATAGGACATCTGTCAGTCAACTCATTCAGACACTGTGACAGTCGCTGCACATGACTAATTATTGTATTGCATACAAGACCCTGACTTCGACTTCGAGTTGGACTTGGACTCCTTTTGGCCAGAGCTAATGATGCCTGACAAGGGGCTGGCTAAGAAAAACTCCGGGCCAGTTACACCTAGCGTGAAATATTTGCCATCAAAATAGTAGTAGTAGTTCGTAAGACACAATAAAGTAAATTAACTTTTATCGATACATATATAGATATTTGCAGCTTGAGTTCAATCTTGAGAGGAAGGTGGCCTGGGGGAAGCGGTAAAATGTGGCATGTGACTCAGCAGCTGCATAAACAAATTGCAGTCAACATTCATAATTTCCTGTTTAAATTAAAAGTCGGCCAACTGAGAGATAGATAGAGAGAGACAGAGAGAGAGGGACAGACAGAGCTAGTCACATAAACCATTTCCTAGTGACAAAAAATTACAGCTCGACTCGGAAAGACTTTAAGACTGCAAGGCTGTAGACTGTAGACTGTAGACTGCAGATTGTAGACTGTAGACTGTAGACTTTAAGCGTTGACTCTGAGACTGGCTTAAGACCAAAGCAAACCACGCACAAAATCTAAAAAAAATCTCAAAGGCAGCAGGCAATTAAATGTCGCCTTCAAAAAAATCGCGGTCCACAGCAGGCGATCAACTCAAAACTACAACGACTACTTGGACTACTAACTACCTAGTATATTATACTTACTACTACTATAATACACTGCACACAACTACTATACACTAGACTAAACTAAACACACAAAGATTTCAGTGCAGTGCAGTTTTCAGTGTGCGTTTATTGATTTTTATTATTAGCTACAAAAACCAGCGACAAAAATGTAAATCGATATCGAATACCAAACGACCAAAAATTATGCATTTCGAAGCCAATTTGACGATTTGCCGATACGACTATTTACGACTTATACACTGTCCAACGAAAGGGTATAACAGCTTAGTGAAATTGTTAGTGACAAGATAAAGAAAAGTTATAAGTAAGTAATAGTAATATTAAGTAATATTTAGTATAACACTTGTTGGTATGAAATAATGATAAATACTTACTTAAATAGACATCATAATTAGGAATATGTCAAGCTCTCAATCTGCGCAATTATATAATTTACTCTTCTTAAATGTATTCATTTTACTGCATTCTCTTCCTATCTTGTCTATCTGAAATGTGGGAAAAAGTAAGAAGAGATATCTTATACTCTGTTAAAAATATTAAAAATTCTCTTTTTATGTTTATTTACCATAATTAAATAAGGGAATATAATACACAATTCTTGTCACCACAGTTCTCACTCCTTTTTTATCTGTTAGTCAAAGTAATATTTCAATTGTATCCATATCTTTCAGCCTTTTCACTCCATCAATCTCATCTGTCTGAAATAAAATAAGACAGCAGACTCCGTATTTAGATATTATCATAAAATTAAATAGTTTAAGCATTAAATATATTAATGATAAGGTAACAAATGCTGGAATATTTAATAAACGAATGAATAAAATAGTGACGTAGAATCCAGAAATCGAATTATAATAAACTTAAATGATTTATAGAGCCAAGAAATTTATACATTTACCCGATTATTTCTTTGACTTTGCAAATCTTTCTTGTCATAATTTTGTAGATTATTCTAATTAAATATAGAGCCAAGAAAATTATAGATAAATATAGATAATGAGGTAATCATTATATCTTTAACTTTACAAATCTTTCTCATCAGCATTTTGTAGGGTATTCAAATGTCGACTTACTCTATTCTAATTGCTACTTAACATCTGGTTTATGGCCAACTGAAGGCAAGAGCTCTGTCGACGTTGCTGCTGGCAAACATATTGGCAATGCCGCCGACGCCAAAGGCGCACGGTCTACACTTCCACTTCCCTCCCCCCCCATCCACCTGATCTACCCTCTCCCCCTCCCCTTCCCCGCTTGGCGACCCTCTCTCGTTGCGTCTGTCAGGTAGTAGCTCCCCCGTCCATATACTATAATTATGGTTCGTTAACCTGTTTTTTTTTTCGGCCAGTCAACGCCGATCAACGTCAACGTCAACTACAAACTACAAACCGCCAACTGGCAACTGTCGGCTAACAAACTGGGGGAAAACTGAAGCTGGAGGCCGCATATGAATGTCGTTTATCATAATCTTATCAACAATTCACATTCAATTATAAATCAATCAAAATTGCACCATTTTCATTTATTTTCATTGGGTTTTTTGTTGTTTCGCCGACACGACTGTGGCACGCTTTGGGCATTTGAATTTCGAATTGAGGTTTGTGTTCGCATTTCGATTGAGATTTTGATTTAGATGTCGTTTTGATATATGTATGTATGGCAATCACTTGAAGCTCCCACGTTTAATTTTAATAAAGTCTGTGGTATGTGGAATGTAGCGTTTAGTATCGTATATATATATATTTATTAAATAGGCTTTAATCAAATAATTGTCGATCGTTTTAGTTGTGAGTTTGCTTGAAACAAATTTTAACTAGAAATTAACTAAGTAAATAATCTAACCTAAGGAACTATTGAAAATTAATAAAAGCTTAGATTGCATTTTACAGAGTTTTCTCCAATGCTTATAGCAAATTATCTATCAATTCAAATTGTTTAATATATCACAAGGCAATTTACTTGGGTGTATATTAAGTTTATTAAACGTATGTAACAGGCAGGAAGAAAGCAGGTGGCCAAGCCCATAAAGTATATAAATTCTTGACCAGCATCCATAGCAATATTCTTCCGTCTGCCTGTCAATTCGTCCGCCAACCTGTCCGCCCGCCTGCCTGTCCGTCCGTCCTTCCGTCACTATAAAGGAAAATATCTCAGAGATGGTAAGAACTAGAAGCTTAAACTTGATTTCCCAGCAGTTCTCATACTTTTAGGTAGATCAAGTGTTAAAAAATCAAAAAAATCACATAACAAGTGCTTGCAATTTGATAGACATCATAAAAAGTTTCTCAGTGCTAATTAATAAATAAATTTACAAATTTAGACTAGTGTTTTAGAGTTCCCTATTTCAACCAGGATGTGTACCTTTCCCAAAAGTAGTTCTCCTGAAAATTAACAACTCTAACTATTCACATTACATTCTACAGTTGATTGGGCTTGTTCCAGATGCTGTGGTGCGTGAATTTATCTCTTGAAATTCGCAAAATTTGCAATTTGGCATTAGCAACCCCCCCCCGTCGTTGTTCATATCGAACCCTCCACGTTGATCCCAGTTTAATCAGGGACACGCACTCACTCTGATTGCAATCAAGTAGCCCTCGGTTTTCTATTATTATCTGACTGAATCTCAACCAAAAACTTAATGCTTCATTAATTTACATTATTTGGAAATTGAAATGGGAAATGGAAAAATGGAAAAGTGGAAAATACTCGAGTGGTTGACCAAGAATTTCAATTAGAAACCGCAAAAAGCTGGACACACTCCCTATTGCTATCTATCAATTGCAATTGCAAATGTCAGTGGCATATGAATAATGCAGTTTTTGAACAACATTCAGCATTTGAATTTGCATTTTAGGAAGGAAAACAGACAACTGTCAGTTCTTAAATTGAATGCAGACAAACTTTAATAGAGTAGTTTTAACATTTTAGCTACTATATTATATCTTAACAATTAGCATATAATATAATCTTATAGACTTTTCTATTGTTTTACTAATTGCTATGCACATTTAAAATTGAAACTGAAACTCGAAAACTTTTGAAGCCCACTCAAATTTATTCAAATTCGTAAATTTGTTCCGTTTTGTGCTCTATCTTTAGCTTGCAAAAGTTCACTTGGGTTCAGTTTGGCACAACCTTGAGCCGATTTCCAAATTGTTGTTGTTGTTGTTGTTGTTGTGTGGGAGTTGCCAACATATGCAATTACATAACTAAAGTCAAGACAGGACCGGTCCCATCTTCAGCTCTAGCAACCCACACTTTAAAACACTCACACTCAAAGTACACTCATAGATATTTATTTATACGGAGAATGTGACTGAACAAATTAGCGTAGTCTTTTTTTGGGTCTACTGTACTGCAAACAAGCTAGCAAAAATACTTCTTGTTGTTGCTAATTAATTAGTAGGTGTGCTCAGGTGTGCCCAGGTATTTATCAACAGGCGCCCGAGGCGCTAACAACGTCACCGCGTTCTTTTCAGTTCCATCATCAAAGCAAGTCAAGGCCTAAATTCCAAGTTCGAGTTGAGGCAGCGACATCAACAAACGTGCCTTTAGGGCTTGTCAATCATATAGGTTTCAGTATACCCTGTAACTGTAGAGCTTAAGGAAGTAGGGTAGCTTAAATGAACGGCAAGCAAATACAACTGAAACTGTTAAATTAAGAAACATAACAACAAGTTTACATACAATTTAAGGTACTAGTATTTATCAGGGAATAAGCTAGACTTATAAAATCAGAAATTCTAATGTAAACATCATAGATAATAATTATAATTATTATATTATTGTTTTCTATTATATTATTATTATTTATTATATTATATTATTATTATTATTATACTATATTATATTATTATTATATTATATTATTATTATATTATATTATTATCAATAACTATTAAAGAGTTTAAAACTACAAGTTATTATTTTAATTGATTTATATTTAATCCATCATCAATAATAAGTTAAATTAATTCACATTAAATCAGCCTACAAATAAATATAATAATTGTCTTTAAACTTTTATAATTATTTTTTATTAAAAGTCTTTAAAAAACATTCTTATGAGCAAATTGTAATTATGGAATCTAATTGCTTTAATATTGTTTATTAATGATTAATGTTTATAATGTTTATATTAAGTAAATTCGCTAATAACCAATATATTTACGTATATAACTTTCTATATCTATTCTTTCCATTTCCAATATTTAACATTTTTTGTGAGCACTTTGAAAGTCTTTAAATGTAAATTTCCTCAAAAATTGTCAAGCTAAGAACTTCATATTTAATAAAATATAATAACATTTTAATATGTGTATTAAATATTTTCAATATTTCATAGGAAAGTAATGTGATTTTGGTATATATTTATTTTAATAATGTTGGAATCACGTTTATTGAAATAATCTCGCCAATAACCAATATAGACCATTTTATATTCTTTTCATTTTCAATGTTAAACATTTTTCTAAACACTTTGAAGGTCTCTAAATGTAAATTTCAGCAAAAATTGATATTGATATAATAACATTTGTCTATTAAATATTCTCAATATTTCATAGCAATCCCAGCAAGTATACTAAGTGTTAAAGTATCTTTTAGTGCAGCACTACGTATTTCTCTTAGATTTTCTGACCATTTTGAAAGTCTTTAGATGTAAATTTCAGCAAAAATTGTCAAGCTACAAGCTTCATATTTAATATAATAACATTTTAAAATGTGTATTAAATATTCTCAATATTTCATAACAATCCCAGCAAGTATACTAAGTGTTAAAGTATCTTTTAGTGCAGCACTACACATTTCTCTAAGGTTTTTCTTTTCCAGGGGTGTGTTTACCTTGGCAACTGTTGTCATTAGACGTGAATAGATTCATAAAAAAAATGAATATATATGAGTATAGCATATATGAAATACATATTTTCATTTTGCATAAAAAATGCATTTGTGAAGAGGCAGCCCGAGGCAGCCCTGGCACCAGGGGTCGTCAAGGGGGGGGGGGGGGGGGGTTATAACCTAGGGCAACAGTAGCAACAATGCCAGTCAAATTTTAGAAAAAAATCAAATCACTTCTTCTTTTTTTTATAGCTGATATACATTTTTTTTATGATATTTGTGACAGAAGATTTTATGCATTTTCCGACTAATTTACTGCTGTCCTTAATGATTTTGAAAACCCAGGAGCAGGAGCAGGAGCAGGAGCAGGACAGTAGCAGCTGCAAGTTCAACTAATTGCGTTTAATTAGAGCAAGTTGTAAACTGAAGATCGTAAAATCGTGTGTCACAACAAGTAAAAGGAGTGAGGAGCGGGGAGACAGGGGATTTCAACTGGATTTTTTGTCTTTTTTTTTTGGGTCGTTCGGTCAATGATTTTTATGTGCACGCATTTTACGAGCAATTATGCAACATGGGCACGAGCTACAACAAAAACTGTAACTGAAACGGAAACGGAAGGAAGTCGCTGCTGGTGTGTCGCTATCTCTGTCTCTCACTGTCTCTCACTGTCGTGGCCAGCTGCCACACAGGAGGCGTAACGCTGACACGCTTCGACAACAACAACAACAGCGGCAACATTTGAAGCGAAGCGTTGCAAATGCCGCTGATGGATTACATTGTCTCTCTTCTCTAGTATTGTATCTGTTTGCCTGGAGACAGGACACCCCTTTTTTTTTTGATTTGTTGGTGTTGCCTTAGTTTTGATTTGTGACAAATTATTGTAGCTGACATGCGTGGCAAGTTGGCAACTCTGCCGTGACGCGGCAACTCTGCGACTGCGCGTGCGTTGCACTTGAAAATGTCGCAACACATTCGTCATTCCATTGAAATCGAGAGACATTTTTAGAGGCGTATGCCGCGATATGTCAAACGTCATTAGAGCTAACTCTCTAGAGACGATAAGCGGACGTGTGTCTGACATTCGACAGATTCACGGTTTCCCCATCCCACGACCTTCCCCCTTTTGTCTGATGATGAACCTAACCCAAATGCATAGCTTAAAACACTGAGAGACTTACACGCAGAGACACTGAGACTCACAAATGGCGGGGAAAGCGGTTGACGCGCCTCAACAGCAATTTGCCACGCCCTCGCCAACAAAAAACACTGGTTTTAATTCCAATATTGTTGGCAGCTAACCAATTTTATTTTTTGGATTTAAAAAAATATATAAAATACCATTATGAAGATAGGAACTTAATGTTTAATTGATAAGCAATATATTAAAATATAGCTAAATAGATAAATTATTAATTATAAACTTTATATAAAATTGTCAGTGTGACTAGTGCACCAATTAAAAATTACTCCTACTTGTAGCATTAGGAAATAGTCAATAAATATATAAAATAAAATAATAAAATAAAATAATAAAATAAACTATTTCTTCTTTAATTACAATAAAAATTGTTATAAGTGTCAAATCAATATTTGTTCCTCAAATACGAGCATACACATATTATAAGACAATGAATAATCATTTTTTAATAACCATAACCATATAATATTTGTAACTTTACAGTCTTAAGTTAATGCCATGATTTGCCAATTTTAAATCATATTTTCTTATTTTATTTAAAATGTTAAACAGTAAATAATCTTTAATAAATAACTCAGACTTTCAATTTAATTGTAAACCTTTCGCTCTTAAGTCTTAATATAATTTATATAAATCCCCAAATTTAAATAATATTTTCTTAATTTATTTAAAATGTTAAGCTATGATTATTTATGATAAGAAAGTAAATAACCTTTTTTTAAACAAGCCAGACTTTCAATTTATTATAAAAACTTTCGGTCTTAAGTCTTTATATAATTTCTTTAAATCCCCAAATTTATATCATTTTTTCTTAATTTATTTAGAATGTTAAGCTAAGAATATATATATAATATAATAGTGAATAACATTTTTTTAAATAAACCAGACTCTTAATTTACTTTTAAGCTTTTCAGTCTTTCTATAAAATTATATACATATAATATTACTGAATTGCTAAAATCTATTTCCATAATTTATGTAATATTTTAAACTAAATGTTAAACAGTAAATAATATTTATTAAATAACCCGGACCTTCAATTTATTTTTAAACATTTCGCTCTAAAGTCTTCATGTAATTTATATAAATCCCCAAATTTAAATTATATTTTCTTAATTTATTTAAAATGTTAAACTACAAATATATATATAAGATAAAAGTAAATAAAATTTTTTTAGATAAACCAGACCTTCAATTTATTTTTAAACCTTTCGGTCTTTCTATAAAATTTTATATAATTTATTTCGAATTGCCAAAATCTATTTCCATAATTTATTTACAATTTAAAACTATCTCTGGACGACTTCTTATAGTTATATTATTTTATTTATGATTTGTAGTAATACTTTTATTTATCGATATTAATTTATGACTAACAATAAGTTATTATACCTTAATATTAATTTACATTAGTGCGCTTAGTTGACGTGTATTAATTAAATAAATTTATTATTATTTATTTATTTATTTATTATTTATCGAGTTTTCGACTCAGTTGCCTTTTTTTCCTATTATTAAAAACCATAATCTAAACTTTAAAGCCACTAATTCTACCTAACAATTCTTACTTTTCCCCTTACTGATCTGATTGGGTTTTTTCTGGGTTTTCCTCAATCCTTACAACAAATTTTGGTTCAATTAAATAATTGTTTGAATACCCCCAGACTTAAATTAAATTAATAATGCTTCTTATCTTTACAGACCTAAGTTTAAAATCGCATATAAAATAAATTGATTGCTAACTTCATATTTCTGTTCCTGTATTCCTGTTCTTTATTTTATCGACTGTTTTTAGTTGACGTCAATAAAAGAAATAAATATATATAAATATAAATTTATTGCTGATATTACACAATATTTAAAGCAATCATGCCAAGATGTTCTTGAATACCTTCTGTATTTAATATTTGATCATATTGAAATATTTATAACTTATAATATATATTATAATTCTTATATCGAGGCCAATATATATTTAGTATGTGTAACAAGTTGTCATGGCTATAGTTTTTAAACCGCTTTGCATTTTATGTTTTTATGCGATTGCGGGGGAGTTCCAAAATAAAGAACAAATTAGCATACCAAATTTAAAGACTCTGGCTAACACAGTGACCGAGTTCTGCGCATTTATTCAATATTAAAACTTGCTGCCTATAAAAACTATTAACATTTAGTCATATTTTTTTTTTGGAATTTCTACTAATAACTTTTGACCAGTGTGCATTGGCCAGAGTCTTTGAAACATCATTGAAACATCAGAGATAGAGCTATAGCTCTATCTATAAATACTACACCCAGTAAGATTCGCTAGACAATGAGCTATTAATGCTGCTCAATGTGATAAAGCACTTGGCATGCCCATAAAGCAAAAACCAGGGGAATACCAATGAGAAAAAAACACACACACACAACTTGTAACTGGACAGCGACAACACAATCATAATCATAAACATAATGATCATCAACTCTATCATCATCATCTCCATTCATTGCTACCACAAGTCGGTCAAAACCGTTGGCATTTTGCTGACGTGTTTATCATAATTCCAGCTAAAACAAAGGTAATTTCTTTACAAAAGATGAGATTATACCAAGACCATAATAAGACTATATTAAATGTGTATATATATATGTCATTTTATATCTTTTTTATTTAAATAAAGACAACGTTTTCCATTTATAATCAAATCATATTTTAACAACCAATATTTGACATTGAAATTTGACGATTCAAAATCGATAACAATAGATGACCATACAGATATTAAATGGAATTTTAACTCAACGCATTGTCAGCTTATTTCAAGAGAGACAGATACTAGTGTTAATTTATGACATATATGTAAGTAAAACTCGCTTCAAGTGGAAAATATATATGGAAACTGGTAAATGCAATCAATTTACAACAAAATTCAGATTGTTTTAAGACTTTGGTGGCAATGAGTTAAACAATCGATTCCATTCATTCATTTGGTACTTATTTAATACATTTGGAACTCATTTTCAATGATCAGTCACATAATTCAGAGTAGAAAATATGTTCACCAAGTTTGTCTATCCATGAGTTACATTTCCGATCAACTTTAAACAACTGCCAGTAGATTATCTATATAATTTCTACACACATTTATCTTTTATTGTCTAGTCTCTAAAGTATCTGCTACACATCATTATCTAGTCTCTAAAGTATCTTCTTTATCTCATTGTCTAGTCTCTAAAGTATCTTCTACACATCATTGTCTAGTCTCTAAAGTATCTTCTTTATCTCATTATCTAGTCTCTAAAGTATCTTCTACTCATCATTGTCTAGTCTCTAAAGTATCTTCTACTCATCATTATCTAGTCTCTAAAGTATCTTCTTTATCTCATTGTCTAGTCTCTAAAGTATCTTTGACACATAATTGTCCAGTCTTTAAAGTATCTGCTACACATCATTATCTAGTTTCTAAAGTATCTTCTACCTACCTACACACACACACATTCATTCCTTGCCTTCGTTCCTTCCTTCCTCCTGCCCCTACCCTTGTCATGATATTTTGCTATGAGTTGTGTAAACGCCCAAAAGTAAAACAAATATAATTTCGCAAAATAAATATGAAATTATGATTGCCCATCATCAGACTCATCCCATCCCATCCCCGAACCCGTACTTTCCTCACACTCTTCTTTTGAAAAAGTGAAACATTTTCGCAATAAGGCAAATAAATCAATCAGTAAAAAAAAAAAAAAAATTAACCATGGTCTGCTTTTCACAGTTTCACAAATAACAGCCGATAACCCTTTTCAATCCACAATAAAAATGTCAGCAAAAAAAAAAAGGTAGAAAAAAGGGGTAAAAATAATGATAAAATATGAAACCCTGTATCGGGTGTTTTTTTTTTTCGTTTTTCTGTTGAAAGTATCGAAAAATTAATTAAATACTGAAGTGAAAAAAAGTGAAAGTTCAATGGGATGCCAGGAAAAATAAAGCAATTCCAATGAGTGTCAAACGATTGAAGCGTGGAAAAGTGCATAGAAAATTCATTCATGCAGCATTCGCTTCATTTGACGCTGACCCACAAAAAGTAGAGACTCTGATGATGCCAGGGTTAACCCCCAAGACAGACAGCTGCCCATATACTATTTGCCACAAATTGTTGCGGTAACTCTGGCGGCAATCTAAAGCGATTACGATTACAATGCCGATGCCGATGCCGCTGCCGATGCCGATTACATTCGATTGTGGGACGCCGCCAAATGTGTAATGAAACAATTTTGCATGGACAGGGTAGCCACAAAATAGAAATCCTGTCCGCCCCGATACAGTGTACAAACAAAAGAGTCTGTAATTAGAGCGAGGGAGTGAATCAGGGTTGGAGAGTGAGCGATTGCGATTGAGGGAGGTCGGTCCACTAATTGCAGTACCATTGTGTTGTTGTTGGTGTTTGGCTTCCTTCTCATTTTAATCCTGCGCATTGTTTGCTCTGATTTTGTTGCTTTGTACTCGACATACGTATGTGTATTCATTTGAGTGCATTTATGAATCAATGTCCAACAAAACTTTGCAACTGCCTTTTGAGCTGTCAACTCGCCCTGAATTTGTTTGCAATGAAGTTGTCAGCACCGATCGCTGCGATCGTTGCAGGCGTCGTTGGATTTTGAATATATTTCAACGTTGGAACGACAATCGTTGGCCAAGTGCCGAGTGCGTAATTTAAGCCCAAATTGACCCAAAAACTATGTAAAGAGTAAACTAGGCGTGTGTACGCAACTGTCAGATACTCAGTAGTACATATAAAATTGATAGATCATTGGAATTTTAAAATAGATAATAGTTAATGATATAGTACTGCATATTGACTATTGAATTGTGGCAATTATTGACCTTAAAAATTGTCAAACTACATTTTATATAATTAATTGTATAGAAATTTAGTGTATACATAATAAAAAAGTATTTATAAAGCTTTGCTTCAAGTCGAAGCTTATTAATTAAGTCGTTGGTCCTTCGAGTCTATAAATTGTTGTTTTAAATGCAGCTATACATTTTAGTGTTTCTGTCTTACAGTTGTTATATATACTTCTCTCTCTGATATGTACATGCCTTTGCTTTTAACATACCCTCTTAAACATACCCAAAAGGAAATAGGGTATACAGATTGAGCCATGTGAACAGAATAGCGTCATAGAGCCAAGACCCGACCCAGGCCCAAGACAAACCATAATCGAAACCAATACCGAAAGCAGCAACTAAGTAAGCCAAAGCAATCCATTTCAAGACACAAACAGAGACTGAGACTGAGACTGAGACAGAGACAAGCCGTAAGTCGTAAGCCGTGCACTTTATCTATGGAAGTTTGCTTGGCAAGTTGCATAAATAATCCATGCAGCACTTCAAATTGATAAAGACAATTTACAATTTAGCATTTACAATATGCAGTGGGGGGCAGTCAATAACAATAACAACAACAACAATAACAACAACAACATACCAATAACACACAACGATTAGTGGGTGGCAAGGGGAGACAGTGCCAGGGGAGGGGCAGCAGAGGCGTCTGCCCTCAACAGCGACAACCCAAACAAATCAAATTGGAGTCATTTACCCGTCGACACTCACAACCGATTCCGTTTCAGATTCAACAAACAAGACTGCGGAATGGGGCATGGCGGCACACAGGGCAACATGCCTGCCTCATGTGGCAGTGTGGCATCTATATTCCGCAAGAAAGTTGTACACAATTCAATATGCCAAGCCCTCAATACTCTTAAATAACACTTGCAATTAACGAACATATCAAGAACTCGTTTAGTTTTTTAAAATTAACAATAATTAAAATGCAACATCAATTAAGAGATCAAATTATAATAAAATTGATCAAAAAGTCATAGGAGTTAATTGAATTTGAATAAATATATGAGAGTTAGAAATTGTCTTTACTCTATCTCATGCTTTCGTCTAGTCAGCGCTTCTTTCTGCACAACTCTGCACCTTTTTCTACTCTCCATTTATATCTAATTGCTATCTCTGTTTTATAATTTGCTATATATATATATCACCTATCTTTTAATTTAATTAATACATATTTATATGAGAGTTAGTAACTATCTTTACTCTACTCTATGCCTTCGTCTAGTCAGTGCTTCTTTCAGCACTTCTTTCTGCACAACTCTGCTCCTTTTTATGCTCTCCATTTATTTCTCTTTGGTATCTCTAAATTATAAATTGCTATATTCTTCTCCAACCTTTCTCACTGTATTTCACCTATCTCTTAATTTAATAAATACATAATTATATGAGAGTTAGTAACTATCTTTACTCTACTCTACGCTTTCGTCTAGTCAGTGCTTCTTTCAGCGCTTCTTTCTGCACAACTCTGCGGTCTTTTCTACTCTCCCTTTACTTACCTCATAAGTTGCTACTTTCTTCTATTAGAATTTACCCAACCTTTCTCACTATATATCACCTATCTTCTCCACATTCTGGCGTATATTTCTCAGCACAATACAGACTTCATCACTTAGTTAACTATACCCGATGTAAAGTACACTTTCCCTAAGCAAAAGAACTCTCAGTTTGATTATGATGCATGCAAAATGTTTGAACTGTGCAAATTTGCACTTTGCGAATGTGAATCGACCCACATAGTACCATGTTGATGGAGTCGATGTGGCTGATGGAGAGGGATTGGAGTAGACCTGGTTGATGGAACTGTAGAGCTGCTCAAGTGGAAACGGTCGCTGACTCCGTCGTCTTCGTCTTGAATCGACTTGGCAATCAATCAATTCAGAGTGCCAGGCCTCCATTTCACATTTCACAAAATTATGAAATTCTGTGAGACGGACATCCTGGCTCAGTTGTTGGCAAAGGCATCCAGCTATTGCCAATTATGTCATGCTGTCGTGTTTGTAATCAAAACTGGTTACCTTGACATTGCCCCCTCCATTGACTGACTGACTAACTGACTGACTCACTGACTGACTCACTGACTGACTGACTGACTGACTGAACGAATGGTTGACTGAGCAAGTGTTGAGTTGCTGTTAACTTGTCTTGTATGTAGTTTCAATTGGGTCAGTGGGTCTCCCCCCCCCCCCCGCCAACTAATGGTCATATAAATTGGATTAACACATTGCTGAATGCACTGGGACGCCACCTAGCGGCCAAAACAACTAGCAATTTGCTGTAATTAAATCGTGCCTTGCACTTAAATGGCACTTTTAATGGTGTAATATCATTTGTGCACACACAACGCTTTTAATTTCTATTTATGTCTCTCTTTTTTTGCAATTTCTTCGTTTTAATTTTAATTGCAAAAGCAACACGATCCAACTATGCAACACTTGCAGCAGCAACAACAACAACAACAAACTGTACCCAATCCAACTGACTCACATTCTCAGTCTCAGTCTCTCAGTCTCCGAGTAGTAGTGACAACTGTTTGATAAAGTGCATTCAAGTCGCCCCCAGTTGACGCCTTTATCAATTTTATGTTGCCCACCAAAGTGTCAAATGCTCTCATGATTAATGCGTTCAAAATTCTGATTCTACAGACTATGGAATTATATTTTTTATTTTGTTTGGCATTGGGAGGGTCGACAACGAGTTCGAGTTCGAGTTGGAGTTCGAGAACTTAACATATTCAATTTTCTACTTAATCAAAATCTGCATTCAAAATATATGAAAGGGAGCAACATATCTCTGTTTAGTTTATTTTAAGTTCAAATAAACTAATTAATCATGCCATTAGATAGTGTGTATGCCAGCCTTGAAGTCACTCTGCGTGCATATAAATAAATAATTGGCCAAAAGGGGTCGCCCAAATAAGGCCTTGACTTACGGCTACTTTAAATTGATTAGAGCCTATGGAATGAAGTGTAGCTCTCAGGTAACTGGGCAAACTAAAAGACTCAAGGCAGAACTTTCAGTATAATTAAAGTTAATTATAGACAAAATTTATTATTATATATTTAAATAACCTACTGCTTAAAGCAATTGTGCAGCTTTCATTAGTTTTAATAGCAATAATAATATGCTCTCTTGATTTATAAATTATTTTGATATTAAAGCAACTTTCTGTACCAGTTAAAGGTGGTAGCTAAGTGAAGTCTGGTTAAAATAAATGTCAGTACATTTAATTTACATTATTGACAGTCTCTTAGAGAATTTAGTTCTTATTTAAGCAGCTTTCTTAACTAAGCAAATGTGTAGAGTAGTAAAAAAGCCAGTTTGTGGAGCTTTTGTTTAATAATCTTAATTGCAATTATCATATGCTTGAAAGCTCTCCCTATTTATATTACATTTCTTTCATAATTAAACAGCTTTCATGACTTAACAACCAAAATGTGCTTCAATAGTTAGTTAAATATTTAAATAACTGTGTAACATTGCAGACTTTAATGTGCTTTAAAGCTTTTCATTCGCTTTAAAGCAATTTTAATATTTACACAAGTCGAGCGGGCGCGACAGTTGGATACCCTGTGCTGGTTTTAAAACAAAAGTTTTTCAGAAAACTAGCTATAAAACAGCTCTTGCTTTATCTAAGTGTGGGCGAAGGGGGCGTGGCATCGCTATGAAATTCTCTGTGCACATTATGACCAAAATTCTTCTTCTGTTTGCGAAATCTCAAGTCTCTAGCTTTAACATTGCTTATGTTATGGTAATTTAACTTATTTTAAAACAAACGGGACTTGATATCGAAAATTTAAAATAAACTTGATCTGCGTATGGTATTCAGGAACCTACATTTCAAATTTGAAGTCTCTAGCTCTTATAGTTGCTGAGATCCACGCGTTCATACAGACGGACGGACGGACAGACGGACAGACAGACGGACAGACGGACGGACGGACAGACGGACAGGTGTCAATTGACTCGGCTATTGATACTTAACAAGAATATATATACTTTATAGAATCAAAGATACATTCACACAATTTCATTATACCCTTTATTGCCCATTTTTCATGGGCACAGGGTATAAAAAACATTTACTCATAGACTAGATTCTAGAGTTACATTAAACATGATTGCAAGCTTACATATTTAGACTCAGGCAAATAATTTAATTAAGAGACCACTTGTAGAGCTTTCTATCATTTATCTTACAGCTTTCAAGTTCTTTAAAACAATTGAATTTTAATTATTTTACAATATTTACTACAAATAATCCAGCTTGCAGCTTTCATAATATCAATGAAATAAGAACTATTAAATCATCAAATAATATTTTTTAGCTTTCATCTGATTTCCAAACTTTGCTCACAGACTTTCAGGTGCTTTAAAAGCTCAACGTTCTTTAAAACTATTGAATTTAAAATTTTCTACATTATACAGAACAAATATTCCAGCATGCATCTTTCAAAGTATCAAAGAAATAAGAAAACACCTAGTAAATCATCACAAAATATTATTTTTAGCTTTCATCTGGTATTCAAACTTACCCCACATACTTACAGCTTTCGGATGCTTTAAAACGCTCCTTCCAGATTTACCTAAATTCAGCTGAAGTCTTTTAGATGCAGCTCTTATTTTGGAATGGTAAAAGCTGAGCTAATTGGATTGTTGTCAAAAAAACAAAAGAGAGTCGCACAAAAATAAGCAAACATTATCAGGGCTATAAACAACAAAATGAAATTTTCCCACTCATCTCTAAACACTTGACATTTCGGCATTATCATTTACATAAATCATATTGAGTGTGGCAATTTAAGAGGCAGTGCTAAGACTAAAACCAAACACGACAACGCCGATGATGATCAGATGACGATGATGATGAAGATGATGATGATGATGTTAAGCAGTTGGTGATTATAATGACGGCATTTTCAACTGCTTCAAAGTTATTCATATTGCTGGGCAAATTTGTTGTTGTTGTTGTTGATACTCCCAAGCCAAAAGGTCAGTTGCAAAAAAGAAACAGAAAAAAACAGGCCACTAAAGGAGGCAAAGTCTCGGTCTCTGAGCCAACTGGACAACAACAACAACAACAACAGCAATAAATACAATAAGTATGAGCCTTAGAGAGACGTTGAAAAGAAAACCGGTTGCTCCTTGCGAGGTGACTTCCTGGCGTTCGTTATTGACTTTTGAGTCGCCCGACCCTCTTCATCTCATATTTCGAATTTTCGCATTTCAATTCAATTCATGACATTTGAAATGGCAACTGGCAAAAAGGCAGCAGCAGCAACAGCAGCAACAGCAACAGCAGCCCCTTGGGCAGCATCTCCTCGCCAATCAGAGTCAACACAATGCGGCAAATTATGGCGCTTCCTCCTTGACCTTTGACTCCCTTTTGACCCCTACTCCTTTTGTAGGAGCACAAGTTATGCAATTACGCGCCGCATTCACATTCTCAATCGTTGCGAATTTGTAGGCAATTAGGAGAACGTCGCAGCAACTAGGGAACAGCTCCTACTATTATATATCAGAGATGGGCGCGTGACACGCACAAACTATTATTCTCCTACACAAACTATAAACCGATTGCTTGTGATTAACAATCGATCAGAAAATTGATTCAGAATGCGCAGTTTACAAAGACAACTCTATAATATAATTGAAAATTTCACATAGAAAGTTCGAACGCCAATTATAATGTGTAGAATATTTTTATATGATATTAAATGATATATATATATATAAATAGACACATGTATTATTGATTAGACAGAATGTTTGTCTTTTTAGACTCTTTACTTTACAAAAGTTAAAAGGGTCTAAGAGGGTAGCCGAAACGCGCTGTAGAAAAATTTAAATAACAATAAAGACTGACTAATAAAATGAAATATAACGGCCTTATCCACACGAAGAAAAAATTCAACACATATTAAACCAAATTGGCCCAACCATATAAATCACAAAACGAAATTCCCCTAATAACAGCAAGAGATTCGTCCAACTTGCGTCAAGAAACCAAAAGACTAAAAAAAAACATGCAACAAGCTGAAAATAATTATAAATTTTATAAGTAAAACAAACAAGGGAGAGTGTGGAAGATAGAAAGCACAAAGAGAGAGAGAGAGACAGACAGCGAGTGTGGGAGAGAACTCACAGGTAGAGCATAGAACATGCCTTGAGTTTTCTTTTCTATATTTACGTCAGTGGCAAAAGAATTCGCAAATTAAGATGTTTATACTATAAACACTATGAAATTTCCCTGTTTTATATTGATTTTTAATGTCTAAACATATTATGTGTTTTAAATATCTGTATACATAATGTATCTAAGATAAACAATTGAACATGGAAATTGTTGGGGAATCTTTGGCTGCAGAATGTATATAAAGCAGAGTCAATTCTGTAGTCAGTCAGTCTACTCGGTCATCCAGTCGAAATCGGTTGCGAAATGTTGTTGAAATCAATTTGTATATTCATTATAACACTATATACATTATCTTCGTTCTCTGAAGGAATTACACTATCTACACGCAATGAGACGAACATAGTGCTTTCCATAAGTTCCCAACAATCCAAGTTGAGGTAAGATCCTTACAATTTAATCCTTCTCAAACTAATTGAATTTCTTAGAGAGGAGCAGGATCTTCAGCGAAAGATGATGGATGAACTTGTTAAAAAAACGGATATTCAGGAACTTCAAGAAAAGTTGATAGATAAACTTGTTAAGGCAATGGACATACAATCTCTTAGAGCGGATACTCAACTTCTTAGAGCTGACACTCAATCTCTTAAAGCGGATACTCAATTACTTAGAGCGGATATTCAATCTCTTAAAGCGGAGCTGGAACAAAAAAATAAAGATGTCTGTGATAAGGGATCGGACATTCAATCTCTAAAAGAGGAGTTAGAACACCAGAAGAAAGATGTACTTAATAAGGATAAGGAAATTCAATCTCTCAGAGCGGATATGGAACGACAGGAAAAATTCAAAGTTGAATCTGTTGAGGAATCGGATAAACACAAAATGGTCAATTGTTCCGTTGCTAAGACTAGTGGGATCTACGAAATACTCCTTCCCAAATTTAGTTGTCAACCCTTTAAAGTTGCCTGCGATGCGAATACTAACAATGGAGGATGGACGATTATCCTGAGACGAATGGACGGAAGCGTTAACTTCTATCGCAACTGGACTGAATATCAAAATGGATTTGGAAATCTGAGTGGAGAGTTCTTCATCGGTCTGGATAAATTACATGCACTGACAACGGAGAGGAGTCAAGAGTTGTTGGTAGTTCTCGAGGATTCTAAAGGAATTGAAGCATTTGAGACGTATGAGGAATTTGCAATTGGCGGAGAGGATGAAGAATATAAATTACATACACTGGGAAAAGCCAATGGAACTGCTGGAGATTCACTTATATATCATCGTGGCATGATATTTATAACGTTTGATCGAGACAATGATAATTACAAGGGAATCTGCGCCAAAGTACACACTGGCGCCTGGTGGTACAATGGTTGTGTTAACAGGTATGATATAATTTTCATTGTTCTTTAAAGTTTCGTTTATTAATCTGAATTCTTGCAGTCAATTGACGGGGACATATATAGAGAACACATTTGGCAGGGGCATCATTTGGGATTCATTTGGAGGTTGGGAGGACTCCCTTAAGAAAGCCGTAATGATGATACGGCCAAGGAAGTGAGTAAATCTCAACAATATGAAAAACTGTTTCATTATCCAAAATTGATATTTTGTTAAATGAATTTATTCTTATTCTTATATGCCTATTTGTAGAGAATTTAAATAAAAGCAATCGACATTCTCTCTATTGAAGTCGTAGTTGAATATTCCCGACTAGAGCGTTCCTGTTTTTTATGGTGGAGTAAATAAGCAGCTTAAGTTTATTTTAAAATAAATAGTATGCTTGTTTAAAGTTTTATAAAAATCGAAATCGTCTATAGGTTTTGCAAAATTTGGTATATTATTAAAGCTGAAATATGCACAGATATAATCAATATACATTTAGTACGAATAATGGGTATATTATAGTCGTTGTTGCCTGTTTTCATTTAAGGCGACAGTTCTTGATTTAAAGCGAGCGGTATTTCTTTTTAGACCCTTTACTTTAAAAAAGTAAAAAGGGTCCATTGAGTTTGTCAAACAAAAATGTACTAGTTTCTAATATTACTTTAATAATTTCGTATGCTAAATAAATATATAATTATATAAGAATGTGAATACAAAGCTTTTACTCTTTTAAAAACACATATTTGTGAGATACCTTAATCTTTATTTCAGAATTTAAATAAAAACAATTCTATTCTATTGAGATTATTAAGTCATTAGGCAGATCTAATCTTCTTTTTATTTGTTTAATTTATTTGTAATTATTATAAATATTATCTACTATAGGTTTAATCTAGATAAAATATATATAAGTTTATTTAGGCGTGTAATTCAATATCGTGACTCGTTGCTTTCTCGTGACACGACACGCTTTCAACTCTTCTGCTGAGTCAGCAATGCTATTTAACCGATAAAGTTTTCTTCGAAGGCGTCGCACTCATAAGTGCGTGATAAGCCATTTGATTTATGCTAACGGGGAAGTCACACACACACACACACACACACACACACACACACACAGACACACACACACACATACACACACACACACATACACACACACACACACATAACTACTGGCAAAGATAAATAGATACACTCATGTTTGTTTGTCTATGTGATACAAGTAAATCCTTAATTGAACGCTGCTAGCTAACTAATTTTATGGCATATTAGCAGACCATTAATTATCACGGCGTTATAAATTTTAATGTCGATTAATTGCTGCCAAAACACACACAGGCAACAACTGCAACAAATGGCAAACATAACATGAAAGTCGTCGTGTCTGCTGTTGCTGCTGAAGTTGCTCCATGTCTTCAAATCCGGGCAAGAAACCAACGAGCCATGGCCAAAAAGTCTTCCTGTTGTGCGTGGGCCGACTTCATCAGCCAGCATGTTGCAGATGTTGCTGTTGTTGCCAATGTAGCTAACTTGGCTAACGGCAGCCTCATCAAATTCGTCGCACGCGTCATAAAAACCAAATACCAAAAACTGTAAACTGTAAACTGTAAACTGTAAACTGAAAACGAAATCAAAGCAAAGCGAAAAATCAATTTGTGGCTAACCTGAAGTTTGAATTACCTATAAATAAAATCAAAAAGTAAAGCCTGAAGTTTGAATTACCCATAAAAGCAATCAAAGTAAAGTGTTAAGCACTTGCATAAGTCGATAAATATAATGGATAAATAAGATTTGATATGCTAAATAACTGCTGTACTGATCTGTGCATATTTTAGTTATTTATTAATATTTAATTTAATTCAGCATTTAATACTTATGAGTATTGCAGTTCATTCCTTCAATTGATCTCTCGCTTCCTGTAATTTACAAACAGTTTAAGCAGATACATTTGTTGGTAACGACGGCGTAGACATTAGCCAACATCTTGTGCTGCTTGGCTGATTTTAAAGCAAACGTTTTGGCTTACATATTCAGGCACAATCTTCAAAAACTGTTTAGTTAACTTTTGAACAACAATTTGTCTCTGTACTCTTGCTCTTTTATTTTTAGCTGATTTTTATAGGAAAAGCAAGCTGAACAATCGGAACCCCGACCGTAATATACCCTGTGGCTCAAAAGGGACCCGCTGAAGTTCACTCCCGATGTATGAAATTTTCTAGACACATAAACCCCAAGATACTCAACATGTGTGCTAAATCTCAAGTCTCTAGCTTTAGTATTGCTCGAGTTTTAAGCTTTTTCTTGTTTTGTGGGCAAAGGGGGCGTGGCAACCAAAAATAAAGATAAACTTGATCTGCCTAGAAAAATTACAAGTGCTGGGAGACCAAGTTCAAGCTTCTAGCTCTTACCATCTGTGAGATACTTTCGTTAATACAGACGAACAGACGGACTGACGGGCAGGCGGACGGACAGACAGACGGACATGGCTATATCGACTTGGCTATTGATGCTGATCAAGAATATATATATACTTTATGGCGTCGGCCATGCTTCCTTCTGCCTGTTACATACTTTTAACAAACTTAATATACCCAAACAGAGTACAATAATGGGCACAGGGTATACATATAGTGGAAAAAGTTCTTTGAATATGGGTTTAAGCGTATGTCAATGTGAACTACATTTTAATACAGAATACGAATAGTCTTTCTTACATTCTACCTTTTGCTCATCTTTACTTTCTTACTTCCCTGAGATTATCTCTAATTAAATCAATAAAAACTACTCTAATTTTTCGACTTCCTTCAATAACAGACTATAAACTGAAACTCTAATATTTTGTAATAAGTGTTTCAACAATTCCCCGTCGAAATAATCAAAAGAAATCAAAGAAAGAAAGTTTGATCAACTTACAATTAACTATCGATAGCTAAGTTTTAAAAATAAGCGCATTTATTAGCTCCTTTAGTTTTGATTAATTTAATAATTCATCTGAAATACGTAAATTGAATTCTGTATCACAAATTGACTATCATAACCCATAAGCTCAATTACCAGCTCATTGAACAACACTTCCCTATTTATTTCTTGATTTTTAAATTCATTTTTATATCCAACAAGTCCAATATTAAATTGGTAATCGAAAGACACAAACCGCTTTAAATTCATCGACAACAACTTGAACTTCTTCGCTTCGAAATGATTTATGATCAAATATTGAATATCTATCAATTCATATCTTTATATTATAAAAGATTGTATGTCAACAAACTGACTGTTGATATTCATAAGCCTCACTATCGTCTTAAAAGTATGTCAGTTTCAACAGCTCTTTCGTTTATTAACTAAATGATTTATTGATTAATTTCGATTTGTTAATATATAATTAATAATTTTGAATATTTATTTATTAACTGTGTGTCACCAAATGCCTAACAATATGCATAAGCCACAACATTCGATTCGCAGGTAGCGTATTCTTAAGTCCAAATTATAAACGCATAACTCATTTTCTTTTTGGCCACGCAGCCGAAATGTTATTTATGTTATTTTGATTGCACTTAGTGAGTGTATTAATTTGATTATAATGGTTATATATGCGGCATAAATAAACATTTTGGTTTTTTTTTCGCTTTTGCATTCGGTTTGAATATTTATGTGGGGAGAGGGAGGAGACGGAGGAGACATGAAGACAGACTCGGGAGCAACCTGCGACATTTGTGGCCCATAAATGTCGCGTAAAAGTGTCTCCAATTTATTAAGGCCCCAGAGTTAGGCATCAGGTAACTTCCGCCAACAACCCACACTCATCATCATCATCATCATCATTGCCAGCATTACCATCATCATCATCATCATCATCATTCGTATTAGCAACGCTTTGATGTGTAGCGAAATTAGTCGATAAACAAATTCGGGTTTTAAATAAACTGAAACTAAAATCGAGACGGAGACGGAGTTGGAAATGGTAATGGAAACTGAGACTTGGATGAGACCTGAATCTTTAGACGCTGCTCTGCTTTATGTAATGCAGAGCTGTAACAAAAATATTTAAGCGCCGTCTTTTGTTTTAGTATTTTAGTTAGTTAATGAAGTGTTTTAAATTTGTTGTTATTAGTCGCTTTTTGGGGTCAGCTTAAATCATTAAAAAAAGAAGCGTGCGGCAAATTGAGTTTTCGGTACGAGAAATTCACTAAAAATGTAAAATGAAATAGGATATAGCCCATAAAATGTATTAATCAATTAATTAATTAAAACAGAAATTATTTAGCATATAAAATAAAATTTAAAAATAAAGATATCTATGAAAAGTTGAAGAGAATATTTTTAAATAATAACAAGGCGGAGAGTCGGGGCGGGCATAAATAAATAAAATTCGAATAAATATGTAGATAATATATAATATTTAATTTAAGACTAAAAACCTTAAAAACGTTAAGTTTTAATCAAAGAATGCCAGCTGCCTTGTAGTAAAGTATTTAAAATCATTATTAGTAACTTTTAAAACTAAAATTAATGCCGTATAAAATGTATAATTAAATAAAAACTTACACTTTAAAGCACGCCTTATTTAACATTCGAAATAAATTAAAAAAAAAATAATTTTAGTTAATATAAATAATTTAATTTACTACTAAAAAGCTTAAAAGTCAAAGGAAATTAAAACAAGTCGAAAAGTTGGGGCGGCAGCGATAGTAGGGACGGGAGCGGAATTATAGAATGATATGCTACAGTCGAAGCCGACTATGAAAGACCCTTTACTTATGTTTCTGTACTGCTTAGCCCATAGACGAACCAACATACCAAATTTGGTGACTCTAGCTCTTATAGTCTCTGATATCTAGGCGCTTATACAGACAGTCAGACAGACAGACAGACAGACAGACAGACGAACGGACGGACTGACGGAGATGGCTTTATCGACTCGGCTGTTCATGCTGCTCTAGAAAATATACTTTATGGGGTCTACCAGACTTCCTTCATCTGAATTTTGGCAAACTTAACAGACCCTTATACTTTTTTTTCAAGTAAAGAGTCTAAAAATCCCAGCTGCCTTTTAATATGAACTCTACTCTCTCCATCTGGACCTTGTCTAATTAGGCTGTATAGGGGGAGAAAAGTGCCAAAAATTGGCATAACAGCTGCTCATTTACCCCCTGCCGGGGTCACAGCCACGCCCCATATTAAAATGCTAAAATTATGATTGCCCAAAAAATTATGACAGCTCTAAAATTTCCCTACTGCCCAAAATCATTTATTAGCTGGTACAGCAACTGAAGCCACACAGAAAACAACAAATACAGCAAATAGAACAAAACAAATCTATAATTTCAATTGAAGGTTGAGTTGGAAAAGTTCTGGAAAGGGGGAGGCTGGAGAAAATTTATAGAGTCAGGCGGCATTGTGCCATGCAAATTTATGACAAAACATTCAAAGCCGTGCAGAAAGGTAAACAATGGAGCAATAGAGCAAGTACACACCTATAAAGAGAGAGAGAGAGAGCAGAGGAAAAAAGGGCGAACCATTTGGAACGTGGCCTAATATAATTTAATTATAATTTCGAATGCGTGCAAAATTCTCAAAATTGCGAAAAGTGTAGACGAAAACGAAAAGGGTTTTTCCTACTCGAATAGGCAAATTTCTACGCTTTCTCAGTTTAGGGTAGGGACTGTCTGTCGACTGTTGATTAAGGGGTAGCAACCCCTAGAGACGACGCGTCTGTTTTAACCACGCTTGTGTGTAAATTAACGGATCAGAGCTGTCGACCAACTGTCTCTCAAAACTGTTTCCTACACAGTCTACACAACTGTCCGATCCATATCGCACCCACGCGATAATGTCAATCAAAAAACTGTTCAATTTTCTGAATTATTCAATTAACATTGCCCATTCGGCAATTATACGGAGAAAGGAGATCGTTCCAGTGGCGATAAGGTAGGGACAGGTCAGTTCAGGTATATGTCCCGCAATGGTATAGGGATATCATCAATCGAGAGCTCTACGAACCGGTTCCCTTGAGTTTTGAGTGACGTGTGACCAGCGGTCAGCGTGCCGTCGATGCCCCGGGGAGGGCCAAAAGGGGGCAAAACTGACCAAAGGAAATTGAATTAAAACAAAAGGTTACCTTTTTTTTTTTTTGAAGAATGGATTATGAAGTGGACAGTGGACAGTTGCGTGTTTAATAGGATTTACGTGTTAAGCGTAATTAGAGAACTTAAAACTAGTTCCAGCAGCGTACAGTTTGCCACTATATATCGTACAGTCATCGCCCGTTTATCGTTATCGTTATCGACATTAACACTGACGTTATCGAATTTAAATGTTTACACATTCAAGTGGTTTTTACATAATTTGCATACCTAATGAGGATCGTACATTGGGTTTAGGTTTTTTCCACTTTTGTTATCAACTAGAAAAACAAATAAAAATTAAGTGAAAAAATCTACAGAAAATTGTAACGTTTTCCGTAGCGAGAGGTAGTGGCAAGGGGAAGGGGAAGGAGAAGGAAATGAATGCTGCATTGATTAACAGAATGCAACCCTTCAACGGGACAGGGAATAGCAAAAAAAGGGGGCGCAAAGGGGCGAAAGGGTTAAAGCCAAGCCAACAGCTGGACTCATCCATCATTTGCATACATATATGCTGAACTAAGGCTCTAACGCAGAGGGGGGAGGAGAGAGGAACGTATGCCGGCAATTTGATTGTACACACACACCATCACATAAATCAACTGCGTGTCTACAGTTACAGTTACATTTATGGAGTATGTTTTGGACGGTCTAAAGTAGGATTTAGGTTTGTAACTCTCAGCGTGCGTATTCTTGCATCTGTCATTCACTTCACAATGCCAGACAACAACTAAAATATATGCTAATTGTTAAACTAAACAAGATGATTACAATGTTTAAGCTGAATACTCTGTAATGTTTGTCAAATTTACTTGAATAATGCCTCTTATCAAGTTATCAATATTCAATGATTAATAGCGTATATTTAGTATATCATTTAGTATACCCTAAAATCTATAAAAAGGTTCAGTTCGATGGTTCAAAAGTTAGAGCACGATTTCGGTTCAGTTCCCAGACCGTTTTAAGGAACCTTTGAAGCCAATGTATTGGTTTGAAGCTTGATTCAATTTTTTACAAACACAGTATTCTATTATCGCATTTTCCATGCATTTTGAAGCCTATAAAAGTTTATATTTAGAAAATTACTAAATTTTTAAAATATCCAACCTATGATATTTATTTAGTTATTAGTTTTTCACTGTATCCAAATCAAGCTAAAATAAAGTATAGATAGGAAATTGAAACAAGCCGAACAAGTCGAGACTCCGACCGTAACATACCCTGTGGGTCTACAGGAAACCGCTCAAATTCACTACCTATGTAATTCTCTTATAAATCATATATTTTGAATTTGTGGGCGACGTGCTCGTGTCATCGCGATGAAATTTTCTGGACACATCAATCCCAAGATACTCAACATGTGTGCCAACTTTAAAGGCTCTAGCTAATAAACTACTTTTGTTATGAGCTTTTTCTTGATTTGTGGGCGAAAGGAGCGTAGCATCCATAAAATAAGATAAACTTGATCTGCCTGCAAAAATTACCAGTACTGGGAGACCAAGTTCAAGCTTCTAGCTCTTACCATCTCTGAGATCCTTTTGTTTATACGGAAAGACGGACAGACAGACAGACGGACGGACAGACGGACCGACGGACAGACAGACAGACGGACCGACGGACAGAGAGCCAGACAGACGGACCGACGGACAGAGAGACAGACAGAAGCTAATCAAGAATATATATACTTTATGGAGTCGACCAAGCTTCCATCTCCCTATTACATACTTTTAACAAACTTAATATACCCCCCAGGGTATAATCAAGTATAGATAGAAAATAGCAAAAAAAAAGAAATATGAAATCTAGTATGCAATGAATTATTTTTCATACCGAAATTTAAATTTATGAAAGCGGTCCAATTCGGATTCTGACCGCAGAGTAAATAACTTTAGAGATTTGGTTCACATTGGAATAATTAACAAGAAAACCACAAAGATCTCTAATTACACAGAGTAAAGATTTTCCAATATATTCAAAATGTAATACACATTACGTTTAAACTATATTTAACAGGTTGAATATCTTCTTTGAATCAAAAATTTGTTATGAAACATTTCAAGAAGTATTCCTAAAGTATTTCTCTTAAAACCTACTAATTCTTCCCATCACAACGGCCTACTCTTTAATTTTTGGTCAACATACGCCCCCACATAGTCAAGCTACCCTCATATCATTGTTTAATTAAGCAACGATAACGCTTTGCAGCATTAAATTCATTTGTCTAGCAATTTGTTGGTCATCTCCCTTATATTGGCAATATGCAAAACATATTGGCCACTCACATAAACAAACATTGCAGCCTAGCAAAATGGTTAAGCTTCTGCTTCCACCTGCCGACTGTCCCCCTAGTATCATCAGGAGACTAACTGCCACAATATTTACCTGTATCTGCAACAGAGGCAATCGATACTTGTTTGTTCTGGTTGAGTGTGAAAATGCAGCAATCAGCAGAGACAAAAGCCGCAGCCATTGGTAGATTTGGTTTAGATATATTGCGAGGTGTCCAAGAAGACAGTTGGACACGTCAACAGCAAATGCACAAATCCAGACAATTTGTAGCTGAGTTTTAGTGTTAGCAAACAGACAATTGCCAATAAAATGGAATTTCTCTAAAATGATTAAATGCAATATTGAATTTCTCTAATTTCAAATTTTCTACCTATCGAAATTTTGTATTGTAAATTACTCTATAATATACATTTCTATAGCTAACTTACCAATTCTAAACACCCCTTTTAATAGCTTCTGTATATAATATTCTACTATGAAAAACGTATCTACAAAGAACAAATCTAACTTTTAAGGAACTTCCCTTTAACTAACTTCTCTTTAGTAAACTTTAGAAACTCGTATAAAGAATTCGTCTGTAATAAACTTCTCTGCAATGAAACTTTCCATAATTAACTTGTCTAGAAGAAACTTCTCTATAAATTCCTATTATTCTAGTCAATTTATCTATACAGAAGTATTAAGAACTTGTCTATGCCGAACTTCCCTATGAAGAACATCTAAACTATAAAAGATAACAATCTTATTGTCAGCGAACTTTCCAATAATTAACTTCTTCTTAAAGAATTTCTCCGTCAACAACTTATCTGTAAAATACTTCTCTATGAGGAACTTCTCTATATAATTAGCCTATCTCTAGTAAACTTTTCTATAAAGAATTCCTTTCTGAAAAACTTTTCTGGAATGAAACTTTCCATAAATAACTTGTCTAAAAGAAACTACTCTATAAATACCTATTATTCTAGTCAATTTATCTATAAGGGAATTTCTCAATAATGAACTTCTATTTGAAGAACTTCTATACTATATAAGACAACAATCTTTTTGTAAGCGAACTTTTCAATAATAAACTTTTCTATCTCTATGACAAACTTATCTATAAAGAATTAAACCAGTATGACGTACTTCCATATAACTAATTTCACTATAGTGAACTTCTCTGCAATGAAACCGTCTATAATGAAGTTCTCTATAAATACCTATTATTCTAGTCAGTTTATATATAAATTAGTTTACTATATAAGATAATAAACTTATTGACAGTGAACTTTTCAATAATGAACTATAAAGAATTTATCCTTGAAGAATTTATCTATAAAGAACTTCTCTATGAGGAACTTCTCTATAATTAGCTTCGCTATAGTGAACTATTCTCTAAAAAAAATTCCTCTGTAATAAACATCTCGATATTGAAACCTTTTATAATGAACTTCTCTAGAAGAAACTTCACTATAATTTAATACATTTTTCTATAAGGAAATTCTCTATAAAGAATTTCTTTATAACGAACTTCTCTACTATATACGATAATAAACTTTTTGACAGGGAATTTCTCAACTTTGGTGATTTAAATGTGTATATACCTCGAATAAAGAACTTCCTTCTAAAAACTTCTCTATAAAGATCCTATATAATATATCATAATATTCAAAGCAAAGCTGCTCTCTAATATAGTGTTCTAGGGAAATAAAACGCTTAAGTCGATTATCTGCTGTAACTGGATAAACATATTGAATACTCAAATAAGTGTATGTCATACAAAATATTCAATTGATTTCTTCGATCCACTCATTAAACCACTCTCAACTAGGGAACCCGGAACTTCGAGTTGAGTTGAGTACACCTGACCAGGCAGTAGGAGCTTGAGAAGAGGTGAGCGGTAGTGTCAGCTCGAATTCAATTTAGTTTTCAATCAGCAGACATTACAATTGTTATTGTTAGTTGTTGTAGTTGCATTTCCTTCTCCTGAGGTTTAGCCGATAAGTAGCTCTGCACGCATAAAAACTTCAAATTGAATGCGTTGCGAGAACAACATGCAACTTGGTAATCGGTCTAAGGAAAAGCTCTAAACAGGCATCCAACTATTTTCCCTCAAGCAAAAAAGAAAAACAACAGTTCAGTTAACCAGAAGGCAACACGCAAGAGCAGCAGCGCCTGGACAGCCCGAGGCAGGAGCAAACAACAACGCAGGGAGTTCAGGGAAGCGGGGAAGCAGGGAGAATTGCATTCCCAGCCAGGACATGGCAAATAGAGAAATGTGTGTGTAAATATGATGATGATGGTTGGTTGGTTGGTTGGTTGGGTGAATACTTTGCCACGACACTTGGGACTCTTGCCACTTGCCGCTTGCCTCGTGGATTGCAAGTTGCGAGTTTGTCGTTCGTTTGAATTTCTGAATGCGTTTTCGATTTTTCCACGCGCGGATTTTCCGCTCTCCATTTTTTCCAATTTCTATTTTCTTTTGTATTTATTGTTGCTGTTGCTGCAGAAATTGCAACTTTGTTTATTTAAGCATTTCCATCGATTGTTATTGTTGTGCCGCGTGCTCATTTGTACTTTTTACAGTGTACTTATTTTTGATTACGTTTCAATTGTTGTTGTTGTTTATGTTTCGCATTGTTTTGTGGCAATTTGTTGCCCCAAACATTTTGCCATGCACACAGAAAACCAAAACTTTAAATGGGCTATTGCCAAAGGGGCTGCGGCTAAAAGTACATTGAGTATTTGTTGTCCGGGGCGCCGGGACAGACTTACAATAATAATAATTATAATAATAATTCTTTCATTATCATTTTCATTTCTCTTATTTTTATTTTGATTTTAATTTTTTGCTGTTTAGTGTAATTGCAGCTGGCAGCTAAAAAGGACAGCCGTGAACTCTGCCCGGCAGCAAAGTGAAAATTAAAATGTGTCGGCTCTTTGAGCAGCACGAGGCACGAGGCAAAAACCAGAAGCAGCAGTCAGGCATTG
>OY282580.2:2679011-2974011 GCA_958299025.2 Drosophila histrio | reverse complement strand
AATTGAAACATTTTGACCCGAAGTCGAACCCAACACACACACGAACCTCAAGTCTCAAGTGGACCCAAGCATTAGAGATTAAAAATCAACACACACACATGATGCTGATGATCATTGTGATAATAATGATGATGCCCTTGGGTTTTGGGTCTAAAAACTCCGGGAATTTCTTTCACAAATTTTCTGTCATATTTTGACAGGCAAAACAATGTTTAAGGCTTGAAAAGTGTGCAAATCTCAAGATAAGATAAACTGATAAGGAAATATACTCTTTAAAGGCAGACAGTGGCAATGGAATGGCCAAGCGAAGGGGGAAGGGTGAGCTTCAATGCGGGGAACTTTTGCAGCCGTCAATTAACGGCAATTTATAGCCGCAAGGGGCACGTTCCACATTTGTGTCTCTGCACTCTAAAAACGAAACAATTAACAATTGTTGTCGCTCCAGCAACAACAACGACTACAACAACAACAAAGCACGCGAGCTGCGCCTGCGCAACAACAACAAACAACAAACAACAAATCAAACAACATCACAAGAAAAATAAAAAATTAAATATAATAAAAGAAAAAAAAAATAAACGGAAATATTTCCGATGGCGCGAAATGGAGTGCGTTTTAATTTGCATAAATTACGTAGCATCTAACGAAAGGATGCAGGATGCAGCGTATAAAAAAAAAGGGTTGACAGGGTTGCCACCACCCAACAGGCAAGCAAATACTACTAGCTTGGCAACCATCAGCATCCTCCCGCTCGACGGGTCCATTGCGTTCAAGTGGCTGCCGCCTGCACTTGAAAATAAGCAAGCAAGTCACACAACGAACTCTGAATACCCTACACACCCTAAAAACAATAGTAGACAACCCTTTTATAACTTAACGCAGTACATTAAACAGAGATCGTATCTTAAATAAGTTAGTATTTAATTGATATAGTCACAAAGTTGTATTCATTATAAATAAATGAAGTAAGAATAGTATAACTTAAGTTAAACTATGTTTCCTTAATAAATTTCAACTCTCTCAATTGAAATGCTCTTAGTTTCTAAGCAGCCTTGACTGTTGCAAACTCAATTTACTAGTGACATAGACTTCTCTGATGCCCTACAATGCGCTGTTACAATTGTACAGACACCCAGGCACACACATATGAGAGGCACTTGGAAGCGCTCCAGGTTTTGTTTCAAATACAAAAAAAAAATGAAAAACGGCTTTTTTTGCTCAGTTGAGTTCGTCGAGTGGTTGATTGCATTTATAGGCTGGACTCGCGACCCTGTCCACCCGTCCGTGCGTCCGTCCGTCTGTCCGTCCCCCTGTACACTCGCCCGCTGCTTTCTAAAGTTCGCCTCGAGGCGGATGCTGAAGCTCAGAATGCTGTGAATGATGAGGAGTCCATAGCTTGAGGTGTGGCCGCTTAGTTGATCCATGAAAATGTAATGTAGCTGGCAATTCGATTTAATATGCGAGTAGAGACATCACGAAGAGTTACGCAAATAGCCAAAAGGGGTTAAAAAGTTTTTAAGAGCCGAACCAGAGAGGGGGCAGGGGGAGGAGTCTATTTTTTTTTGTTAACCCGCATAATTGTCAGGATTTGCACGCCAAGCAAAAAAAAGGCCAAAAGGGTTGAGGGGCGGCATTTGAGGTTAAGGATAAAGCGATGAAATCCCACACCTCTCATTTATTTCCCCTCCTTGTCACTCACTCTCCAATAAAGTAAACTGTACTTCGAAATTCTTTTCATTTTCTTAAATTCATTGCATGAAGTTTATGGACCACAATCAACTGACAATTATCAAGCATTTAATTGCGCCGATTGGAGTTTGAGCTGAGACTGTAGTTCGTTTTATTGAACACACACACACCAGGTGACAAAAGCAGACACAAAACAGCCGTCGCAGATTGAATGACAAAACCGCAAAAAAAAAACACCAAAAAGGAAAAAGAGAAAGATAGCGAGAAAGACCCAAAGTGTTGGTGTGAGAAAGAGAGATAGACAGAAATTGTTGTGCAATATTATGAAGAAATTGAAAGCGAGACAATCAACACGCACCGCAGGATGCCGTGTGCCAAATAAAAAACACGCACAGGATTTAAAAAAAGAAAAAAAATGTCATCGAACGAAATGAAGATAACACCAGGGGGGGAAAAGTATGAAGAGGACAGACCCCGACACAGATGAGGCCTATCATTAAACAGGTAAGAACGATTTAAAAAAAAAAAAACAGAAATTAAACTTAAATTAATCGCTTGCACGTGCATTGAAATTTAAGTTGAAATCAAAATTCGAATTAAATTGCACACACTTTCAAGACAACAACAACAACAATAACTGTAGAAAACACTCCCCACTTTTTGTAGCGTTCAAATAAATGATGAGTAAAATTGAAAGTGCGCCACTTAATAATGATTTTAATCATAATGATAATGACGTTGGCTTGAGGACACTTGATATGTCAATCAGTATCTTTTGAAGCTCGTTGAAGTAATTTCTTCATGTGTGTATTCCCATTTAACGAGCACAAAAGAAAGTTTTTTTAAACAATCAAAAAAAAAAACGAAAATAAAACACGAAATTCACGAGACAATTTTGTCGTATAGACGACTTAGATTATGACATAATGAAGCTCATTTGGGGTAGTCTTTGACTGAAATACTTTATATAAACTAAAATGTATTTCGGAAAACTTAGTTTAGGGTTTAGGAAAACAAAGTTACAGATAGATTCGGCTTTAGATAATTGAAGTTACCCGAAAGTAAGTTAAAAGTCTTAAGACTTTACTTAGAATTCAGAATACGTAGCTTAAGATAAATACGACAATAAATATAAATTATTCCTTAGAAATTGACTAAATATATATATAATATATAAATTCTTTGATATTAAACGCTCTAAATGTATATTTATTTCTTTAAAAATAAGAATCTCTAAATATATATTTAATACACGGAATTCTCTGAGCATGAATTACAAATTCTAGATTAAAAAGTACATTAAATAAGTCAGTAAACTTTAGGGAAATAAAGTTTATGATACTGTCTATAATAGATAAAAGTAAAACGCTGATTGAGTCAGATAAGACATACACAAATATATATTAATACTTCTGCAAAGAAGTCGAAGAATAATCTGTGAATGTAACTCACTGGAATACTTGCCCAGAAGATAGATACTTCGTACTGACTCATTACAAAGAAAGAAACCAGAGATATACATTTTGTATTCAGTTCGATATTGATCGAAAAATATATATATATATTTTTTTATTTGTTGTGACAGATCAAAGAACTTGTTTTTTATAACATCACATAGTTCTCATATACTATCAACTAGCCTTTTAAAGGCTTTAGATGGTTCTACTTTCAGCGGTGGTGTCTCCGACGTTCCCTCTGAGAATGGAGAAGTAAATCATTGAAGGATCTGTGGTTTAATCTGTGTATAACTCTTCTTTCAACAAGTTCCCTGGCTAGCCGGATTGAGTTCCAAGTGTTGAGTAAAAACTCAAGTTAACAGCTCGCTAATCTTTGCGATTTCAGTTGCCATTAATGTTGTACAGTAAACCCTCCCGACAAGCACAACAAACACTTCAGTTTATGCAAGCAAACATCATAAATTGTCATAAAAAAGAAAAAAAAAACAAGAAAAGTCGAGTACTGAAGCTGAACAAAAAAAATAATATGCACCACCGAGTGGTTGACAGTGGAAATTACCACCCGAAAACGTACCCTAGTATATTAAAAGTATATATGTATGCCGCTGTCCGTTGGGGGTCAACAGTGCTGCCTGTACAGAGGTCACTCGTAAAAAAGGACCGTAAAAAATATGATTGAAATTCGTGCGAAATCAGCGTAACATTGCGAGATTTCTATTTGGATGGATGAATGATTATAGTACTTATAGAGACAGCTGGACAGGCGCTGTCTCTTTCACTCCCCCTCTCTCTCTCTCTCTCTCTCGCACACTCGAGGCGCAGGCGCACAGCGTGTCACATTGAACACTTGAGGCTAATTTCGACTGCCTGTTGAGGATTTTCAGATTCTCTGATTTTTTAATTAAACAACTTTTTTTGTTGTAGTATTTGTTAATAGCAAATTGAATCGCTTGAAAAAGCTTTTGTCAACAATTTGTTGTGCATTGAATGAATAAGTGAGTGAGTGCATGAATAACTGAATGAATGACAATTCATTGCCTGTCCACACGCGTATTGAATTTCCCAGAGAACATGTTTTTTGTCATTTTCATGCGAGAATAATTTGGATTGGCGGAAAAACGACAACGAAACAAAAATAACAAACAATATTGTTGTTGTTATTTCTCTCTTTTTTTTTTTATTTTTTACTGATATCAAAATAGCCAACGGCCAGTGAACAGTTAACAAGCAATGGCATTGACCATGTGCCCCTACTTCCCACCCCTCATACCTCCCTCCCCTGGCTGCCTGGCTGCCCGGTCCCCCTGGGACTGGAAACAGGTGAACAGCAGCTGTTGTTGCATTGCATTTTTCTGTTGTTAGTTGTTTATTTTCGAAAGGTTGTTCGAAATTGGTTAACAGATTGGCCCAAAGCGCAATAGAGAGCAAAAAATATAATTGAATTACAAATAAGTTTAGTTTCAATTAAGTATTGAGTTTTTATATCTGAAGCAATTCATATACTGGGAAATAAAGAGGTGGAAAAGTCTCTTAGTGCGAGATTGGATTAATTATTTGGGTCTATTGTCTACATATATTTACAATGACAAAATGCTTAAAAAAAGAAAAAACTATTAGTTTTACTATGATTTTGACTGCATGATTAGAAATCAAATCGAACAGTTGGAAAAAAAAGTGGCAAATCAGTCTCTCAGTTTAATGAATACATTAAATTAAATACATTAATTATATCAATTATACTTACATGTTTAGTAGACAGTCTGGAACAACAATTTACGCTAAATTGACAAATCTTATTTATATAGTATATGTAAACATTTAGTTAACAATTCGTATACAATTATAATTACAGAGTGTCTTTTACAATTGTACACATTTGTAGAATTATAAATAAAATTAACAAGGTATATTATACAATTGTATACATTTTATAGAATTTTACAATTATACACATATTGTAGAAAATGTTATATAATTGTTAACAATAAGATGCCCTCTTTAGAAAGTCTTATGGAATTATAAACACTTATTTAAAGTATTACACTATTACAAAAATATATAGTAAAATATTATACAAATATAAATTTTCAAATATATATAGTCATTATTACAAAGAAAATGACTTAAATAATGAAGTACTCATAGTCAAAAGTCTTCTATTATTATACACTTTGTGTAGAAGGTCTTATTCAACTATGTACATTTATAAGAAGAATTTATACAATAATTAGAGGGTCCATTACAAATATATGCACTTTGTTGAAATACTTAAGCAATTATAAAAGTGTAGTAAAAAGTCTTCTATATTTATACACCTACTATAGAAGGCTTAAACAATTATGTATATTTTTTACAAGTATTTATACAATGATTAAACAGTCATTTACAAATATATACATTTGGTAAAAAGATCTATATAATTATATCTAAACAACTATACACATTTTTAGAGCATATTTTACAAATGTACGCGTTTAGTGAAAAGACTTAGACAATTATATAAGTAGAGTAAAAAGTCTTCTACAATTATACACCTACTGTAGAAGGTCTTAAACAACTACGTACGTTTATAGGAAGGATTTATACAATGATAAGAGGATATTTTACAAATATATGCACTTAATAGAAGTACTTATAAATTTATAAAAGTACTTATTATTTATATAGTCTTCTACAACTATATACATTTTTTAAAGGGTCTTATACAACTATGATCGCTTAGTAAAAGATGCGCTTTGAGTAAAATAACTTATACAATTATAGTTATTTTGTAGAGAGTCTTCTACAGCTGCCAAGTTCACAGATCGCTTTTGGCAACTTGTGATCTATTGGAAAAAACGCCCCTTTCATTGTCAACCCCTTGTGGCAAGAACAAAACGCAACCACTCAACCACTTGAAAAGCGAATGTGGCAATAAATCTCGAAAAAAAGACAACGGAAAATTTGTCACTTTCCCCGCAACAAAACAATTGACAAATGTGAAAATTTCTACACAAAAAAAAAGGAAACAAAAAAGAAAAAAAAACACCAAAATTTCTCCACAATAACAGAGCAAAAACAAAACCATAGATATTATTATGGAAGCGTTGAGTTTTACGGTAAATTGCGCAAGGATAAAGGATAAAGGATTGCGGCGAAGTCGTCAGTTAATCCGTTCAGTAAAAACAACCCAATGAAATTGCCACTCAAAAGGTGAAAACTGTCGAAAAACATGCATCCTTTTAAAATGTACATATGTATATCGGTTGAGAGTACAGGACACGACCAGGAATTCCCGCTGCGCGCACGCGCTGACTTATTGGCAGCTGCTTGACCAATCGACAGGACAACGGGACGACAGGACATTAAAGGGGTCGGTCGCCTGCGGTTGCCGAACAAATTGAAATAGCAAAATCATGGAAAATTGCATTTAATTGCAGGACCAACAAATGCGCTTAGACGGTAGTTAAAATTTTAAAGCAACGCCCCAAGGAACAGTGCTGACAAATTAGCTATTTTTCCGCCAAATTCTGGTGTTTATCGTATGCCTAACACAGGGAAAAACTGTGAAATGGCGACTGGGTGAAAGAATTACGTCAAAAAGGTAAAACAATTGCCTAAATTCCAATAGCTTTAAAAAAATATATATCTATATATATATTATCATAAAATTATAAAATTTGTTTGTTGTAGGAAAGATCAAAAGCACATTCCGCACGGAAATCTATGTAGTTTTTCCCCATTTTATCAATTTATGTGTTGATACTAATCCAAAAAGTAAATATGCTTTTAAGGGTCGGAGTTTCCTTCTTACCTACATTTGCACAAAGCCATTATACCCATTTTTAATGGGCGCAGGGTATAAAACCCAAAAAACAATATAACAACTTCTTATTTGGCTTACTTTAAAATCCTCTAGCTATTTCTAGCGTTTTTAGACGTTGATATATATTGTATATATATAGCCCACTAAATTAGCTTATTATATGGCTTGCCTGTAAATTTTCTAGCTATTTCTAGCTTTTTTAAGCGATTTTAAATATACTATATAGTAGTATATAGTCTACTGTAATAGCTCATTTTTTAGCATTGCTTGTACACATTGTAGCTATTTCTAGCGTTTTTGGGCAATTATATCTATATAGTATATTAGAATTTTGATAGTTTTCCTATCTATTTCTAGCTTTTTTTAAGAAAAGGCTAACATCGTTTTCTTAGGCCCTAAAATGCTAACAACACTACCAGGACATGCAGGGACAACATGTCCTTGGCTAACAAATTCACGCCTCGCTTCACAAAAGCGCTGTAAATTATATTGTTAAACTGACCAGCGAGCAGTCGGTCGCTGAGTGCGAGCAGGACAGCAGGCAAAGGTGTGTGCGAGAGAGTAAGTTGCATAATTGCAGTGATCTGAAACAAGCAAACACAACGGGACCCTCACTCACACTCTCTCTCTCTCTATCTCTCTCGCTCTGTCCCTTTTTGTTTGCTTAGGATGCTGTGGAAACACAGAAGCGAACAATTGCAGTTACAGTTAGTTACATGACAGGACATAATAATAAATATGCCAACTAAATTATGAAACAACCCCCTGCCCCTGCCAATGCCCCTAGCACAAACTGCAGTTGGTCACGCTGGCAGCGCAGTTGTAATGTCAATTATAACAACAATGCAGCAATAATCCACAGTCAACAAGGAGAAGATCGCAAAAAGCATTAAGAAACTAAAACACACACACTCACACATACATACATACATACTAATAATTCCCTGCACACACATACAAAAAAACACACGCATTGCAATTTCTCACACTGAAGCAGTATACAAAGATAAGATAATGTAAATTATAAAATTTACTTACTCTAACTTTGTTTTTTTTTTAATAAACACTTTATTACACACATTACATTACGTTTATTGGCATAATTTAACATTTGAAAATTTCCAATTGGCAGGCGCAAAACTTCTGACAAGGTTGCCACACTAATGAAAAAAGGTATATAGCAATGCTGCCACATAAAATAAGTCTAAGCGATATATCGTTAGCTGTCAACTGTTATCGATTATTGCTTGCAACAGCTGTGCGTTGCGATACTTGACAGCAGCACATCTCTAAATCAATAGCAAATTGTAGTAATAAGAAAACGATGGCTAGCAAACAATTAATAAACAACTTAAGCAAAGTGGGACGCAATGCCGAAAACTGGCTAAAACCATTGGCCGCGGTACGCAACTCCAGCACACGCTGTGACATTGAGCAGGTCACACACACTGGCCAGGTAAGTGCATGGGGAGAATAAATGAATGAGGATGCGATTACGCAAACATTATTAGAGCAGTGTATCCAAAAGGGTAACAAGGCTTATAAGTGTGTGGGAAGGTATGTAACAGGCTGATGGGGCAGTCGGGATACTATAAAGTATATATATTCTTGATTAGCATTAAGAGTTGTGTCTATATAGCCGTGTCTGTCTGTCTGTTTGTATGAATACTTGAATCTCAGAGACTGTAAGAGCTAGAGTAACCAAATTTGCTAACAATACTGCGATATATCGAAATAAATGGAGTTTTAAGTGCAATTTTAAAGCTACAGCCTTAAGATTTGGCACAAACGGTGTGGACATGGATTTCCTTTATTATTTGATGTAAATATGCTTATATTTTGAGTTAAAATAAGTTTAGAGCCTAGTACTGAGCGTATAGCAGTCGAGCACACTCGACTATAGCCCTTTCCGACTGATTTGCATTTAAAAACTTAATGTTATTCGATTGACTGCAGGTGTTCGACAAGGATGATTACCGCAACGCACGCTTCGTGAACGCCAAGCGTTATGTGAACGAGAACTGGGGCATCAAGCTGATTGAGGAGATGCCACCAACAGTTACCACGGAGCGTGTCGTCTCCTGTGACGGCGGCAATGGACCCCTTGGACATCCCAAAGTCTACATCAATCTGGTTAGACAACAGACAGACATACATACAAAATCATACAGAAAACTGTACTAAATTCATTTTCAATTCTAGGATAAACCTGGCAATCACATTTGCGGTTACTGCGGCCTGCGTTTCGTGAAGAAGGACGAGCATCATTAGATTTTGTTTCCCTTTTGTTGAATATACTACATATGTAAATTAAAGAAACTTATTACTATTCAACTGTCCTTTTGCTTATTGCACACAACTCATTTCATTTTATTGATTTTTCTTTGAATGATTTGCTAATACAATGTTTTGTTTTGTATATGCGGTAAGTATATTGAAAATTATCAACTAAAGTTAGTTTAAATTTTTAGCAATAATAAATCGTAAATAATATGCAAATATATAATAAGTATAAATATATGCAAAAAATAATAATTGTTAAACAATATTAATATATATAAAAGTATATATAAAGTGAATGGCTATAATAGCTGCTTTCACCACACACATATCATATTTGGACTGGGAATATAAATCATATAAGGATAGTTAAGAATACATACAGTAAGTCAAGTAATTGTTTGGACAAGCAAGCAAGTTCACATATGTAGCTATAATAAGTTAAGGTACTAGTCGGCAAGGCTATAGTCGGGGGAAACCGACTGTGAGAAACTCTGTAACACGAGCAAACACGCCGCAAGCCTCTTGCATTACTTAAATAACTTTAGAGTTTATTAACAGAGCGCTTTGATAAACTATAAACCAATAGTCGGAAGGGGCTATAGTCAAGAGAAACCACTTCTTCTGTAATATATCATGCAAACACACGAGCAAACGCGCCGCAAGCCTCTATTTTTGCTTCAGTACTTTTCAGTTTCTTAACAGATCGCAATGATAAATTAAACTACTAGTCGGAAGGGGCTATAGACGAGAGAAAACGCTACTTCTGTAATATTTCATAAATACACACGAGCAAACGCGCCGCAAGCCTCTTTCTTTGCTTCATAACTTACGAGTTTATTAACCGATTGCGTTAAAATTTTCAGAAAACACTGGGTCTACAATGTTTAACTCTGCTTAAATTTAAGGCTGTAGCTTTAAACTTGTGCTTTCCATTGATTGATTTCTAATAATTCGATTTCGTACAGACGGACAGACATGGTTTTATCGAGTATGTGAATCTTTGATCTCTGTCAAAACAATTACATGACAATTTACAAATGTACAATTGATAGTTTTTCTTTTTTCAAATACTTTTTTGTCAACTACGGGCACTTTAGATGCTGCCGCTCCATTGAGACACAGATAGCACCACGAAGAATGCGATAAAAATAGTAATTGCCACACCAGGTGGCATGCCACACACACACACAGCTGTATTGCTGCTGGCAAAACTGAAAAAAGAATCATGGTTATGGTTCGATCAACCAACTCCTCATACCACACCGCATGCTGCCGAGCTTGCAACACAATATATTGTTGCTGTTGCTGTTGCAACACCTTCTGCTTTTCAATTATCAAGCTGGCAGGGGAATTGCTGCCGCAGCATGCTTTCTATAGAACTGAAAGTGCATTTCAGATTTCATACACAATACAGAAACAACGAATTTTCGTTGCTCAAATAATGTTTCAATAATCGTCGTCATCTGTTGTCTCAATTGCGTTTCATCTAAAACACCAAGAAACACTTAAGAGAATGTAAACTAAAATGTAATAGGTTCTAATTTGGTTGTTAAATGGGACTATGTTGCCGACGTATCGCTGATGTTCATTTTCTTGTTGTTTTTGTTGTTGTTTTTGCTGTTGTTGTTGCCACTTAGGAAGCAACAATGTTCGCTTGTCTTGGTCTTGTTGTTGGGGGCAATAGTTGTTCACCACTGGTCACCAGAGGTTCCTGGGCATGGCGTAGCCTTCTTTTGTCACAAATATGTTGCGATTCGAATACGCCGGAATCTGTACGCCAGTTCCTGCTGCTGCTCCTGTTCCTGTTCCAGCTCCTGCCACAACTTTATCGTGACTGACCACCGTCTCCTGGCGTCCATCGATCATGCGTGTCACGGTTGTTGTCTTCTGTCCGCTGGAGTCCTGAGTCACCTACAGTTGTGTTGATTTATCGATAAAAATTCTATTATAATATATTTTTAAAATGTACAATTATAGTTTTTAAATTATTATTTAATATTATAATGAGGCACAATCTTTCCGTTCAAACGTTATATTCGAAAAGTTATCTTCATGCAACTTCATTTTCAACTCTCCAAATGCGATTTTAAACTCAATATTCACTTATGTTTTACAACACTAGTCTGTTTTTACCGTTAACATCGCTTTTACACATTTCAAGCTAGTGAAAACACAACTAACGAATATTATCGATATTTCCTTTTGTCAAAAATTATGTAGCAAATATAATACTATATTTATATCGATATACTATCGATAATTTTGGAAAATATCAACAGTCCTACCTTGGTGGTCTCATAGCTGCCGTCGGGTTTGCGCACCGTCTTCGTCATCACGCTCTGGCTAAACATCTTCGGCCCGTGATAGCTGCCATCGAAGACGCCGCCGAATGGTGTCATCGGCGTCATCATGCTCGGCTTGCCGCTCGAGGGCGGACGCGGGGGGCGTAGCACGTTCGGCTTGAGCTCGCCATCGTTGTTCAACGTGCCATGAATGCGGCCCATGATGATCTCCTCGTCCGAGAGCTTAGCACGCGGCAAACTCTTCAATCGCTGATTCGAGGGCAGGATATGAACTTGTCCCTCCTCCGGATTCATGCGTTGTATCAACGAATACAATTGATCGGGATAGATTCTAAAAAAACATGCCAAGTAGTTAATTATATATATGTATTTTTTTTATTAAAATATAATATTCAATCTACTCACTCCCCATCCAGATCCGTATCCAGTTCATTTTCCTTGCGCTGAAACTCCTTGAGAATTTTACTCTCAAAGCCCGGCTTTAGAAAATCCTCTCGCAGATTACGTTCCAAGCCTCCATCTGCTGTGGATTGCATTTCGTTATTGCATGTGTGTGTATGCTAATCTGAAGGCTAATATATGTGTGAGTGTGTGTACATACCATCATTATCCTGCGCCGACTCCAACAAACGCTGCAATTGACGCTCAAAATGCTTCTGCATTTCCAATGGACTCGTAAACACTTGGAAAGCAAACTTGCGATCATCATCGAAGAGTTCATCATCGGTTTCCGCTTCCTCGAACCATTGCGGCTTGCGGAATTCATCCTTATTGGAAGCGGACGAAGCGGCGCTGCAATGGAAGTGAAAAAAGAAATAGCTTTAATGAATGTTGTAACAGTTGTAACAAGTAAGAAGCGTATAGTTGACTTCCCCGACCACGAGATACCCGTCACTAAATTTAAATACATAATTATGAATTAAATATGTACTAACAATACAAATATGTCTGTGAATTTTAAAATTACTGCATACAATGTTTACTGTTGATGCTGATCACGAACATATATATACATATATATATATACCTTCTTCTGCCTGTGTAACATACACGGCAACAAATACAATATACCTCTGCACTTTACGTGTAACGGGTATAATTACAGTTCTAACAAGTGAAGCACTCAGCACCTTCCCCCCACCCACACAATTCCATCCACAGGCAGTTCACTTCAATACGCAGCCTCCGAAAATCGCACACACACACGCACACATAGGCTTGCGGTCGCATGTCTCTCTCTCTCTCTGTGTGTGTATGTGTGTGTGTATCCTGCTGAAAATGTATCTATCATTGGAAAGGTGCCTGGTGCCTGGTTTATCGATCCATTCATTGCAAAAGCCGAAAAATGCAAAGAAAACTTAAAACTTACTCCTGCTGCTGTTCGAATTCCGATTGGAACATTTTCTTCAGAATATCCATAACGAGCTTGTTGTTGTTGCTGTTGTTGTGGTTGTTGGTTGCAGTTGTAATTGTTGTTAGTGGTTGGAATCAAAGCAACGACGCAAACGTTGTAAATTTTTATATGTTTTGTATTTGTGTGTGTGTTTGTGTATGTTTGGAGAAGGAAAAAAACTAAAAGAACCAAAATGACGCAAATAACAATATTGTTAGCAAAATCACGTTACAAATGTTCGTTTCTAATTTCTTTACACTTTTCTATATCTTTATTTTTTTTGTTCCTTTGATATGCACACACAATTTTCAAGTATCCACGAAAGACGAAAAACAGAAATTGCAGAAATTGACAAACAGCTGAGCGAGCGGTGAATGTTTCTATTCCAACTGTCGCACATCACACACACACACATATATATATACGTTTACACGCATGCACTTAACGTTACGTATGCCATGGTATGACTGATTAACAAGGTGACGTTTTCATTCTACACACGTCTGGCACATTGCGGTTGCGGCGCATTGAAACGTCACCTTGTTTTAGTCAACGCGCCATGATCGTGTTTGCGTTGCGACAGCGTGGAAAATGAAACACGTTACGTACTGAAATTAGTACATGGCGGTTAAATTCAAAGTGTAACTTGCTTGCAATTTAGTTAACTAATATAAAATAATTTTTTTGACTTTGACGCAATAATTTATTCGACTTTTAGCTTGTTTTTTAAATCTATTTAATGGTTGACAGTAAAGGGAATTATTGCTAGTTGTTAATTTTTGTAGCGTTTCCTTTTACACCCTGTGCTCATTAAAAATGGGCAAAACAGGGTATAATGAATTTGTGTGGATGTATGTAACAGGCAGAAGGCGACATTTCCGACCATGTAAAATATATATAAATATATATATATATAAATGTGCGTAACAGGTCGAAGGAACTCTGGCAGACCCCATAGAGTATATATATTCTTGATCAGCATCAGCAGCCGAGTCGATATAGCCATGTCCGTCTGTCCGTTTGTCTGTATGTATAACCGAAAAACAAGAGTAATTTAAAAGATGCAAGTTCAAAATTCGTCATATATAAAGTTTAGTTTAATTGCGATATGCACTGAAAATTTCATTGCAATCGGACAATAAACTCCGGAGATATTTAATAATGTACGCATATATTAACATAAGCTTATTCATTTTGCTTCGAGTCAACAGCGGCATTACAGTGTTACAGCGCCATAACAGCGCCACGACAGCGACTTAACAGAAACTTGTCGTAGCAGCGACGCCAAACGAAATTTTTATACTGCACGTGTGCAGGCAGCGCTGCTTTAGAACGAAAGCGTATGCCCCGGGCATACGACGCGTCGCGACGCTGCCTGACACTGGTTTATGCTATACGTGTGCAGGCAGCGCTGCGGCAGAGCAGATCCCTTTTGCGCTGTGCAAGGCGTGTGTCGACCACTGGTTTATACTAGTATACGTGTGCAGGCAGCGCTGCGGCAGAGCAGATCCCAATGCGCGGCGTGTGCCGACCACTGATTTATAGTATGATAATCAGAAACATGACGTTGATAAGAATCATAAATATGATGATGAAAAATGCACATGAAAAATGCTTTAAAATTAGTTGTAAGCGCTAAAGAGCTAGAAAGAGAAGTTGCTGTTGTTATGGTTGGTGTTGCTTTTGTTGTTGTTTTTGTTGTTGCTGTCCGACAGACAACATATGACAAACAACAGAGAAAACCTAAGAGTTTGAGTGGAGAATAGAAAAGGGGAGGCGAAAAGGAAAATAGTTTAAAATGCCATTGTTTTAAGCAGATGTTATAGAGGGAGGGATGGGGTTATGGGAAGGGGTAAAGGGGTGAAACTAAATCTCAACAAGTAAAACAAAAATCGCACAAAATATCGGCAAAAAGATTTGCTCAACTTGCGTCATGAAACCAAAACACTAAAAATATTATAATTTTTATAAGTACAACAAACAAGGGAGAGCGACAAAAATAGAAGCACAAAGAGAGAGACCGAGAGGCAGGGAGTGTGGGAGAGGAAGAGAACTCACAGGAACATGCCTTGAGTTTTCTTTTCTATATTTGCGTCAGTGGCAAAAGAATTCGCAAATTAAGATTTTTATATAAACACTAAGAAATTTCCCTGATTTGTATTGATTTTTAATGTTTAAACATGTTATGTTTTAAGTATCTGTATACATAATGTATCTAAGATAAACAATTGCACATGGAAATTGTTGGGGATCTTTGGCTGCAGAATGTATATAAAGCAGAGTCAATTCTGTAGTCAGTCAGTCTACTCGGTCATCCAGTCAAAATCGGTCGCGAAATGTTGTTGAAATCAATTTGTATATTCATTATAACACTATATACATTATCTTCGTTCTCTGAAGGAATTACACTTTCTACACGCAATGAGACAAACTTAGTGCTTGGAATAAAATCCGAAGAATCCAAGTTGAGGTAAGATCCTTAGAATGTGAAAGATATTCTTAAACTAATCGAATTTCTTAGAGAGATGCAGGATCTTCAGCGAAAGATGATGAGTGAATTTGTTAAGAAATTGGACATTCAGGAACTACAAGAGAAATTGTTAGATAAATTTGTTAAGGCAATGGACATACAATCTCTTAGAGCGGATACTCAATTACTTAGAGCGGATATTCAATCTCTTAAAGCGGAGCTGGAACAAAAAAATAAAGATGTCTGTGATAAGGGATCGGACATTCAATCTCTAAAAGAGGAGTTAGAACACCAGAAGAAAGATGTACTTAATAAGAATAAGGATATTCAATCTCTAAGAGCGGAGGTGGAACGACAGGGAAAGTTGATGGATAAACTTGACAAAGATTTGGCTAAATACAATGCGTTGTTTAACCCACACAATTGTAGCGAGGCCAAGTTAAGTGGGATCTACGACATACTATTTCCCAAATTTAGTAATGAACCCTTCCAAGTTGCCTGCGATGCGAACACTCGGGATGGAGGATGGACGATTATCCTGAGACGAATGGATGGAAGTGTGAACTTCTATCGCAACTGGACTGAATATCAAAATGGATTTGGAGATCCGAGTGGCGAGTTCTTCATTGGTCTGAATAAGTTACATGCACTGACAACGGAGAGGAGACAGGAGTTGTTGGTTGTTCTCGATTATAATGAAGGAATTGAAGCGTATGAGTCATACGACGAATTTGCAATCGGTGGGGAGGATGAACAATATAAATTGAACACTCTGGGCAAAGCAAGTGGAACTGCTGGCGATTCACTCTACTATCATCGTGGCATGAAATTTACAACGTTTGATCGAGACAATGATCGTCGCGAGGATAAGTGCGCCAAAGTACACACTGGCGGCTGGTGGCACAATTCTTGTCCTGAGGCGTAAGATAGAATGTTCATTGTTCTTTAAAGTTTCGTTTATAAACTTGAATTCTTGCAGTCAATTGACGGGGACATATAAAGATAACACATATGGCAAGGGCGTCATTTGGAGATCACGTCAAAATTTTTGGAGCCCCCTTAAGAAAGCCGTTATGATGATACGGCCAAGAAAGTGAGTAAATCTCAACAATATGAAAAACTGTTTCATTATCCAAATTTGATAATTTATTAAATGAATTTATTCCTATTCTCATATGTATATTTGTGGAGAATTTAAATAAAAGCAATCGACATTCTCTCTATTGAAGTCGTAGTCGAATATTCCCGACTAGAGCGTTCTTTTTTTATACCCGTTACTCACAGAGTTAAAGGGTATATTGTAGTCGTTGCAATGTTTGTCATATGTAAGTATGTATTATTTATATATCTATCGATTCCCAGTGCTAGAGGCGTTTGTTATTAGCCACAACTACAGAAATAGAAATACAAGCAAGAATTAACATTTGGTCATCAAAATATAATCTTATATTAAATTGAAAATATACTTTAGTTTCAGTTCAATTTCTAATTTTGTTATTTTACTATTTCATTTATTTTTTGAGCTCACAGACAGAAAAAGAACTGGAGTAAATAAGTAACTTAAGTTTATTTTTAAATAAATAGTATGCTTGTTTAAAGTTTTATAAAAAACGAAATCGTCTACAGTTTTTGCAGTATTTGGTATATTATTAAAGCTGAAATATGCACAGATATAATCAATACACATTTAGATCGATGAATGGGTATATTATAGTCGTAGTTGTTGGTTTTCATTTAAGGCGACATTTCTTGATTTAAAGCAAGCGGTATTTCTTTTTAGACCCTTTACTTTAAAAAAGTAAAAAGGGTCTATTGAGTTTGTCAAAACACAAATGTGCGTAACAGGTCGAAGGAAGTCTGGCAGACCCCATACAGTATATACATTTTTGATTAGCATCTCCAGCCGAGTCATGTCCGTCTGTCTGTATAAGTCCTAGATCTCAGAGACTATAGGCATAAACATCTGAGCGTTGAACGTAACATTACGTCATTAAACGTTGCGAACAATGTGACAGTGTGGAAAATGAAACGCAGTACAAACTGGAATTGAAACATGGCGGTTAAATTCAAATGTGTAACTAGCTAAGAAATATAAAATAATTGTAAAATGATTGATTTTAATGCAATAGTTTATTCAACTTTACACTATTAGTATGGATATTTAGAAAATTGAACTCATTACAGCTTATTGTAGCAATTCGTATGTATATAATTTATTTGCTGAGCACTGAACGTAGCATTACGTCATTAAACGCTACGTAAGCACTGCGACAGTGTAGAGTGAAACGCGTTACGTGCTGGAATTAGAACATGGCGGTCAAATTCAAATGTGTGACTAACCAAGAAATTTACTAAACTATTAAAAGCAATTCATTTTAATGGAATAATTTATTCAACTTTACACTTTTAAAATCTAAATAAATGCTGGCAAAGTTGCAGATAAATGAATTGATGACACAGCGTTATTTTATATGGTTTTTGTATAAATATACAAATATATATGTATATGTATCTTTATGCTAAGTATTTAAGTACTTCTTCCAATTGGATATCGAAATAGACCAATTGTGAGAGATCTTCAAGTTGTTTTTGTTGGCTTCTTGATGCTTCAATGCTCTATTAACTATTGTGTTTAACTAATTATATCATATTTTCTTTGTCATTGTTGAGACTGCAACGTTTTCCCTTTTGGATTTTCATCATTTTATTCTCGTCAGCGCATTTTGTGGTTATGGCATTCCGAACTTCCTTTTCGCTGGCATTCGATTTGTGTGTAACGGCAAAGATAATATCTTGTATCTTGTATGGATCGAGCATTTGTTTCAACGGCTTATGTTGATCCTTAAAGGCCGGTGACGGTTTTCCCGTCATCGAGTGCGTTGCCAACGTTTCCCTATCGAAAATCGCTACCAGTAATTTCCGTGTTGCCAGCGAGGAAACGGACCAATTAATATTCTCGAAAATATTTGCCGGAACACACGTATTATTCGGTCCAATTGAGACCATAACATTATCTCCCGAATTGGATAACAATTTGCTATTGTTATTATCTTCTTTTGATTTACGCGTTGGCAGCTTGTAGGGCAGATTGTGTTGTTGTAGCGGAGTGGGGGAGGGCAATGTGACGGCAATGGGAGTCTCCAGTTTGCGACGCTTGTTCAGCTGCAGCGGCGTGTAGCTTTCTCGTTTTATCGGCTGCTGCTGTTGTTGTTGCTGCTCCTCGCCGCTCAGACATATCTCCAGTCGTTCCGAGTCCGCCGATGTGCTTAGACTGTTTAAGCTTTCGGCCGCTAGGCGTATTTCAATGGCATCCGCATCGTTGTAATCGCTGGCAATAATTTTATAGTCGACCACTTCGGCGCGTTGTTGTGGCGCCATCTGTTGTGCGGTGTTAGTGGCGGCGGCAGCGGCAGCAGTACATATTACCGAACTGGGCGGCGTTAGCAGCTGTGGAGGCGTGGCCGTCTGTGCTGTCTGTTGCATGCGCGCCGATGCCGACGCCGATGTCTCATGTATTTGTGTTAGTAAATCTGTGTGCGCCTGCAGCTTAGATTCCACATAACGTAACTTTTCGCGCAGCGCACGATTCTCTGCCTGCAGCACTTGATAGGCGCTGTTATTGTTATTGTTGTTATCTAGGCTGCGCAGCATCTCGAAATCCTCGCCGCTCGTCTGCGTCCAGGAAGTGAGCAACATGGGCTGCTCACGGGAAAGCGTCTTCCAGTTGTCGCCATTGCCTTGCAGTATCTAATGGAAAGTAAAGCGAGTGTGTTTTAGTTTATTTAATACCCTGTGCGTATTATAAATGGGTATTGCAGCAACTATAAAAGCTAGCGACTTCAGATTTTGTACACTTGATAAGTAGTTTTATTAAACTCAGTAGATATACTACAAGCACAAATTTCACCAGGAAAGAGAAAACTGACGCTGTTCGTGTGAGTGTGTTTATACATGTAAATATGTACATATGTATGTGTGTGCAAAGTTGTATTTGTTTTTAAAGCGAATGTTAATCAAAACACTTTCTTCTAAACACTTGACACAGGGTATTCTAATGTCGCGCTCCACTTTGTTTTTCTTAAGCTTTACTTACTTGTGCATCCATTTTTACAATCCAGGCGGCTGTCCTGCGTCGTTGTGCGCGTCCTGCAGGATGTGTGTCGACTGTGTTAAACGCTGCGCAAACTCGCAAACACACAAAATTGGCGGCAGAATATTACACAAAGCGCAAAAAAACACAATCAAGAGAGACATAGAAAGACAGAGAGAGAGAGAGAGCGGCAGAGAACGAGGGTAGTTTATAGTTATGGTTGTTCTTGTTGTTGTTATTGTTGCATTCCAATTACTTACACATGCTACCTGGCAAGCAGCAACAACAACACACGCACATTCACTGCACACGCTGTTATGTGTGTGTGTTTGGTTTCTTGCTTGTTTTACCAGTTAAATGGAACTTTCTTTGTATGTATGTATGTATGTAGTCTATCCCAACTGGCGTGCAATGAAGTTTCCTTAGTACTAGTATATTACGTCTGCCCTTTTACTGTTTTCTGTCTGCGTTTCTTGTGCGTTCTTTGCATTCGCTTCGCGCGGGAAGAGCAATCGAATTTGTAATGGCCCACGGCGTTGCCAGCTGGTTTTTCATTTTTGGCAAACTGCTGCATGGGTTGCCAGCAAGCGGAAAATATACGAAATGCGCTTAATTGCGTTAATTGTGTTTTTTTAACTATTCAAAAAATAATATGCCAAAACTTTTATTATATATATACTATCTGTAATTATTATTTTTGCGTTTGTATAGAACTTTTTTGAAAATTCATTTAAAATGTCTTTAACTTAAAGAATTGGCTGACATCGCTTTTAACGGTGTTTTCGATTTGATTAATATTAAAAATATATAAATAAAATATAGACAAACCCACACACCAAAATTGGTGTCTCTAGCTCTTACCATCACTGAGATACTTTTGTTTATACGTATGGACGGACAGACGGAAAGACGGACAGACAGACAGACAGATGCTTATGGCTATATCAACTCGTCTATATATACTTTATAGGGTTCTCCACGCTTCCTTTCCACTTTTAATAAACTTAATATACCCCCCACAGGGTATAAGAATTCAAAGCAAAATTGGAACTGCAAGAAGTCAGTTAACACAAACTGGTTTTTGTTTTTACTTCATTTTCAGCTCAACATGCAACGGAATGCAATCGCAATGGGACCAGTATATACCAGTTATACACAAAATTAGGGGAGAAAGAAATGAATGTTGCCCGCTCTCTGATCGGAAAAATCAACCCCTAAGCGAGTGCAGATGTTGAAAAACCATTTAAGTAGAATCTTGTGCCCAGGTAGACTAGAAATGTGTCTATTGTTGAGTTTGTTTCACAGGAAAAGGCCAAATTTAAGAATGAATCCAGCTAGGATTGTTTTAAGATACATATTTATTTGATATAAATACAAATATTCGTGGAATTATCGCAAATGAGCGTTTAGAACAAGAATTCTTCAACATTTAAGCTAAATTAGAAATGCAATTACAGACGCAATTAAGCGAATTATGATGGTCATATAAAAAAAACACTTGACAGTGTATAAATCTAGTGACGAAAGCGTATATTCAACTCCCAAAAATATTGGATATTCTTTTTTTTCTATTGGCATTAACAATAATTTAATAAGTATAATGGAAACATAATTAAAGTAGCATTGATCTTTGTTTGGATTAATACTTATGACAAGTATATACTATGTACACATATTCAAGACCCAAAAATATCTCATATTTATTTTTTAATATTAGACTATTTAAATTATTATTAAATAGTCTAATAATATATACCAATTATATTTTATTTTAATATTAGACTAAATAACAAACTGTTTTATTTGGAAAATTTTAGCTATTTTCAAATATACAATTCATCGATTGTTGATCAAAATTAACTGTTGAATTCCCCCCATTGATTTTTATAGTATCATAATAGTACTTCAGATTGAAGAGGTTACATTTTGCAAAGTAAAGAACACTTCAATTTTGTTATCTTGTGAGAATATTACTAATCGTAATATGACAATTGATAAGAAACTTTTGCAAATGCTTTAAAAACTCGGTATTCAAACGCTCGTTGTCTCAGACGTGTTTAAGTTTAATAATAGTCAGAATAATGTTATTTAAAATAATTTGCATAATATTAATATTAAATACATACATATCACTTTCTGATACTACACAAATTACCGAGTTCAATGAGACAAATGCATTTCTTTCGATTAATTCCCAGTTAGTCGAATTAAGGTGAGTTTTCTAAGTTCAAAATCGAATTACTTTAAACCTAAAGTAATGGTTTTTTTCAGAGCGGAGTTAAAGTTAAACAATGATTCAATTAAGACAGAGAATTTAAGATTTTACGGACGTAATTGTGCTGAAGCAACAGTTACCAGTAAATCGAGTGGAATCTATGAGATACTCATTCCCAGCTACAGTGAACAACCCTTTAAAGTAAATTGTGATGCAAAGACACGTGGAGGCGGTTGGACTGTCATTCTGAATCGAATTGATGGTAGCGAGAATTTTTATCGAAGCTGGAATGTTTATAAAAAGGGATTTGGGAATTTGAATGGTGAATTCTTTCTGGGACTGGATAAAATTCATGCCTTAACCGCAGAATACAGTCAGGAGTTGCTTGTGTTGCTTGAGGATTTTCAGGGGACCGAAAAGTATGAGACATATGATAGATTTGGTATAACCGATGAGGATGAACAATATGCATTGAATACGTTGGGTAAAGCCTATGGAACTGCTGGCGATTCACTCGGATATCATCGAAACATGAAATTTTCCACCTATGATCGTAATAATAATCCATGGTCAGGCGGAAATTGTGCCGTACTGGGAACTGGTGCCTGGTGGTATAATTCTTGTCAACGCAGGTACGAGGAAATCTTAATTGTATTTTGAATTAAATCTTCAATTATTAACTTGAATTCTTACAGCAACTTGGCTGGAAAGTATAACGATAGCAGAGTTGATAAGGGCGTCACTTGGAACACGTTTCGTGGTGCGAGTTATTCCCTTAAAAGAGCCGTAATGATGATAAGGCCAGGAAAGTAAAACATTTATAATCATAAATATATAAATATATAAATAAAAACAAATTATTTGTTGATAATTTATCATTTATCCATTTATTTAACGTTAAAATTAACGATTTAAAATATAATACAGTAATGGAAAACCAGTCGGAAAAGCTACAGTCGAAGTCGACTATGAGAGACAGACCCTTTACTTATTCTTCAAAAGGGAAATAATGGAAAAAGCCGAAATAAATTTTAAAAATAATAATAACCCAAAAAAAAGTGTTCATCTGGTAGGTGTCGAACTCCAGAACCACACCGCAAGAGTTCGATACTCTAAGCATTGCGACAATGCAGCCATTGTCGATTATCTGTCAAATTAACAGTTTCCTTGCCTTAAGTTGCTGCCTCTAAACTTTGTACTATATTCGTCAATTTATTTGCTTCGAATCTCCGCTGTTTATTGTCCGATTGCAATGAAATTTACAGAACACATCGCAATTAAACTAATTTTTATGTATGCCGAATTTTAAACTTGTATCTTTTAAATAACTCGTGTTATTCGGATTTTTTCGATTTGTGGGGCGGAAAAGGGTGTAACAAAATTCTAAAAGAAACTTGAGCTTTGTGGAGGCCTTAGGAGTATTGTCACAAAATATGGTTACTCTAGTTTTAATAGTCTCAGCAGGGCAGACGGACGGAAATGGCTATATCGACTCGGCTGTTGATGCTGATCAAGATCTACCGGACTTCCTTAGACCTGTTACACAGGGTAAGGGGATAGGAAGAGATAATTAGAGAGAATGTCAATTGGTTTTATTTAAATTCTCTGCTTAAGAGAATAAAGATTAAAATATCTGAAAAAGCATCAATATTGAGTGATGGAACGGATTTTCATATACAGACAAATTCAGTTTCTTGGCCGTATCATCATTGTGGCTCTTTTTAGGGAATATGCGTTACCTCGAAACGTATCCCAATTAACGCCTTTCTGACTGTTGTTGTCTTTATATACACCCATCAAGTTGCTGAAATAGCTTAGGTTGATAGACCAACTATTAGAAAGAATTAACCATCCGTTTAATGTGGTGAAACAATTATCGTACCACCAGCCGCCAGTGCATAATTGGGCACAGTTTCCACTTTCCCAATTATCATGATCACTATCAATGGTTGAAAATTTCTTGCCACGATGAATATCGAGTGAATCGCCAGCAGTTCCATTTGCTTTGCCCAGTGTGTGTAATACATATTCTTCATTCTCCCCGCCGATTGCAAATTCCTCGTATGTCTCAAATTTTTCGACTCCCTCGAAGTCCTCCAGAAGTACAAGTAACTCCTGATCCTTCTGTGCAGTCAGTGCATGAAGTTTATCCAGTCCCAAGAAAAACTCTCCATTTAAATCACCGAATCCCTGTTTGTAATCAGCCCAGTTGCGATAGAAGTTCACACTTCCATCTAGACGCCTCAAGAAAATCGTCCATCCACCTCCTTGGGTTTTCGCATCGCAGGCAACATTGAAAGGTTCACTACTAAAGTTGGAGACGAGTATGTCGTAGATCCCACTGTACTTGACCTTGGCACAATTGCGTAGATATGATGTCTTAACATTTGTTAACTTTCCCTGTCGATTCAAGTCCCCTCTAAGAGATTGAATATCCGCTTTAAGAGATTGAATATCCGCTCTCAACGATTGAATATCCATGGCCTTAACAAGATTCTGAATATCCGACTTCTTAACAAGTTCATCCATCAACTTTCTCTGAAGTTCCTGCTCCGCTCTAAGAAGTTAATAAATTAAATTAAATTAAATTAAATCAATTATATATTTGATAGGTTAAATTTATTAATAATCTTACCTTATCATAGATTGTTGAGAATTTATTGAGAGAACTAAATTCGTCTCATTACGTTTGGTAAGTGGAATTCCAATAGAGAACGAAGAGAATGTATTTAGCAAATGAAATATGCAAATTGTTTTCAGCAACATAATGCGACCAATTTTTACTGAATGCCGGAAAAGACTGACTGAACAAATATTCACTTTGAGCAGAAGAGGTAAATTCTAAAACGTTTTACATATAAAACAAATACATAATCATATCAATATGCAGAAATACTTAGCATTATTCTGCCACATAGTTCCCTCAAATTTCTCTTTCATCAAATATTTGGCATATATCCAATCGTTAAGGCGCGACAGTAGAATACCCTGCGCAGCTCTTAAAACAAATGTGTTTTGAGAAAACTAGCTATACAACTGCTTCCAATTGTTAGCGAAGGGGGCGTGGCATCGTGATGAAATTTTCAGGACACATTAAGCCCAAGTTTCTTATCATGTGTGCCAAATCTCAAGTCTCTAGCTTTAACATTGTTTATGTTATGGCGATTTTTCTAATTTGAAAACAATCGGGGCTTGATATCGAAAATTGAAAATAAACTTGATCTGCGTATGGCTTTCAGGAACCTATTAATATTATTTTTAATATTCGATTTGAATACATTAAATGGTATACAAATAAAACTCAACTAATGTCTTTCGGTTTGACTTTTGTACATTCAGCAAATGTACATTATTTAAGAATGTACAAAAATGTCGCAATGTGCAGTAAAATCCATTTGAACGGTCTGGCAACACGGCCAACCAACTGTCAAATGCAATAACTGTTAATCCCGGCTCATAAAGTCTGCGTTGAAAAGAAAGGGTTTAAGCAATAAAAGAAAAGAGCAGTCGACATTTTAGCTTAACATTTGAGGAGAAACAAAAAAAACAACGAAACCTTAGCAACTGTTGGGATTAAGTTTTATTACCTTTTACCTGTCGCAAAGTCGGAGTTTCCATGGAGAACGCACAAAATGCAGAAAATAAAAATGACGAGGTTCAAGGAATTTGCATGCCATTTGCTAACAGCCCGCAAACGTGGCCAGAACAGTTGCAGCCCCGCAACAACAACTTTCTGCCAATTTCACCGTACACACACTATTTAAATCACTTTGTGCCATATTATTACAATTTGTATAACTTGGGCTACAGTGAAGCAACGAGAATAACAACTGATATGGACATTGAGAGATACATCAATTACGAGTTGAACAGACAGAAGAGTCTGATGAAGAAACAAAATCCGTTACAGATTACCCGACCAATTCCCCCAAAGCAGGAAAAACAGCGACACGTACTCAACGTACAGTTGGTGGCCATGGCCGCGGCCAGTCCACGTGACCGGGTCAACACTGTGGAGCCACTGCCGCCGGTCAGGGAGGCGTTCAAGGAGCGTGTGGCGAAAATTCAAAAGAGTCAACAACATTATATGCAACTCTTTGGACGTCTAACGGGCATGTTGCAAACATTAAATGCACGCTTTGAGGGACGTGAACTGGAACCGGAAGAGCAGTCGGAACCGGAGCTGGAACCGGAACCAATGAATGCGCCTCCACCGCCATTGAAACGTCCACGTTACATATCCAGCAGCTCCACTGAATCCCATTTGGAGGTGGAGACAACGCTATCGCATTATCCACAATGTGTCCAACTGGAGGATGGCAGCTGCGTCTATGTGCTCGGTCCCAATGGCACACGCATCGATGCCCAGCAATATGGACAGATCTTCTGGACAGATGCGCCTGTAGCGACACGTTGCCTTCTGGCCGTTGTCTTTAGCAGCGATGAGCTCGCCACGCACACCTTGTCCGGCAAACCATCGCCGGCCTTCTACGGACGTGAGCGACCCGCCAAACAGATGTTGGATCAGAGACGCGTTGACGATATTGTCGTGAGTGTGCGCAATCGCACTGGCGGCCAGGAGCGTCACATTAGAGCCACCATTACCACCAAGTGCGCCGATACGGCCAAGAAGTACAAGCGACGGGCAAAGATGGCGTCCAAGGGCCAGGGACACATAATCGAACTGCAGAAATGAGTATGCGAAACGTTGGCTAGATGTGATCTGGCCAAGAAATTGCTTACAATTACAAAAATACATATATATATATATATAGACATTGACATGGCCAATAAAGACTTGCAATTACAAAAATAAAATAAAATATAGACATGATCTGGTCGAGAAATGCTTACAATTATATAAAATAAATCAAGTTATAAACATTTTGAGTTGTTCATCGTAGTTCAATTGAAAGATTTAGTTCAGTAGTTCAATTTTTGTTGAACGAACTAATCTTTGGGATTTTTAGTTCAATCGTTAATTTTTAAGTAGTGAACTAAATCAGTCACTGGTTCAGTTGCTCATGAACGATGAATAGGATTCGAGTCACTGAACGAACTATAACGGAGTTCGGAGTCACTGCACTAAATGACAAAAAATCAGCGATTTAGTGCGTTCGTTCACTTTAGTGATCAATTCAATTAATCTTAAAACGAACGATTTGATACAACTCTAATAAACATACACGACTTTCAGTTGCAAATAAAGCGATTTTAATTACATTCTCGGGACTATCTGCATATTTTTTTAATAATAGATTTGTATACAAACAAAGTTCTAGGAATCACAGTCTCTATTCCTTCTTGCTGCAGTTGGGATTCCAAGCCTCCACTTTTGGTGTTGTTGTGGTGTATGGCATATAAGCCTCTGTAATAACATAGTTTTAGCATGCATTTAATATATAAATAGTTAAAGATTCGCTAGTTACCCTTGGTTCCTGAGTGATTCTCACTGTGATCCGCAATCCATTTGTATTTGGGTCGGCAGCCATCGCGAATTGGAGGCAAATCGGTCTGGAATAGAGATTTGTATTAAAAAATAAATTAATTGATCTAATAATAAATATTTTAAATCTTTGGCACGTCGAGAATCGATGTTATTCCAAAGAAAAACAAATAGTTAACTCGCTCAAATCTAGGGTTGCATTAATAATTCACAAATCTGCTCCTTCTCACCTTGTAGTGCATCCAACCGAACCACTCGGCGGGTATCTGCGATCCATCGTAGTTCATATTCACATGCGGGGCGTATTCCACCCAGCGATTTCTGCCATAGAAATAATAGGGATTCTCAAAGTACCTATTGCCGTACTTATCAATGCCCACGAGCGTGCCCGTCTTCAGATCATCATTTCTGTTTATAATCAAAAATTTGTGAACTTCTGTGCACTTATATAATGAGCGTTTGGCATTTTCTCACCTGTACAGCTTTAGATAGGCTTGCTTTAAGCCTCCAGCCTCGCGTATGGCCTGGAATAGTCGGCCCAGGCGATCAATACCCAAGAATTTTGTCATCCTGTTTGTGCGAAGCAAGTTTTATAATAAATTTTGTTATTATTTGTCAGAAAACTTACGTGCTAAGCAAAACAAGGTTGCCACTCAGCTGAGAACTATTTTGAGTGTGTTTTGGTGCTGCCGGTGTTAGCAAAATAATGTTGCCATACAACTGAAAATAGTTAAGTGTGTTTTGATGTTGCCAGGGCTGCACCATAATGTTGCCCGATATTTTCCAATGAGATGAACGATGTAGTGATATTTGTGACACAGCAACAGCAACTTTAAATATTTTGCCAATTGCTTTGAAATACTTGTAACAATTATCAGCGAAGTAAATATTGTCCATCTCTAATTGGCAAACAGCCCTGCACTGTTAGTGTTGCTGCAACCCTGCGCCTTCACATCTGTTTGTCGATTTGGACTTCTGTGAATCATTTTGCTGCCCAAAAGAAGTGAAACATTGATAAACTGTGAATTTAAACATAAAGCATACATCATGGCAAAAAATACATCAAGCAACGCATTTCGTAAAATCGATGTCGATCAATACAACGAGGACAACTTCCGGGAGGATGACGGCGTTGACAGCGCTGCCGCCGGCCCCGATGAGAATGAAATAACGTCGCTGCTGACAAAGGGAAAGGGCGTCGAGGCGCTGCTCAGTGCATTACAGAACGCACCATTGCGTTGCAAGAACCAGCATGTAAAGGCAAGGGAATTTCATTGCGTTATTCTTTTATTCTTTATCATTCGTCTGTCTGCTTTGCAGGACAACGCCCTAAACATAACGCTGCGTGTGCTGTTATCTATCAAATCAACACAAATGGACCAGGCCATTGATACCGTTGATCAGAACGATCTGATCGATGTGCTCATGAAGTATATATATCGGGGCTTTGAAATACCCTCCGAGGGATCCAGCGGCCATTTATTGCAATGGCATGAGAAAGCATTCGCCAAGGGCGGCGTCGGTTGCATTGTTCGTGTGCTGTCCGACACGAACCGTGCTTGAAGCCGAGGAGGAAGACGTTCCCCCCCCTTAATTGACTTTAAATGTTTGTAGGATCATTTGCCTACTTGAGAAACCCCTTGATACACATGAACTGAAGCCGTTGCCAGAGTCAAAGTCACAGTCGAAGGAAGCTTAAGTCCTATTTATAGTTTGATTTTTGCCGGAATTACAAATGACAACAAGTTTTCCAAATTAGATTTTAACACGTATTCAAGTATTAAAGTTTTTATTACAAAAACTGTCGTTGGTATTGAATTATTTATGAACGGGAGAAATTAATAGAAAACAAATTAATAAGACTATATGGCTGCTATAAGTTTGTACAAATCGAGAGAAAACTGCACACTTTAAAAATGTATCAAGGATCTATTGTTTGTCAAAAAAGAAATGCATGTAACAGGCAGAAGGAAGTCTGGCAGACTCCATTAAGTATATTTATGCTTGATCTTCATTAACAGCCGAGTGGATATCGATATGTTCCCCCAGATTCGAAGCAGAACCAGTTTGTTATAGAATTTACAGATTAAGTACAAAGGGTCTCAGTAGTTTTTGGAATTGATTTCCATTTAGACTGGAGATTGTATTGGAAGCCATAATTCGAAGCGTAAATCTTGAGTTTTGATCATGACTCCTTGGAACCGTCTCTCTTCTCTAGAAAACCACTGCTTTAATTGTTCCTTTGTCTGTAGGATACACAGAGCTGCATTTACAAATCATCAAAGCAAGTGAATCGATAATAAAATTGATCTCAAATACAATTCCTTAAAGCATGCCTCTGAATCGATTATACTTTCACTTTTACTCTTATAATTTGCGTTATTTTCCATTAAAAATCAATATTACTGATTCAATTGATCAATTTATAGCTTTAACAAACTCTTACACTTTTATTCATTGATCGTTTCAGACTGTATTATAAATTGATCGATAATATGCTGGCAACAGTTTTAAAGAACGATTGTACTAATGAAAAGTATGCAAAAAAATAAAAAGAACAATATAAAATGCATAGATTTTTTATACACTTATCCTTGTCTATAAATGCAGCTTTAAAATTACCCAAGAACTGTTGATGATCCTTTAATTTGTTAGTTTGTCCAAGGCAGCTTCTAAATTTCTATTAATTATTTAATCAACCGTTTCTCATTTTATTTGACTACTCAAAAATGTAATAAGTGCGTGAATTTAACTTAAAACATAACCAAAAAAACATTACGTTGAGACATTATTTCACATTTTTCGCATGCTTTAAATATGAATTCAAATGAAGTTTGAAAAATGCTGTGAAGAGAGTCCAAGTAGAATTTTAATGCACTTTCGACTCTCTCTCTCTCTTCAAAATGCAGCGCCATGGGGTAAGTGATCTCAATATGTACTTAAAGCTATATATATATTGTGGTCTGATTTCAGAATTTGGTGCTAGTTTTTCTTTTAATGGGGGGAGGAAACATTTAACAAAGCGAAGTAGTTTCGATTTCAAAAGTTGTCTGCAATAAATAGTGTCGATTGTTGAATTGCTGCTTGTTATGCATAGGTCATAGGTCGAAACAGGCTCCAATATCATATTCAATATCTGGCGGCAATACACACACGGACACACACACCTTTTTCCCATTTTCCTTTACCACATGTGAGTCTCGCGAATTTCGCTAATAATGTGATTAGCACGTGTGAGAGCCTGAAAATGAATAAATATATGAGTAACAATATTAGAAATATAATATTCTATGCAAATTTTCACCTTTAACATATCCGCCGCCTCTTTTCGACGCACTGCAATATGATCGGACTCGTTTAGCAGTGTTTCAGCCTTCTCCGATTTGTACAGATGTGTTACCAGTTCGCTTTGCAAGTTGTCCTTAACGTAGTTAACCAAGAAATGCATTATTGCCTTTGGTACAGAGTCTTGTATCGATTTGCGCACAATATAGAAGTACGATTTGATCAGACGCTCTGTATAAAATAGACATAACTATGAGTTAGTGAATTCTCAAGTATAACAAAATTAAGGATTATATTTAAAGAATATAAAATAAAGATGGAAAAAAAGGTGGAGTATAAAATAATAGAAAATTCATAGAGGAAAAACATTTAGAATACCAATATGCAAAGTATTCTAGTCTATTGGGAAATGTAGCTTTTGATTCTCCAGAGTCTGCTGGAATTTTCTTTAAAAATAGTAATATACTAGGGCGGTTTGAAGTGTTGCCGGACTGAGCAACAGTCTTAACAACTTTTTTAATATTTATATTTTATTCTTGGTGAAACAAAATTTTTGTACTTCTGCAAGTAGGGCCGTTTATCAGCAATATCTGTCATGACCTTATCCTAAAGTGTAGCCTTCCGTCATCGTTTTCCCCTTCCCCAGATAATTGGTGTATATAACTGTCACTTTCTCCCAATTTGTTGTTTAAAATATAGCAAACGCAGTCTTTAGACATCTTCGTGATCTCAACCAACTCTCTTACTTTAATTCTGCGATCATCCAGAACAATTTGATGAATTTTATCGATGTTTTCGTGAGTGGTCACAGTTTTTGGTCCTTCGAGACATGTTTCATCTTCTAAGCTCATACGTCCACGCTTTACAGTGACAAATAATGGCGAAGAGTCCCCATAGACAGTCTCCATCTCGGTTTTTAATTGTATAGGCGTATGCACATTCAAAAACAAATATCTTATGACCGCACGATATTCGACTTTTACCATTTATACAAAAGCTCTGATATTGACTAATTGTTTCCCCACTATTGACTATTTGTTGTACTATTTAGCAATATTCTTATAGGTAAATATAGGTGTAACAATTGGAAACGAACCAATGACATCACAATCCCTTTGCTCCTTATCGGTGAGACGACGTGGATTGTGCAGAGCCGGCACATCGGGCAGCAGATTGACGGGCTTCAAAGGACTAACCATATTGTTGTGCACCGGCGTATTGTTAGCCGAGTTCTCAATGCTCTCGGAACGATTGGGCGCTGGTGGCAAAATGTTTGATAACCAAGAGCCCGTTGCTGAATTGTTCTCGCCAACATGATTCTGTGAAGGAAAATGCAATTATGAATATAGAATTATTCTCAAAAACAAGTTAAAGCAAGTTTTAATTTTTAATGTTAACAATTAATTAATATGACTGATAGCTTAATTAATAGAAATGAAGGACTATGCGTATCGCTGTCTTGGTATTAACAACAACAGTAGGGAAAAGCTGATTAGCTGCAGCACAACGAAGCTTACATACCCTTGACAAAAACAGTCCATAAAATGTGGAATTTATCTAAGAAAATAAAAAGTTGTTTAACAAGAAAGAGAAAAGGTTTATTCCCAAAAATTTGTCACTCTTGGAGATCATTGGAGATTTGTAATATATAAAGTAAGATTAACTCCTACAAATTCTCTGATAAAAAGAAAGATCAATTAATACAATGATTCCACAAATCGCATTTAAGAGTTCAATGTTCTTTTAAATATAAGAAATTCCTTTTTAAAAACTATGAAACGTCCTGTAATCAAATTTAAAGTGCAAGAAGTTAATTCTAAATATGAAAACTTGCACCTTAAAATATGTTAACAAAAGCGAAGTCTCGCCTCTTTATTGTAGTTAAGTTATTAATTAAGTTTGAATGACAAAAAATTATTTAATATATAATTTGAATGGTGGAATAGGATATCTAAAGAAACAAGACTATTTCAATTAACCCTGGACCTTAGACTGATGGTTGCTATACCAATTATATCGATCACTTGGCGAGAGTATGGCGAGTATGTGGCATAAAGCAAATTTTAAAGGACACGGTCTTGTCAACATTTATGTGCAGCTTCATTTAGGACTTATTTAATGTCGTTAAAATACATTTAAGGCTAAATTTAAGCGGCTTCTTCGCATACTAGCGATTATTTTGATTAAGTAATGATCAAATTCACTTTGTATTATTCCTGAAACTATAATTACTATAGTTTATTTATAATATACTATCAGGAACTCTAGAACAGTGGTGCCCAAGATGACAATGACCTGCCACGCGTGGCCTAAGCTAAAATATCTGCTTGCGTCGCTGTCGACACTTTGATCTTTCCATGTTAACTACTCTGATTATATGTCAACAGATTCAAGTTAACAGAGCTATGTTAACGCCACTTTAACATACATATGTTATATCTTAAACATTTTTAGACTTTTCTTTACCTGATCATGATTATCATTCTGTTGCTGTTGTTGTTGTTGTGTCTGATGTTGTTGCTGCTGCTGCTGCTGATGTTGTTGTTGAGTTTGCAGTTGCGCCTGTGACTGTTGCAACTGTTGCTGATTCTGTGCAACAGAATTGTGTGACGAGACCTGTGGCGACATATTGTTGCGTGGCGTATTTGTGCGACGCGATTGGGAATAAGGATCGTTATCTGTCTTCAGTAGACTGGGCACCAAGGCAGCTTCCTTGTGAAAATCTGGATGCTTGGTATTAATGTAGGCCAATTCAATGGCCACAATGTTTTCGACCATCACATTTGTGGCTGGCAGGCGACAACGCAGCAATTGCGTCACAACATCCACAATTTTCTCATGCAACTTGGGAAAACTGCAAAGTGCATAAGCAAATAGATTAGTTAAGCATTTTAAAATATATATGGTTCTATATTCTACCGCAGCATCTCCTGTTGCACCTCGTTGCCGCAATGCTGCACAATGCGTTGCATTTCCTCGTGAATCAATTCAACGCAACGCAACGACGGCTCCTCCAGGCGACGTATTTGACGCTTCACCAACAGCTCAAAGGATACTTCGGGCACAAACAACGCTGGCCGTGGTCCCGTCGCATTCCTTATGGCCGTCAGAATGTCCATTTTTGTCAATCCCGCCAGCGGATGTATCGAGTCCAAAGTGCGGCCAAAGATCTCATGGAAAATGTAACAAAGACGTGCTCCGCCGCAAAGTTCTGTCGTCTCGATATTACGTGCTGTGCCCTCGATTGTCGAGCAATAGGCGCTGGAGAATTTTGTTATGATGTGGAGCAGCGTCTGGCTCTTGTCGGATACATCTTCGCCGTAGGAGTTGAGCAGCGATTGGAATTGCGTGGACATAATGTTCACGCGTGTCTACAAAGGTGAAATTAATTTAATTTCCAACTTTAAACAGCTAAAAACATTTTAGTAAAATTTGCGGACTATTAGATTACTATATATTATATAAAATTTAATATAATATATAAATATATATATTTTAAGCGTCTACAATTTATAAATTCCCGCATAAACATAAGTTGTCGATTTATTATTAAAGAAATGTAAATGAAAGTCGAGTGCCAACAAATATAATTTCTAAATTACTTTTTATAACTACCCAAACTAGTATGAACATTTTAGGCGGTCTAGCTCTTACTATTTGGCCTTTTTCCTACTTGACGGTCGAAATAAATAGAAGCTTTTCTTAGCACGCACCTACGCAAAGCTACTATGTACTTTTAAGACGTCTAGCTCTTACCGTGGCATGCAATGGGTCGTTTGGTCACCAGTCACCAATAAGGACAAAGGGGGTTTCATATAATAATCATATAAGGGGGTTTCATAAATCAATATTTACTATACAGTACTATACTATACATATCAACTTGGTTATTAGAAGATACTTAATGTGATCGGAGTTGCCTCCTTCATTTAGAGTCTCTAGCTCTTAATGTGTGAGTGCTAGATGTTGTTTTTTGATTATTTTTCGATGCCGTAAGTGTGGAAGTATTAAACAAATTACTTGATTCACATGGGATAAACGTTTGTTTGCTTTAGCTCTTAACAACCCTTAGATCCAGATGTTTATACACTATACTATACATATCAACTAGACTATTGAAAGTAACTTAATTACATCAGAGTTGTCTCCTTCTTTTAAAGTCTCTAGCTCTTATAGTTTAAGTGCTTGATGTGTTTTTAAATGAATTTATATGCCGTAAAGTCGCACGGAAATATTAAACAAATAACTTGATCTACGTGGGATTCTTGAAAATTCAATTGACCAACATTTGGTTGCTCTAGCTCTTAATATCCCTGAGATCCAGGTGTTTAAACAACTTTATACTCTTTACTATTCTTTACACTATAGTATATATATATATCAAATCGACTGTTGAAAGATACTTAATGTGATCGGAGTTGCCTGCTACATTTAGAGTCTCTAGCTCTTAATATGTGAGTACTAGGTGATTATTTAATTGTTTTTCGATGCGGTAAAAAAGCGTGGAAGTATTAATCAAATAACATGATCTACATGGGATGAATAGACGTTATATTGACTAAATTTGTTTGCTCTAGCCTTAAACATGCCTGAGATTCAGTTGTTTATACACTATACCACAATATCAACTATATAAACTCGACTATTGATAGATACTTAATGTGATCGGAGTTGCCTGCCTCTTCTGCCTGTTATAGACATTGCAACAAATGCAATTTACCCTTATATAATACAATAAATGGGTATACAAAATATATATAGTCTTAGGTTTAAGGACGCACCTTAAGATCGGGCAAACAGTCGCGTATGTGATGCATCAGCAGGCGATTCAGTGTCTTGGCCAGATACGGAGTGCCATTGCGTGTGGCAAGTGTTGGATATTTGCGTTGCAGGAAGGCCGCCTCGTCCTTCATTTGATCATCGATGTCCTTCTTGTCAATAATATCCTGTTGCGAACGATTCATTACACCAATAATGCCCAGCTTGACGGGTATGACACGTCCACATAGTATATCAATGGCATCCGTGCCCGCATCCATGAGATCTAGCTTGGTTACGACGGCCAGAGTGCGTCTGCCATCGGGATCCACATCCTTGGCCAGCTTGAGAGCCTCACTGGTTGCCATGTCCGTGTTGGCAGCCGTCACTGCCAAAATGATTGAATTGGGATTCTCAATGTATTTGATGACCAGATCTTTGATTTGTGCCTCAATATCCTCGGGTTGATCGCCCACTGGCACCTTCGTTATGCCTGGCAAATCAACCAGCGTCAGATTGACGACACGCGTTGAGAAGATCTTCAGATTGATGGGCTCCGGGCAGATGCCCTTGTTGTTGCCCGCCACACGCTCCGTTTCATTCTCGATCTCGTTGCGGATCTCATTGAAGTCCGTGAAGCATTTCTTTGTGTGCAGAAAGCGTCCCCATTCCCCCGCATTGACAGTGCCTGGCCAAAAGAGAGAATGTATTTAATAGATAATTGCAATAATACAGAGATATTTCTTTTTACCGTTCTCCGCTGAGCGATGTTCCCGATCCTCGAGTGGACAGTAAATGAGTTGCAAAATCAGCGGACGCCTCGTTACGATTCCCGTTCCTCGTGGCAGAAACGAGCGTCCAACGACACTCTCGATGACGGAACTTTTACCTGAACTCTGCAATCAGATATCAAATGTAATCAATTGTGTGTGTGTGTGCGTGTGCTACAAATGCAACCAGGAAGCGAGAAACCCGATTAGCAAACATTTTTCATACTTTCTTTATCTGTAATCTAGAAAACGCAAATCACTTGACATGATCTTGAATTACTTGAACGGAGTTCTGAGAGAGGGAGATTAGTTGGGATTTTTAATACAATTGCTGAATACATAAGTTCAATTGTTAATTTGTTGAGTCGTAAACTAAATTAGTCAAACAACTGAACATTTAGTTGTAAGTTAAATATAGGCAATTCCCACAAACTTATTTAGATTTGCAGTGTGCACAGAAATAGTATGGGATTTATGGTCACACTGAAAGTTTAAACATCATCAGCTTTGAAGCTGATTTTAGATGTGGATGGCAACACTGACAGTGATGCCAGCTATTCAGGTGCCAAGAAAGCTATATCAGCATTTGAAAATAGCTAGAAAATACTGGAATGTGTTTGGCATTTGTACAACTGGGAAAGTAGCTAAATTGACAACACTGACACTGACTGATTATAATAATTATTACTGCAACTTCCACATAAATCTCTCCAAAAGGACGGAGACTTTTGAGTACATGCATTGACAATTAAGCCTTAATTGCAGCTTTTAAGCGATAAACAAAACAAAACACATAATATATACAACTGTTTACATGTTACATGTGTGAGTGTGTGTGTGTAGGAATGTGTCACAGCAGCTGTTGTTGTTTTAGGTGCCTTGCAAAAGTATCGATTTTTCATAGTCAGCAGCTTGTGGTTGCACTCAATTATATAAACAGAAACAGATTCTATTTAAGAATCGCACAGCACTTGACGACAATCTCAACCACTATGGGCAATTGTTAAACATTTGTTCACAAGTACTTGCCGGTAATTACGTACATATGTACGTACGTACATACGTATAATCCGAACAAGCCGCAAGTTATATAATTGAACTACTATTGAATTATTTGCTAGTGCGTGCTAAATATTAAAATCGAATTCGTTTTTTGGTCAGCAATTTGGTGATTTGCATTTTTTCAGTGTCTATCGTTGGTTCTTCCGGTCGCCAGAGTCGCTTGCTTACCTGACTGCCGAGTACAACAATTTGCGGCAATTGTATTGAGTCAGAGCCGACGGTATTGAAGACATCTTGTAATTTGTTGATAACTGGAATTAGCGCTTCCATTTCTCAGTCAACTGGGCAATAAGTACGCGTTAACTCACTGTCTGTTTATTTTTAATATAAATATCTTACAAATTGTCACACATTAATACTTTTTCTTTTGCTTTGTTGCGCGTTTTGATTGACGCGAGTGTGTGGTAAAAACTTTTTTTTTTTATTTTTGCAAATTTTGACAGGGCTGCAGTAAAACAGTGCCACTGTTGAGTGTTGCCAGATAGTTGAAAACAGATTGTGCTGCCTGCCAGCCAGTGCTGCCAGAATTTGACCGTTTGAAAAGAGTTCGATTTGAATAATATATTAAAATAAAACAAAGTCAAATTAAACGAAATAAATAAAATTAATGTTTGAAAAAGAATTGCAACCAAAAAGTGTTTTTCTTTAATTTAAAAAATTTGTAAACATTTAAAAAAACGACAGATATAGCAATAAATTAGCATAAAAAAGGGCAACACTGGTAATTAATTTAAATGTACAATAATTTGACATAATTTTTTTGTTTTTACTAATATATAGAACTAAATGTGCATGCGCTTAAATAACCACAAGCTTTGATACTTTTACCCACTCGTAGATAAGAATAATCAGTAATCGATTAGTCGATAGCAATGCGATGCGCGCGTTATGAAATTATTTGAAAACTTATCAGTTTTCTTATCTATTTATGAACAATTGTTTGCTTTTAAGTGAGCAAAGCTTTGGCTTACACAATTTAGTTTGGAATTGATGAAAACTGATGAATCAAATGTCATAATGTTAATTAAATAAGTTTAGCTCGCCTATTTGCAATTAAGTCTCTAAAAAGTCTATTAACATTTTGGTTCATCTGAAGCATTGCATTCAAAATAACTTCAATTGCTGTAGCTTCAATTATCAATTAATACATTTTATTAACAATATATTTCTTCATTCCTGGGACTTGGTTTGGCGTTGGGTTGTAGCAGATAGATAAGTGAATTTCGTTGCTTTATGGTTCCCAACATTGACAATGTTGCCTACTACTATATGGAAAACATATTTATCTTCTCTTTTGCTGCTGAGTTATTCAACGAATGCTTAAACTAAATGTTGCACACATACGCTTAAATTACATTTTTGGAACTATTTCATGACCGGATATAAGCACAACATTTTATCATGGAAGAAATTGAGGGAACTGCGGTTTCTAAATGCCCAGTTTATGGGAATTTATAGATATGAGTATGTTTACTTATAATAATATGTGTGTGTGTGTGTTTGCTATTTAAGTGGGTACGATAATCGTTTTAGAATTCACTTATTATTATTTTTGCCAAGTCCATTATTGACTCAGTCAGTCTTCGCAGGCATTCAGTGAGCTTTAGTCGCTAAAAATGTTGCAGAAAATAATTTGTATAGTCTTGACACTAAATATAGTATTCTCTTCAATCTCTGATGGAATTCCACTTACCGGACGTAATGAGACGAATTTAATTCTGTCCTTAATGGCTCAACAAAACAAGTTAAGGTAAGTTTCTCAGACTAATTATTGATTTAATTTAATTTATTGTTTTTTTTTTTTTTTTAGAGCGGAGCAGAACTTTTACAGAAAGTTGATAAACGATCTTGTTAAGAAGTCGGATATAGAGGATCTTCAAAAAAGATGGAAACATGATCTTCAAGTTGAGTTAGAGATAGACGGTCTAGCTAAGACAAAGGATATTCAATCTCTTAGAGCGGATATTCAATCTCTTAGAGGGGACTTGAATCGACAGGGACAGGACATCACATCAACGCAATTGTGCCAAGGCCAAGTACAGTGGAATCTATGACATACTCGTCTCCAACTTTAGTAGTGAACCTTTCAATGTTGCCTGCGATGCGAAAACCCAAGGAGGTGGATGGACGATTTTCTTGAGGCGTCTAGATGGAAGTGTGAACTTCTATCGCAACTGGACTGAATACCAACAGGGATTCGGTGATTTAAATGGAGAGTTTTTCATGGGACTGGATAAACTACATGCACTGACTGCACAGAAGGATCAGGAGCTACTTGTACTTCTGGAGGACTTCGAGGGAGTTGAAAAGTTTGAGAAGTACGAGAAATTCGCAATCGGCGGGGAGAATGAAGAATATGTATTAGACACACTGGGCCAAGCCACTAGAACTGCTGGCAATTCCCTTTCATATCATTTTGGTAGTAAATTTTCCACCTCTGATCATGACAATGATAATTTTGAGGGAAATTGTGCCCAGAGAGACACAGGCGCCTGGTGGTACAATAGTTGTCACGCCTGGTATGATGAAATCTTAATTGTTGTATTCTCGTGCTTTGTGTATTAACTTGAATTCTTACCACTAGCCACTTGACGGGAAAATATAAGGACCATACTCCTGGCAAGGGCATCAATTGGTTTCATTTTCGGGGTGACGACTACTCCCTTAAAATCGCCATAATGATGATACGGCCAAAGAAGTGGATAAAAGCTGATTCATCATCCAACTGACCGGCTGGCTTTTCAATGAAAACTGCAAGGATTAAAAATGGTAACTTAACTGCGTTAATTATACCCTGTGCCCATTAAAAATGAGCAACAAAGAGTATAATGAATTTGTGTGAATGTTTGTAACAGGCAGAGGGAGGCATCTCCGACCCTATAAAGCATATATATATATATATTCTTGATCAGTATCAATAGCCGAGTCGATTGACACTTGTCCGTCTGTCTGTCCGTCCGTTCGTCTGTATAAACGCGTGTATCTCAACAACTATAAGAGCTAGATACTTCAAATTTGGAATGTAGATTCCTGAATACCATACGCAGATTAAGTTTATTTTCAATTTTCAATATCAAGCCCCGTTTGTATTAAAATTAGAAAAATCCCTCATAACATAAGCCATGTTAAGGCTAGAGACTTGAGATTTTGACACACATGATAAGAAACTTGGTCTCAATGTGCCCAGAAAATTTCATCTCGATGCCACGCCCATTTCTCAAAATACTTTAGTTTTAAGACCTGCACAGGGTATCCTACTGTCGCGCCCGCTCGTCTGATCGGCTTGTTTATATAGAAATAGTGTCAAATTATTGTTGGCTAATTGAACGCAGTATTGTATTTAATTAATTGAATAATGTGCTTAATGCTAACAATAATTTTCTATAACTTTTAACTATTCTAGATTAGTTAATAATTAAATAGCTAATTTACAATATCAATTTGCATTGAAATAGTTATTTAAAGCAACAAATTGAGCTTTAATTGAATCCACTTAACTCTTAACTCTTAACAAGTTGTTCTTAAAGCTTTAATGAATATTCTACAATGGGAAAACCTATAGAATTAATTCTGTCAACTCTTCTAGTTTAGCTAACAATATTCATTTATATTGAAAGAATCTTTTGAAAGTATCAAATTATGCTTTGATTGCAAGTTGAACGAATTAATAACTCTTAATAGTTAATTGTTTAGTGGAAATTTATTTAGAAATATTAATAAATTGTCGAAAATATGCTTAGTTGTAGACTTAAAGCTTTAAAGCTTTTATGCGATTTTTAAGCTATTTTTTTTGGGTTTAACTTTATTGAAAGTTGTTGGCAAAAAAACTACAGATAATCTTAGTTATATATAAATGCAATAGTGTAAAATTGTTGTTAGCTATTTGAAAGCTTTATGACTTTAACTTAAATTTATGCTTACAGCTTTTAAGAGCTTTTGCTCTTGCTAGAAAGTGGCACACACAATTTGCCAGAGAAGCTTAAAGCTTTCAATGTGCTTACAAAGCTCCTTTAATTTATATTTCATTTGTAAGTCAAGTGGGTTTCTTTATAAGTCATAACTTGAGCTCAGCTCAACTTTAAGCTGTTAGTTAACAAATGTTGGGACAAACACACACCTTAAACTCACACACACACACACACACACACAAACACACACACACACACACAACACTTGGAGCACCAAATATTTATCATCAAATTGACATTGTTGGAGCAAGTTTTGTATTTGCGTTGACAACTTGGCCAACTACATGGAAAACTTGAGAGACTTCTGACATTTATTGGCCGGGACAAGTCCTCAACCCACCCCCCTCCCTCCCTCCCTCTGTCTTCTTCTGTTCCTCTTCATTGTCATGTTGACTGAATATTAATTTGATAATTTTCCACTCGAATGCAAATTTTGGTGTCGAGTCTTTTTCGTTCTCTAATTGACTGACGAATATTTAAAATATGAATTTCAAATGAAGTTCAGCATGCTTTTCCCTTTCCTTCGCTTTCCATCTTAATTATGGTATGGTTAGCTTAATGATGATGATGTTGGTGATGATGACGTTGTAAACGATATTCAAGCAAATGAAGCCTGGGCATTAATCATTCGCAAGTAATTTTGCGGATTTGCATGCGTTGCAGAAAACGATAATTTTCATCCATCATTTTCAAGTGTTTCCGCTGGATTATAATAGTCAGACAGAAGGACAGACAGACAGACAGACAGAAAGACAGACAGAAGGCAGTTAGAGAGACAGGCGAACATCCTGTTCCTGCCTCGACTCCAGCTTCAGTTTCAGTTTCAGTTTCAGTTTTATCCTTCATCCTTCTACTGACGTTGTACTATGGAATATATGTTCATTTTTAGTGGGATTGCAAAATCTAAAAACTAAAATATAAAGCTATTTTTGGATGGAGTATGTTGAAAACAGCATAAAGTTTTATATTTAATTTAATACAAGCTGAACAGTCGGGACACTGACTGTGTTCGAAGGAGGTGTGGCATCATGATGAAATTTTCTGGACACAACGACACTAAGATACTCATCATGTGTGCCAAATCTCAAGTCTCTATTTCTGTGATTGTGACTAGTGCCTAGTAATAGAAATAAATAAATAATATATACATAATACAAACGACTACAATATACCCTTTAACTCTGTGAGTAATGGGTATACAAATCAAGAACGCTCTAGTCGGGAATATTCGACTACGACTTCATTTGAGAGAATGTCGATTGCTTTTATTTAAGTTCTCTACAAATATGCATATAAGAATAGGAATAAATTCATTTAACAAAATATCAAATTTGGATAATGAAACAGCTTTTCAAATTGTTAAGATTTACTCACTTCCTTGGCCGTAACATCATGACGGCTTTCTTAAGGGAGTACTGCCAACCACGAAATGACTTCCAAATGACGCCCTTGCCCCATGAGTTATCTTTATATGTCCCCGTCAATTTACTGTAAGAATTCAAGTTAGTAATCGAAACTCTAAAGATCAATGAACATTCTATCATACCTACGTTGACAATCTTTGTACCACCAGCCGCCAGTGTAGTCTTTGGCGCAGTTTCCCTCCCAAACATCATTGTCTCGATCAAACGTTGAAAATTTCATGCCACGATGATATTCGAGTGAATCCCCAGCAGTTCCACTTGCTTTACCCAGAGTCTTCAATTTATATTCTTCATCCTCTCCGCCAATTGCAAATTTGTAATAAGTCTCAAACGCTTCAATTCCTTCATAATTCCCGCAACTGGACTGAATATCAAAAGGGATTTGGAGATCTGAGTGGCGAGTTCTTTATCGGTCTGGATAAATTACATGCACTGACATTACAGTGCATGTAATTTAACCAGACCGATAAAAAACTCGCCACTCAGATCTCCAAATCCCTTTTGATATTCAGTCCAGTTGCGATAGAAGTTCACGCTTCCGTCCAATCGTCTCAGGATAATTGTCCATCCTCCATTCTGAGTTTTCGCATCGCAGGCAACTTTAAAAGGTTGACTACTAAATTTGGGTAGGAGTAGTTCGTAGATCCCACTAGTCGTCGCCTCGGAACAATTGACCATGTTTAATCTCAAATTGTGTTTCTCCGATTCCTTAGAAAGTCGATCTATCAACTTTCCATTTCGTTCCACCTCCGCTCTGAGAGATTGAATTTCCCTATCCTTATCAAGTACATCTTTCTTCTGGTGTTCTAACTGCTCTCTTAGAGTTTGAATATCCGATCCCTTATCACAGACATCTTTATTTTTTTGTTTCAGCTCCGCTTTAAGAGATTGAATATCCGCTCTAAGTAATTGAGTATCCGCTTTAAGAGATTGAGTGTCAGCTCTAAGAGATTGTATATCCATTGCCTTAACGAGTTTATCTATCTTTTCTTGAAGTTCCTGAATATCCGATTTCTGAACAAGTTTGTGGATCATCTTTTGCTGAAGATCCTGCTCCTCTCTAAGAAATTCGATTAGTTTAAGAATATCTTTCACACTGTAAGTATCTTACCTCAGTTTGGATTATTGGGAACTTATTGAAAGCACTAAGTTCGTCTCATTGCGTGTAGAAAGTGTAATTCCTTCAGAGATCGAAGAGAATGTATATAGTGTTATAATGAATATACAAATTGATTTCAACAACATTTTGCGACTGAATGCCGAATAAGACTGACTGAGTCGGAATTTGACTTGAGGCGAAGAAGTGAATTCTAAAACGATTGTCGTAGCCGTATATATACCATTTATGTACACACATATATACATATATATAGAATATATACATATAATGTATATACTTGAATTTTTTGAATGCTTTAATTGAATGTTAGCTAAATATTTATACAATGCGGAAGGTGAGAGAAGCCACAGTTCCCTCAACTTTCGCATTAATTGAATATTTAGCCAACGTCCAATTGTTTAAGCATTCAACAAATTCAAGAGTATTAACATAATATATGTATTATTTGTACTAAATATGCTGATTTATCGTTGATTAGTTTCTGCCAACATTCAAATACAATCCAGAACTTTCTCGTCGGGTGTACAAGACTACAAAATACCCTGCACTTACTTAAAAATGTTATTCTTTTCTGATGTAATTCTCTCGTAATTCTTTTCATTATGTATGCTAAATCTCAGATCTTCAGCTAAAGAACTGCATTTGTTATGAGTTTTTTTCTTGCCTTGTGGGCTCAGGGGGCGTGGCATTCAAAATTAAAGATATACATATGTACTTAATATACCTGCAAATATTACCAGTGCTGGTAGACGAAGTTCAAGCTTTCAGTTATTACCATCTCTGAGATTCTTTCGTTCTTACGTAAGGAGAGACAGACGGACAGACAAACACACGGACAGACAGACAGACGGACATACAGACGGACATGACTATATCGACTTGCCCATTAATGCTGTTCAGCAATATATATACTTTGTGGGTCTGCCAGACTTCCATAGACCTTTTACATACTTTTAACAAACTCAATATACCCCCACACACAAAGTGACTCGAATCGCTTTACAAATCGTTCAGTGACTCGAATCCCATTATAGCACTGAGCGATTCGTAATGGGATTTGAATCACTGAACGAACAAGGCAAACTTTTATGCGCGGTCTGCTCACACAAAACACCGAATAAATGAGACGGAATAGCTCAGTGTCTTCTGAACAGCAACTCTCTTTTTCGCGTCGCTCGTGTTCTCGCTCTCGGGTTTCGGGTTGAGCGTAAAACACGAATCGCTCTCTCACTGACCGCTCGATACGAACCGAAACGTTCGTCGCTCAGCTACTGAGAGTCGGCAAGTGCGCAAAGCAAGCAAAGAGTCTGCAAAAAAGGTCTTTACATTTGTTGTTGCGTTTGCCTTATGTTGTTGCCTTAGACATTTGGTCACAGGCAAAGCAGAAGTGAATAGATCGCTTATCTGTGTGCATATGCATGAAGACTCGCTGTATATGTTTAGCTATCCACACGCGCAACACACTCACATACATACATGCTCAGAAGACCGTTTGCCGAGTTCTTACGAAGTAAAGGGTCTCGAGTGAACACACGTGAGCCGAGCGAGCGAACAGAAACGGTCGTCGGTTGAGCGAAGAGCAAGCCAAAGACGAACGATGTTTGAGAGTTCTTTCGGGAGAGCATCACATCGTGTCAGCGGACGAATGGTTTTTTTCTGACAACAAACACAAATATCGCGAACTCTGTACTGAACTGAATCCTTTAATTGAACTGCGATGAACGACTCTAATAGATAGCTTATCGATATACATACATAGCTTATCGATATTCACAATGAGAGCAGGGCTGCAAACTACTATCGTATTGTAAACACTATCGACAAGTTTTAACTTTCAACAAAACCATATGAGTAATTGTTTTATTTTTTATATATATTTATAATTTATATTTAAAATTTTATATGTTATATGTTGCCAAATGTCGTAAACTTCTCTGAAAGCTAAAAGTTCGTCATTAAATATACGTTTGAGTCAAGTTGTCAAATGTTTTTTTAGATTTTTGGTTTATTGCTGTACAAATTGTGTATAAAATCAGTTTAAAAACTGTTAACTTAACAATGTGCATCGATTTTAACATGTTGTTTAACTAGCCTTAAAGTTTAATGTATTTCCAAGGTATTGCCATCAAAAGTTTGTTATTTTTTTCATCAACAACGTTTCATATTTACTTTTTGGCCAAAAAAAATGGATACTTATACCATAGTGCGTTGCAGTTGAACAGGCTTGGCTGTCGGTCTGTGTGTGTGTGTGTGTGCTGTGTGTGTGTGTGTGCTCATTATCCTTCATCGTCGTCAATTATTCTTGTAGTACACAGAGCACTTGTCGAGCAGCTTTTGCATTTAGTTGATGAGCTCTCGCTACGTTTTTGGCGACCAGAGCTGCAGTCTCCTTTTGCCTCTTGCCTCTTGCCTCTTGCCACATGCCACATGCCTCACGCGTGATTTATGTATGTGGCATGCATTGCTCATTTTCTTGACTCTTTTGTAAAGCGTTGAGGCAACTTGATCAATGTGCAACAACCGCAGAGCCAAAATATTCAGTTCAGTTGATTTCACAGTTTGCTGCAATTATATATTACGTATACGCATTACGTATACGACATGTCGGCATGATTTTGCTCGCCACACAAGCAGCAGCAGCAATAGTAATAATGAACTTGATTTCCAACAACAACTAGTACTACACTAATGATTTTGCGGTTTGCACAAAATTCTATAGGAAAACCTCGAGATGATTGACGCCGCATATAGTAGAGTTGATTTCATTATGTAACTTGTGGCAAACTTGTCACAGCGATAAATGCAACATGATTACATTTCAAAATGTAATTAAACTGTGACAAAACTGAAACTGATTTCTCTCTTTTAATATGAAATTATTAAACCTTTACCTCGGCCAGGCTTTTTCGCCCCCCCCTCAGATCAAGAGCCGTTGCGGGAAAATGCCAATACTTCAGCTTTTTGAGCAGCTTGCAAATACGCCGCAAGGGAAAAGTCGCTGAAAACTATCTGCTTTCCATCTGCTTTTGCGCTGATGAAACATGGAAAATGCAAACGAATTTCTATTTTTTTTGCAGCACGCACCAAAGTTTTTCTTTTTTTTTTTTCTTCTGGTTTTTCTACTCGTTGTCTGGCGGCGCAGAGGGAGGCGAGGACAAGGCGCTGTTCCAATTACATTTTTGAAGGAAGTAAATACTTTGGTAGAGGAAGCAGCACTCAGTCTAATGGACGGCGGGGCGGGGTTTGGGGGCAAGTTGCAAGTTTGTCATGCGAAAATCATACAAAACTTGGGTTTTCGTGTGCTCACGAAAAGTAATTGAGGCGGAAATCCCTAATTGGCACCTTAAACTCAGCTCGAAGAACGAGAAGCAGGTCGTCGTGGCGGAGGAGAAGGAGAAGGAGGAGGAGCAGTAGAAAGAGGAAGACAGAAAAGAAATCAGAGCAATTGAAGAAAGCTGAAACCACACCCAAAAAAAAAAACCCATCTTCATCTTTCCATACTCTTTGCTATAGAGTAAAATATATATTTTTGTGGTATGACTAGAGGGGCGTAGAAGAGGGGTGGGCAAAAGGGGAGGGGCGTGGGGAAGGGGGCGTGGCACACGTAGTCGCATGCAAATGGGAAAACTTTGCTCATCAGCGCGCACAAATTGAGTGAAATTATCAGTTCAAGTGAAATTTACACTTGAATTTGTCGTCGTTTCTCAACTTGCGGATTGTGCCTTATGAGATTCCCATGAATTTACACTGCTAAAAAATAGGTGTAAATAAAATATATATAAATAGAGATAAAAGACACGAATACATACATAACTACTATATAAACTATCTTCATTCTTCGATATGGCAAAGTAAATATTGAAGTAATTAAAGAAAATATATATATATATTACAGAATATGTAGCTGGAATAAACTAAAAATATATTGCAAAGATCAAATAAATATGAGAAAGAAAAACTTAAATTATATTGTAAATATTTAATATATAAATAAATTAAATAATTAAATGACTAATAAATTGCAAAATAAATATGAATAGCAAATAAATATTAAATCAATTTATACATTGTATCTAGTGAATATATGATAAATGTAACAAGTCGGTCAGTCCAGCGCACACGACAGTAGGATACCCTGTGCTGGTCTTAAATAAACTTATTTTGATTATAATGGGATTGCTTTCATTAATGTATACATATATTAAAATGTAGAGCTTAAAATCGAAGTTGCGTGCATCGCGAGTAGCTTGTTTTGCGCCAGTCTGGCAACACTGGAATGCGACTGCTACGTCAGACAGTAGCATTCAGCTTTTCACACAATGTATAGCATTCAGCTATTTTCCTCGAACTGCCGCCTGCGTAAATTAGATTATCATATGCGCTCTCGCTTGCGCAAATGGCATTTTCATATGCCTTCTCGCTCTGGCCAACAATTATGAACTAATGGATTTAAAACAAAGTTCTTTATATCTTCTTTATTTATGGGACGATTGCGATGAAACTTGCAGCAAATTGCACAGCGTTTGTTGCACTTCAACTATCTGTTAAGTTGAGCTCTGTTATCTTAAAATTTGAGTCTGTGATAGTTTCTTTTCGATTTGCAAGGGCTGGGGGGTGAGATATCGAAGATATCGAGATATCGGCGTATTGTATTCAGGTACCTACATTCCAAATTTGAAGTTTCTAGCTCCTAGAGTTGCTGAGATTTACGCGTTCATACAGACGGAGAGACAGAAGGAGGGACAGACGGACGGACGGACAGAAGGACAGACAGAAGGACAGACAGAAGGACAGACTGACGGACGATCGGACGGACAGACGGAGGGAGAGCTGTTAATCGACTCAGCTATTGATACTGATCTGGAATATATCTACTTTATATGGTCGGAGATGCGTCCTTCTGCCTGTTACATACTATTGCACAGATTCATAAAACCCTATTGCCCATTTTGAATGGACACAGGGTATAACAAATATGAAAAAGATAAACTATATTTTAATACAAATACAAATAAAATAGAAAATATTTAATGTATGAATAAATAAAACATTTAAAAGCTTAATTAATAGCATAAGAATCGGTATGTCAAATATATTTATTATATTTATACATTATATCTATTGATTAAATGTTAAATAAAAATTGATAAAATTTAATATAATAACTATAAGAATTCGTTTATTTTTCTCAGTGTAGTCTTGTTGGCGTTGGAAAGTTGGAAATGATTGCCATACAGTCAGCTGCTTGAGCTTAGCCCCAAATCCAATTAAACACAAGAAACGTGGCGACAAACATGTGTGTCACATTCTGATTATTTTCCAGCTGGCAAAAAGCCTTTTGGCCCAATTAATAGGCCAACTGGCGGCAGTACTTAGTTACTTCTAGCCTCTTTTATTTTAAGCTAAAAAAAAACTGATTCCTTTTATTTTGCTATAACTTTTGATATCTTACAATTTAGTTTAAGCTTTAGAAATACTAAAGAAAATAAAAAATTTTATATTTGAAAATCATGTAAAATAAATTGAGAATTTATTTTATTATGATCTTTACTATTGCACAAAATTGTAACTTTCAAATGGAGCTGTAAATTGATTAAGCTATCTGTATAAATGTATGGATATGATGTTTGTATTTCCAAAGTTGTATGATTATTTAAGTACCCAATCGGAAATTGCCAGAGCGCTCCGTAGTAAGCAATGCTTTTCGACAGTTTTGTGTGCATTATTGAAATTACCGCAGCTAAACAATCCGAATTGTGTGTGTGGTGTGCAATGAATTGCATTTTTGGTTAACAATAAACAGCATTGTGTATGAGACTGCTAGAATTCGCGGCCATGCCCATAGCGGCGATGTAATCAGCGTTACACAGGCAAGGAAGCATCACGTAAGCGATTAACTCAGCGCGGGATTTCCCACTGGGTATTTATATATATATATATTGCATATGTATGTACATCTGGCAGCACACTATGTATAATACTTTCTGGCAACTGCAGAACTATCGTAACTTAATCGATAGTTACCGATCATCGATTACACTCGTGAAAATGAAATTGAACACGGCGGTAATTATCATCACTAAACACTAACTCCACTGAATAAACAAAGACATCAATTTACAATTATTTACGAATATTTAATAAAGTTTAGCGATAACTAAGAATTGAACTTGGTTTATTATTTTTCCATAGCAATGATTGGATTTATTGTACTTCAAATATATGTATGCGTTTTATGTAAACTTTATTTGGAATTGTGCATTTGCATATCCCTGTGGCGCTTTCTGCTGGCTCATAATGTCAAAATAAAATATATTTTATATATATTTGTAAGTATAAGTATATATGTATATATACATATATTTATGTATATAAGTATATGGTTCGCAAAAATGAAATTGCAAAATTAGAATTTGGCATTGGGTTGGAGCAGATAGATAAGTGAATTTCGTGGCTTTATGGTTCCCAACATCGGCAATGTTGCCTACTACTATATGGAAAGCATACTTATCTTCTCTTTTGCGGCTGGATTACTCAACGAATGCTTAAACTAAATGTTGCACACATACGTTTAAATTACATTTTTGGAACTATTTCATGACCGGAAATAAGCATAACATTTTATCATAGAAGAAATTGAGGGAACTGCGGTTTCTTAATGCTCAGTTTATGGGAATTTATAGATATGAGTATGCTTACTTATAATAATATGTGTGTGTGTGTGTGTGTTTGCTATATAAGTGGATACGATAATCGTTTTAGAATATTCACTTCTTTCTGCCAAGTCCATTTTTGACTCAGTCAGTCTTCGCAGGCATTCAGTGAGCTTCAGTTGCAAAAAATGTTGCAGAAAATAATTTGTTTAGTCTTGGTACTAAATATATTCTCATCGAACTCTGAAGGAATGTCACTTACCGGACGAAATGAAACCAAATTATTTCTTTCAATGACGTCTCAATTATCCGAGTTGAGGTAAGATACTAAATAACGAATATCGAAATGTTACCAAACTAAATACATTTTTTTGTTGTTGTATAGAGCGGAACAGGATATTCAGCGAGCGGTTGTAAATGGACTTGTTAAGAAATCAGATATTGACAATCTTCAGGTTGAGTTGTTGGATGGTCTAGTTAAAGCAATGGATATTCAATCTCTTAGATCGGATATTGACAATCTTCAGGTTAAGTTGATGGATGGTCAGACAAAGGATATTCAATCTCTTAGATCGGATATTCACAATCTTCAAGTTGAGTTGATGGATGGTCTAGTTAAAGCAAAGGATATTCAATCTCTTAGAGCGGATATTCAATCTCTTAGAGTGGACTTGAATCGACAGGGAAAGTTAACAGATGTTAAAGCATCATATCTACGCAATTGTGCCCAGGCCAACAATAGTGGGATCAACGAAATTCTCATTCCCAACTTTAGTAGTAAACCTTTTAATGTTTTCTGCGAAACGGAGGTCCAAGGAGGTGGATGGACGATTTTCTTGAGGCGTCTAGATGGAAGTGTTAACTTCTATCGCAACTGGACTGAATACCAAAATGGATTTGGTGATTTAAACGGCGAGTTTTTCCTCGGACTGGATAAACTTCATGCACTAACTGCAGATAATGATCAGGAGCTACTTGTAGTTTTGATAGATTTCGAGGGCAATGTAAAGTATGAGAATTATGAGGAATTTGCAATAGGCGGGAAGAAAGCTGAATACAAATTACACACTTTGGGCAAAGCCAGTGGTACTGCTGGCGATTCACTTTCATATCATAGTGGCAAGAAGTTTTCCACTTTTGATAACGATAATGATACGAGGGATCCGGGAAACTGCGCCGAAGATTTAACAAGCGCCTGGTGGTACGGTAGTTGTTATAAGGTGTTAAATTTCTTTAAGTATACCAGCAACTTGATGGGTAATTATAAAGATAACACCAGTCAAAAGGGTATCATTTGGGAATCTTTTAAGGGTGAGAATTACTCGCTTAAAGAAGCCCATATGCTGATAAGGCCAAGAAAGTGAAGTCTGTACAATATGAAAAGTTTCGATTATTATGTGAGTCTTAATCTCTATTCTCATATGCATATTTGTAGAGAATTTAAATAAAAGCAATTGTCATAATCCTTGTCTATCTTTTTCATTTATCTTCGCGTTACTTTTCAGCCCTAGTTGTTCTCTCTTTCTATTTCTGTCGCGTACCAATGTGGTGGGTACAACTAAGAACGTTGACAGCAATGCAATGTACCCATTTTGGTACAAATGTACCAAATGCGGGAACAACTAAGAACTTGGACATTCCAATAAGAGTAAATGAACTTTAATCAATGTAGAGTAAGAAGCTAAGAGACAGTTATCAACTTAAATACATCAGCATTTTGGGCCAACAACCAATGTTAGCTTCTTGGCTTATCTCTCGACCTGTCCTAAAGCCGCTTTTGGGCCGCTTTTGTTCAAGTCATGCTTCATGTTGTCTGCGGAGCACTTAGCATTATTGCATTGCAACGAAACGGATCGAAGTGAATAGAATTGAATTATTTGGCAGATGACAGAGCGTGAGAGAGCAGAGAGAGAGAAAAGAGCGGGAGAGGGGTATATGTGCGGGTTGCCACCCAGTCGCTTAAATGTAATTAAATTCGTCGCACAACGTCGAATGATTTTCTGTGTGTTGAGGTCGTCAAATGGATTGATTTATGATGATGTCGTTGCCTTTGGCCTTAGCTTACGTCTACGTCTTAGCCTTTTTGTTAAGCGCCCCCCCCCCCCCCCCCTTAACCACCACCCCTCTCTGCCTGACGAGGCATGACATAATAAATTGTCCTCTTCTGCGTCCTTTCACACGATGACAGGCACAACTCACACTCGCCCAAACACACACACAGACACACACACAGACACACATGAGTTTTACACTTGCTGCAGATTTGAAAATTAATTTGGAAAACTTTTGACTTTTGGCTCTCGGCCGCATATCGCAGTGCGTTATTTATATTTATATTTATTATTTAATTTTCTTTTTGTTATGTACTTTTGCCGTTTGCTTTAGCTCGCAATTTTGCTTACTTCTCTGTCTCTTTTTACGCTTGAATGCCGCTGCGTTTGGCTCTTTCAGTATACCCTGTAAACAGCAGGTGCAGTCAAAGGGTATTAGCTGGTCTACAGAAGTTAAAAAAAGGTGTAAAAAGGTGGAAAACGTTGAAGTTGATATTTGTAAATTTTCGTATTCCGCTTAAAATTACCCGTTGCAATTTAAAAGTTAGGGTATTCACAATAGTCATACGTCTGACTAAGATTGTTATCTATATGTGCTAAATCGTTCATGGGAATTACTTAAAAAATGTAGTTACTGTAGAAGTAAAGACAACAAAAGAGCTTTATCATAACTAACACTAGTTAACAGCGAGTTTGTAACGATTAACAAATACAATTAACTAATAGATATGACAAAGTATTTGTAGCAGGCCGATAGCTTTACCGATGTTCCAACGCTAATCTGTTAACATTAGCATTGTTCATCTGCCCATAACTGCATTATCTGCATCGGTTCATTTGTACATATTAGCTAACTCACTTTAGCTCACGAGCATAAGTACTATAGACATACTATAGCATGGTCTCGCTCTGGCGGATGCTAGGGATCTACCAGCGGCTGGCTGACGCGAGTCAATCTTGATACTAGAACGAGAGCATAAAGCGGACGTTGACATTCGACAGTTGACATTTCATCAACCATACCAAATGTTCAATTCATGCCTGTACAAAAACCCACAAGGTGTGGATGTTCGGTTCGCCGTCATCCCATGTGGATGATGTCTTTCGTTGCTAACGACCCTGTCTAAGTTCAGTATTTTTTTTATCGAACACAAAATATTTATCGAAATTAACAGCTGACAGCTAATAAAATAGTTAGCGCAAATTTGGAAATTCAAAAAGCAAAAATACTCCATATTATTGCTACAACACTTTAATACAATATTTTACGGCTTTTAATAATTATAATTCAACTAATTACTATAACACGTTTATCAAAATAAAGCCTGTTTAAAGACCAATCAATACTTAAAATTCTGAAAAATATCAAAGTTTAATTTATTAATAATAATAACCATTTTTGTCATATATGTACATTACAGGATATCCATACAGTCAGTTCATTCATACGCTGCCCCGTTTTGGCTACGTTGACGGCAAAGTTTAATTTTTATTGTTGTTTGACTTTGTTAAATGATTTTTATTGCCTTTTTTTTTTGCTTCTTCTTTCGTTTTTGCTACGCGAACAAGACGAAGAAGGCGAAGCCTTTGTAAGAATTTAATAAAACTGCTGCTGCTGGGGGACCATATTGCGAGGCAAACAAATGCACAATGGAGGACGAGAGCCAAAGCCAAACAATTTCGTCCCTTTTACTTCCTTTTTGGCCATTTATTGAAATCCCTCTTACTGCCTGCCACTGCCATAAGATATATGAGTAGCATTTGATTGTGCCCCCCCCCCCTCCCAAAAAAAAAGTGGTTTGCCAAATGTTGAAATGTTTGCCAAATGTCAAATGCAACAACGTAAAAAACAACAACCAGAATTTGCTTCATAATTCATTCACCAACCAGTCTCAGTCTCTCTCTCTCTGTGAGTGTGTGTGTGTAATCAAATTGTATCAGGTAATAAGTAAAGCAAGAAAAAAAAAAGCCTGGCAACTTTGCCCAAAAGCCACAACAAAGTAAACCAAACCAATTTGTAATCACGCCGTGTGCACATTTTTCTTCCATTAACTTACTGCCCCTACTTTCCCCTACTTCCTTCATTCCTACTTCCACTCCTCCTTCAATTCTCCTCCTCCAAAGTCACCACAATAAAGGCTTCCAGGCACTTGGATCTCAAGTGTTTGACGCTGTTCAAACAACTTCCTTTCGACGCTTTTCACAGCGAAAAAGAGGTGAAAATTTAATTTAATTTCGAGACGCCAAAACTTATTTAACTGCATATTTTATACTTTTCAGAATGTACAACTTTCATCATTTGACGGGCTTTCCACTGTTTGCCAGTAAATTATGAAGCAAAGTTCATAAGCTAAACGCTCTAAGTGTATTGAAGCAACTTTAAAGCTTAGTGAAAAGAGCTTTTTCAAAAATTCATTCCATTTTTAGAAAGTAAAGAATTTGAAATAATTGTTCTATAATGATTGAATTAATCTCTTAAAATGTAGTAAATATAATTAGAAAGAGATAATTGTTTAAATTTATAACAGCAGCTTTAAAGCTTAGTAAAAAGCTTAACAATAAATAAATAAATACAAATAATATAAATAAATGAATTATTTATTAATTATTAAAATATTACTTATATTCATTAATTATTTATTAGCTTTAAGCAGCTTTAAAGCTTAACAATAAATAAATAAATATAAATAAATGAATTATTTATTAATTATTAATATATAAATTTATGTTAATTAACTATTTATTAATAACAAATAGATATAAACAATTTTTCTACTAGATTAAATGTATTTAAGCAGCTTTAAAGCAGAAAGAGCTTTTACCAAATATATAAAAGTAAGAAATATTTTACTTAGCTAATTTAATTATTAGTCGATTAATAGAAATAGCAACAATTAATATAATTTATATGTAATTTTATTGGTTAATCACTAAATGCATTAAAGCAGCTTTAAAGCTTAGCGCAAAGAGCTTTTTTGAATATTAATATGAACAGTTCTTTTGTCTTTTCAAAAATTTGATAACTTGAATTAATTGGTCAATTATGATTGGATTAATCTCTTCAAATGTGATAAATCTAATATAAGAGCAGCTTTAAAGCTTAGAAAAAGCTTAACAATGAATAAATAAATATAGATTATATAAATAAACAAATAATTTATTAATTATTTATTATTAATTAATTATAAATGAATATCAAACAGATAGAAACGATTTTTCTACTAGATTAAATGTATTTCAGCAGCTTTAATGCAAAAAGAGCTTAAAGCAAATACATGAAAATAAGAAATTTTCTATTTAGCCTATTTAATGTTTAGCGGATTATTAATAATACCAAAGATTATTTAAATTAAAATGTGATTTTATAGGATAATCGTTAAATACATTAAAGCAGCTTTAAAGCTCGAAGAGAGCTTTTAAATAATATTCAGAACAGAGAACAGCTTAAAGTATATTGTAGAAATACAATTTAAATAAACTAACATAAAGAATGAAAAACTTATAAGTTATTCAAATGGTATTAATCTTACAAAAGTGACTTTCATTAGTTAAAAGCTTTAAAGCTTATCGATGAAAGCTACTGACGAACAAATAACAGTTTCGACTGCGTAAAAGCTTTAAAACAAATAAATTAAACGTAGAAAAAGCTCATCTATATACATTTTTGCATTGATTAAATCTTAACTAAAACTGCACAACAAGAGAAAAATTATAAAAAAAATTGATCGCAACGTCATTAATCTTGCAATTAAGTGTGTAATTAAGTCAAACAAACAATCAAACGAAACTTTTGCGCACTAATCAGCTTAAATGGAGTTAAATGAAAGCTTTAAAGCTTAATTAAACAAGCTGTAACGTTTCGATTTGACTGAAGAGCCATAAACTGTAATCTGGCTTTTGTCGCATTATTTATTGTCATGATTATTAATGACTGGGCTCTTTAATTTGAATAATGTGACATTTAACAAATTACGGTTATCCAATTGAAGCTAATGTCAAATGGGATTTGTGCATTTCAACTGTCAATTACAGGATTGCAGAGTTGCATTCAAATTGTAAATGCTGATGGAGTGGGGGGGCGGGTCGGTAGGGGGGTGTGGTAGGAAAATGAACTCATGCCATGGATGGTTTGTGGCCATGCCAAATTGAACTGGCTTCTATGTATGAATGACTGTCGAGCTCATCAAAGCTAGATTAGTGAGACAACAAATTGTGCCTCGTCTCTCTGTCTCTCTCTCTCTCTCTCTCTCATTCTGCATATATTTATATAACTATCTCTTTCAGTGGTCGTCCTGCTCCTTCTATCGTATGCAGTTGTGTCAACTGTTTTGTTATGGATGCTTGCATCACAGTACTACTATGATAATATATCTTCTGTTTCTATATAAGTTCTATACAAACTGCAGTGCATTTGAAAGGGACGTTGGGAGATGGGGAGGCGGGAGGCGGGAGGCAGGAGGATGGGGCCATTGTATACAATGTACGAGTACGCATTGCGTCATTACGAGCAAGATGTAGAGATAGTATGCCCCATTGTTGCAGCTAAAAACAAAGCCCAAGCACTGCGTCAGTTGCTTTGGTCATAGTTTTAATCTCACTAATGGCACCCCGACTATAGTATAGTAGGGATAGCAGACTGTAGAGACGGTAGAGACCAACAATTGTGTGCTCAGCAGCTTACAAAATCAAAAAGACCTACGCGAATCCCTTGTGCAGTTCCCCAGCCCCTCAGTTCCCCTTTCAGAAATGGGAGCAACCTCATGTCAAAAGGTCGCCCACTAAAAAACAACAACAATTCACCTTTTTGCAGAGAAAGCGACTCGCACATGACAAAGTAAAACCATATACTAAATAGAGACGAGACAGACGACTGTAAATACTATGACAATGAGAACATTTTTAAATGGAAATTATGACCCAGAAAACCATTACAATAAAAATTATATGTTGTATTTGTATGACTTATCAAGGTATTTCTCAGTCGGTTACTTTTAAGAAGCCTACAACATTTTGTGGAGCAAGAAAACATACACAAACTATTACTTTATTTTTAAAAAATATTTGCCAAATTTTCCAGAATTTTTAAATCTTTTAAAATTATTTTTATAAAAGTTTCGTAAGTTTTTAAACAAACTAGCATTGAATTTTATTATTATTTTGCCAGTCAACTTGATAAGAAATATTTTGTAGCTAGTTAAATATTAAAACGTTATAACTTTATATTAAAAATACTATCTTGTCCAGGCTAACACTATTGATTATTATCATTACATTTCACTTGATATTAACACATAAATAGTAATAAACATTGTCCAGTTGGATACTCTTGTTTAGAGCATCTGTATTTGCTTATTCACAGGGAAATATGCAAGTATTTACACAGGAAATTGTTGCAGATATATTACGGTGTGTTTCCCAGTCTGATTTCACTTTAAAGAGTATAATAAACAAAAAAAAAATAGTGTGTCTTTGTTAGGTGTCGAACTCCAGAATCACACCGCAAGAGTTCGACACTCTAAGCATTGCGCTAATGCAGCCATTGTCGATTATCTGTCAGTTTGCTTGCCTCAAGTTGCTGCCTCTAAAATTTGTACTATATTCGTAAATTTATTTGCTTCAAATCTCTGCTGTTTATTGTCCGATTGCAGTGAAATTTACAGAACACTTCGCAATTAAACTAAACTTTATGTATGACGAATTTGGCACTTGTATCTTTTAAATTACTTGTGTTATTCGTATTTTTTAAAACTTTAAAACAAACCGGACCTTTGTCGAGGCATCAGGAGTATTGTCACCAAATTTGGTTACTCTAGCTCTTATAGTCTCTGAGATCTAGGTGTTCACACATCAGGACAGACGGACGGACGGACAGACAGACGAACAGACGGATGGACAGAGAGCTGTTAATCGACTCGGCTGTTGATGTTGATCAAAATTATATATTGTGGGCTCCTTTTTTTAAAGTAAATGTTCTAAAAATATATCAACTTTTTAGTTAAGGTTTCGACGGAATTTCATGTGTATTCGCTAAAATAAAATGTAAATGTGTCTTACATTATACTAGAACATTACTGCAGGCTTATACTATTCATATAAGTATTTCTATAAATTAAAGAATAAATTGATTTATGCTTGCTAGAGTATTTCATAGTCGATCAGAAGACTGTGCAAAAACACAAGAATCACGTTTCAAAGTTGTTTTCATTCAGCTGCATATTGAAACTGTGAATTTAATCTTATCTCTCTCGATTCGTGAGTGTCATTCAAGTCTATTTTACACAAAGACTCGTATATTTCTAGAGTGAATCATCTACTAAGTTTATCAATGAATACTCGAGCGTGTATATTCCGAATATTTGTTATGAATAATAAGTAGTATTTGTTCAGCAAACAAAAGTGCAAATTCTGTAGAACGATGATTATGATTATTACTTATTATGAATGCTTACCTGGACTTTTTACTACAGAGAAGGTATTATCAACTACAGGTGTCAGTGAATATGAACTGAGTATGTAAAATGTGATTGAAACTGAATATAGAAATCTACTTTCTGCTGTTAGTTATCATAAGTATTTAGGTTTTGAGCTTGCTTCCAACTCTGACTCAGCTGGCATTTGAGTATATTCAATTTTGAATTGGCTTTTTGTGTATTCTTCGTTTGTCAATGTTGACAAGTCGTTGGACCAGTTAAGACCCTATGCCTTTAACAAGTAACAAGGGTCTGCTAAGTTTGTCAAGCGAAGAATGTGCGTAACAGAAAAATTGGAAGTCTGTCCATAAATATCGAATTAAAGAGCAATTTAAAAGCTAGAGTTTTGCATTATTGGACACTTGATACAAACACTTGTTTATTTGTGTGTGATTGTCTTTTACATAATAAGTGCAGGGTATCTTACAGTCGGTTGTACTTGACTGCATCGCTTTTGACTGGTCTAAACTCATTCTTTCTACTTATTGAGCGTTCTGTGTACAAATTGTGTTTTTTTTGTGTGTGACTGTCTTTTACGTAATAAGTACAGGGTATCTTACAGTCGGATTTACTCAACTGAAGCCCTAATGAATAGTTTAAACTGAATATTTCTACAAATTGAGCGTTCTGTGTACAAATCGTGTTTCTTTGTGTGGGATTGTCTCTTACATAATAAGTACAGGGTATCTTGCAGTTGGTTTCACTCGACTACAGCCCTTCTGAATAGTTTAAACTCAATATTTCTACTTATTGAGCATTCTGTGTACAAATCGTGTTTCTTTGTGTGGGATTGTCTCTTACATAATAAGTACAGGGTATCTTACAGTTGGTTTCACTCGACTACAGCCCTTCTGAATAGTTTAAACTCAATATTTCTACTTATTGAGCGTTCTGTGTACAAATCGTGTTTCTTTGTGTGTGATTGTCTTTTACATAATAAGTACAGGGTACTTTACAGTTGGTTTCACTCGACTACAGCCCTTCTGAATAGTTTAAACTCAATATTTCTACTTTTTGAGCGTTCTTTGTATTCTCATGAATATTCTGAGAATTCATGCTTCAGTCACAATGATTTATTCCTTCATATCTATTTCTGAACTCGCATGACGTCTTTTTTGGGGGAAGGGGACAATGAGAGAAATCGCATATTTAAGCTAAAACGGCAAAAGCTGAAATCGACAGTCGTCGTTCAGCGTCTTGGCCATAAACAAGTTTCAGACATGCAACAGAGTATTTTATTGGCAACGTTTTTGTTTATTGCTATTGCATTATGCAATTGCATTGTTTGTAAGTACAAAAGAAGATTCTTGACAATTTTGAAGCCTTACTAATATTATGAATTACATATTTTAGATCCACATCCAGCGCCCAGATACAATCAAGATTTTACATTTCCCACTGATGAAGTGATTTCAAGTCGCCAATTACCAATTTGGGATTTGCCAGTCTTCAGTAACAATGGCCAACGAGTTAGGCGACAGGTCCCACAGCCTACGAATGACAATGAACTGATTGACAGATGCATTAAATACGATGCCCATGGACTCTATGCTCATTCACGTCTACTCATCACTTGGCACAGTCCAAATAGACCCGCAAATCCCTTGGGGTATCTGCGTACCATTCTGGCCGATGATCTTCAAATATCCCATCTGGTCTTTACCTTGCAACGTGTCAAAATTCAGCCGAATGCATTGTTCTTCGAGATGTCCAACAAATTCGATGCCTTCGAGGTGCTTCAGAATTATTGTAAACTCTTTACCACAATCACAGAATATCGTGCCCAGGGCTACGACGATCCAGCCCTGACCTATGACATTCAAGTCGCAGATCGAGAATTCTAAAGTCGGGGAGTATTATTGAAATAGTTTAAAATTATTGCACAACAAATGTAATTTATTTATTTATTTATTCTGACTTAAGGACATAGGATAAAAATATTTTAAATTAATTATTTATTATTTTATTATTTATAAACAATGTGTACACTTCAATTCATATTATTTTATTTATTTATTCTGACTTAAGGAAGTATTCTAAATATATTATAAATTAACTATTTATTGTAAAATATTAAAGAATGTGTTAGTTTAAATTTATATTATTTTATTTATTTATTCTGACTTATATAATAATATATTTACTGTAAAATATTAAACAATGTGTTCACTTAAATTTATCTTATTTTATTTATTTATTTTGACTCAAGGATATACTCTAAATATATTATAAATTAGGAATTTATTCTAAAATATTAAACAATGTGTTCATTTAAATCTATATTATTTTAAATATTTATTTTGACTTATTATAAATTAGGAATTTATTCTAAAATATTAAACAATGTTGTCATTTAAATTTATATTATTTTAAATATTTATTTTGACTTAAGGACATACTCTAAATATATTTTAAATTAATTATTTATTCTTAAATATTAAACAATGTGTTCATTTAAATTTATATTATTTTATTTATTTATTCTGACTCAAGGAAATACTCTAAATATATTATAAATTAATTATTAATTTATTTTAAAATATTAAACAATGTGTTTACATAAATGCATATTATTTTATTTATTTATTCTGACTTAAGGAAGTAATCTAAATATATTATAAATTAATTATTTATTTATTCTAAAATATTAAAAAATGTTTTCATTTAAATTTATATTATTTTATTTATTTATTCTGACTTAAGGACATACTCTAAATATATTTTTAAATTATTTATTTATTCTAAAATATTAAACAATGTGTTCAATTAAATTTAAATTATTTTATTTATTTATTCTGTCTCAAGGAAATAATCTAAATATATTATAAATTAAATATTTATTTATAATAAAATATTAAACAATGTGTTCAATTAAATTTAAATTATTTTATTTATTTATTCTGACTTAAGGACATACTCTAAATATATTTTTAAAATTAAATATTTATACTAAAATATTAAACAATATGTACTATTATTTTCCTTTAATATTCCTATCATTTTATTACAAACGGAGATTCGTTTCTTTAACAGAAAATAAATAAATATTTTTTATACCAGCTCTCATATATTTTCTTTTCTAGTTAGCGTATTTAATATTCGGTAATGTCATTTAGCAATCATAAAACAATTTAAGCTTATGCCCAAATAAATTGTTTTGCTCGTTCGTTGTCCCTGGGCCAAAACGCTTTTGCTACCTGTTTCCCAGCTGTTGTTACCTGTGCCGATCTGATCGTGGGGGGGCGGGGGCATTGCGAACTAAATGCAATTAAGCTTTGTGCAACGTGCAACGTGCAACGTCAAAACGCATTTTGGCCCAGACTTGTCCCAGGTCATAGTCGTTTATTGATGTTGTTGTTTTTGTATTAACTAGGCTTGGAGCACCCCCCCCCCCCCCCACACACACACCCTTCCTCTTGCTGGCCTTGTTGTCGAGCTGTTGTACACGGCCACAAAAGGAGGGAAATGGGCAAGCGCAGCTTTACAATTTACACATTAATTATGAGCAGACATGTGTTGGAGGCGTATGCGAAGCTGGAAGGAGAAAGAGTGTGAAGAGGGGGGGGAGAGCGGGTAGTGCCAGCTCTGGTCGCGGTAACAGGTGCCTACTGTTGTTGCCGCCCGAAAGTATGCAAATGCAAGCAAAGCAAAATATGCCCCCCGGCTGTTTTATGGCAGCGAATTAATGAACGTAGCAAGCGAGCAACCGATGCAACCAACGAAGCAACGTGGGGTTGTAGGGCGGAAAATGTGTTAAAAATATATAAATAAATTTATATATAAATATATAAGATATATAAACAGTAGAGAATTCTAACAAAGATCTACAAGAAAGCACGCTATTGTTGATTGCCTGTTTATAAGATTGTATTTGAACTTTCTACACTTTGCATATATTTCACACACTGTTTAGATCGATTCGATTAATTAAAATAAACATAAACAATTAATAGCAAATGTACACAATTAAAAAGTATTTAAACTTTGTCGGGGGAAGAAGATATTCAAACAGACAATACTATCGTTATATTTATGTAACCTTATATATATAATAATATTAATATAATAATAAGGATCACCACTAAAAATAGTGTCTAATCTCAAGAACTTTGGGTGTAGTTAAGTTTATCCCGATTTCCACAGGCGGCAGAAGGCGTTTTAACATTCAAAAAACACTCTGATATTACTAGGTAGAATACGCAACCGTTTTTAGAGCCTCTAGCTCTTACAGTATAATTGTTAGACACTTTTTATTTAATTGGCATAATGGAAAGGGGAGTGTGCAATTTAATTCAACGCTTGATGGACTCGTCTCTTGAGGCTGTCCTTGAATATATATACTTAATGCTGTCTGCTGTTCCTAAAATTATGAATATTGGTATCAACATTTATTATACCCTGTGGGGGTATATTTAAAGTATGTAACAGGTCTAAGGAAGCGTTGCCGACTCCATAAAGCATATATTTTCTTGATCAGCATCAGGAGAGTCGTTGTAACCATGTCCGGCTGTTCGTCGTTCCGTCGTCTGTCTGCCCGTCTGTCTGTTTGCCCGTCTGTCTGTCTGTCCGTCCGACCGTCTGTCTGTCTGTCCGTTCGGCTGTCCGTCGTTCTGTCGTCTGTCTGCCCGTCTGTCTGTTTGCCCGTCTGTCTGTTTGTCTGTCTGTCTGTCCGTCCGTCTGTCTGTCTGTCCGACCGTCCGTCCGTCCGTCCGACCGTCTGTCCGTCCGACCGTCTGTCCGTCCGACCGTCTGTCTGTCCGACCGTCTGTCCATCCGTCCATCCTTCCGTCCGTCCGTCTGTCTGTCCTTCGGTTCGTCCGTGTGTCCCTCCATCCGTATGAACGAAAGTATCTCAGAGATGGTAAGAGTTAGAAGCTTGAAATTGGTCTCCCAGAACTGATAATATTATAAGGCAGATAAAGTGTATTTATAGTCTTAGATGCCACGCTCCCATCGCCCTCCAGTCATGAAAAAGCTCATAACAAAAGCAGTTTTGTAGCTAGAGTCTAGAGTTTAACACACACATGATGAGTAGCTTTGAGTCGATGTGTCCAGAAAATTTCAACACGATAACACGCCCCTTTCCCTATGAAATTGAATAAAACGAATTACATCGGGAATAAATTTGAGTGGATATACTACAGGGTAAAGTACGGTTGGAATTTCGACTGTTCCGCTTGTTTCTAATACTAGTATTATAACTGTTAAACAATTCTTTGTTTACGACTTTTAGTCAATATTAAATAAATAATATATAAAAGCATCTGAAAATCGACTTAAACAATGAATTTGATCGACCAGCTTAAAGCAAACTGTATAAACATTTTATCTAAAGTCTTGGACATGTTTCTAATGATTATCAAATTTGAAAATAGCTCTACTAGTTCAAGTTATGAGTTTTGTTAGGGGATAAGCGACAAAAGTGCCCACTGTGTGTGGAGTGAGAAAGACGCAGGGTCATTATTTTGCCAGCTCCCCCCTCCACCCCCCTCAATGCCTACGCATAACAGGTTGGCTGGCTGCATGCGGTCGGTTGTCGGGTTCTCCGGTTCTCGGGCTCTCGGGTTCTCCGGTTCTGTTTCTTGTTTTGCATGCCTCCGTGTGCAATAACAGCAATAATTTATCACCCCGGTCAAAATTATGCATGGACTCAATTGTGCGTGAAATTAAATTTTAAGCGCAAACAAGACGACGACTTGTCGACCAGGCGACTTGTCGACTCTCGCCCTGTTTACTCCAATAATTTGGCTAATTTCACTAGTGAAGCATTGCAACGCCCAGCCCCAGCCTGCCCCAGCCTGCCCCTGTTGCCCCCATTGTCATGTTGCACATGATAATTGAAAATATTTCAAATTGCTTATCCATTGCTACCTGATGGTCAAAGACAATTATCGTATGTATCGTAAGAGGAATTGCACTTTGTGGCCGTTTTGACGTCAACATAATTAAAACGACTTGGCAGACAGTTTTAATACGAAATTAATACGAATATGAATACTTAGCCGGACTGCTTTAAAGTTGTAAACTTTTACTAAATAAATTACTTTTTAAATGCCAAATGAAAACAAGCCAAGATCAGTCGAGCACGCGCTACAGTAGGATACTCTGTGCAGGTCTTCAAAGACAAGTATTTTCATTATAATGGGATTTAAATATATCGCTTGAAGTCGATTTTGCTTGTATCGAGAGTATGTAACTTGCCATAGTCTGGCAACACTGGACTGCGGCTGTTGATTGTTTATGTTTAGCGCCGAAAGGCAAATCAAACGTATATGAACAAACTCCACTTTTCGTTTGTTATATCGTTGCCGCGGCGCAGCGACTGCGCTGCTACTGCGCTGCTACTGCGCTGCTACTGCGCTGCGACGCATCTGCTTCGCGGCATAAATTTGTTTCTTGAATAACTTCTGAGTTCAATATCCGATCGTACTGAAATTTGTAGCACACATTGAGAGTAGGGTACTTACCATGTGTGCCAAATCTCAAGTCTCTAGCTATAAAACTGCTCTTGTTATCAGTTATGGGCGAAGGGGGCGTGGCATCGTGATGAAATTTTCAGGACACATTAAGCTCAAGCTTTTTATCATGTGTGCCAAATCTCAAGTCTCTAGCTTTAACATTGCTTATGTTATGCTGATTTTTCAAATTTTAAAACCAACGGGACTTGATATCGAAAATTTAAAATAAACCTGATCTGCGTATGGTATTCAGGAACCTACATTCCAAATTTGAAGTCTCTAGCTCTTATAGTTGCTGAGATCCACGCGTTCATACAGACGGGCAGACAGATGGACGGACGGACAGACGGACGGACAGACGGACGGACAGACGGACGGACAGACGGACAGGCAGACGGAGAGCTGTTAATCGACTTGCCTATTGATACTGATCAAGAATATATATACTGTATAGGGTCGGAGGTGCATCCTTCTGCCTGTTACAAACATTCAGTCAAATTCATTATACCATTTTTTGCCCATTTTTAATGGGCACAGAGTATAAAAATGCACATGAAAAATGCTTTAAAATTAGAAATGTGTTAAAGGGTAAGGGGTAAGTGGTAAGGGGTGAAACTAAATATCAACAAGTAAAACAGCAAAAATCGCCCAATGACGGCAAAAGATTTGCTCAACTTGCGTCAAGAAACCAAAAGACTAAGAAAACTTGCAACCATCGGAAAATAATTATAAATTTTATAAGTACAACAAACAAGGGAGTGTGAGAAAGCTAGAAGCAGAAAGAGAGCGAGAGAGAGAGACCGGGAGTGTGGGTGAGAAAAAGATATATTTGCGTCAGTGGCAAAAGAATTCGCAAATTAAGATTTTTATATAAAAACTAAGACATTTCCCTGATTTGTATTGATTTTTAATGTTTAAACATATTATGTGTTTTAAGTATCTGTATACATTATGTACCCAAGATAAACAATTGAACATAGAAATTGTTGGGGAATCTTTGGCTGTATAATGTATATAAAGCAGAGTCAATTCTGTAGTCAGTCAGTCTACTCGGTCATCCAGTCAAAATCGGTGCAAAATGTTGTTGAAATCAATTTGTATATTTATTATAACACTGTATACATTCTCTTCGTTCTCTGAAGGAATTACACTTTCTACACGCAATGAGACAAACTTAGTGCTTTCCATAAGTTCCCAACAATCCAAGTTGAGGTAAGATCCTTACAATTTAATCCTTCTCAAACTAATTGAATTTCTTAGAGAGGAGCAGGATCTTCAGCGAAAGATGATGGATGAACTTGTTAAAAAATCGGATATTCAGGAACTTCAAGAAAAGTTGATAGATAAACTTGTTAAGGCAATGGACATACAATCTCTTAGAGCGGATATTCAATCTCTTAAAGCGGAGCTGGAACAAAAAAATAAAGATGTCTGTGATAAGGGATCGGATATTCAATCTCCGAGAGAGCAGTTAGAACACCAGAAGAAAGATGTACTTGATAAGGATAAGGATATTCAATCTCTCAGAGCGGATATGGAACGACAGGAAAAATTCAAAGTTGAATCTGTTGAGGAATCGGATAAACACAAAACGGTCAATTGTTCCGTTGCTAAGACTAGTGGGATCTACGAAATACTCCTATCCAAATTTAGTAGTCAACCTTTTAAAGTTGCCTGCGATGCGAAAACTCGAAACGGAGGATGGACAATTATCCTGAGACGAATGGACGGACGCGTTAACTTCTATCGCAACTGGACTGAATATCAAAAGGGATTTGGAAATCTGAGTGGAGAGTTCTTCATCGGACTGGATAAGTTACATGCTCTGACAACGGAGAGGAGACAGGAGTTGTTGGTTGTTCTCGATTATAATGAAGGAATTGAAGTGTTTGAGACGTACGAAGAATTTGCAATTGGCGGAGAGGATGAAGAATATAAATTACATACACTGGGCAGAGCCAATGGAACTGCTGGCGATTCACTCAAATATCATCGTGGCATGAAATTTTCAACGTTTGATCGAGACAATGATAGTAACGAGGGAAACTGCGCCAAAGAATTCACTGGCGCCTGGTGGTACAAAGATTGTCATCGCAGGTATGATAGAATGTTCATTGTTCTTTAGAGTTTCAATTATAAACTTGAATTCTTACAGTCAATTGACGGGGAAATATAAAGGTTACTTCGCAAGGGGCGTCATTTGGGAGACACTTCGTGGTTGGATGTACTCCCTTAAGAAAGCCGAAATGATGATACGGCCAAGGAAGTGAGTAAATCTCAACAATATGAAAAGCTGTTTCATTATCCAAATTTGATATTTTGTTAAATTAATTTATTCTGATTCTTATATGCATATTTGTAGAGAATTTAAATAAAAGCAATCGACATTCTCTCAAATGAAGTCGTAGTCCAATATTCCCGACTAGAGCGTTCTTCTTTTTTATACCCATTACTCACAGAGTTAAAGGGTATTTTGTAGTCGTTGCAATGTTTGTATTATGTAAGTATGTATTATTTATTTATCTATCAATTCTTAATGCTAGAGGCATAAGTTTATAAGTCACAACTACAGAAATAGAAATACTAGCAAGAATTAACATTTGGCCATTAAAATATAATCTTATATTAAATTGAAAATATACTTTAGTTTCAGTTAAATTTCTAATTTTGTTATTTTACTATTTCATTTAAATTTTGAGCTCACAGACAGAAAAGAACTGGAGTAAATAAGCAGATTAAGTTTATTTTAAAATAAATATTATGTTTGTTTAAAGTTTTTCAAGTAACGAAATCGTCTACAGGTTTTTGCAGTATTTGGTATATTATTAAAGCTGAAATATGCACAGATATAATCAATACACCATCGATCTAAATGATGAATGGGTATATTATAGTCGTTGTTGCCTGTTTTCATTTAAGGCGACAGTTCTTGATTTAAAGCGAGCGGTATTTCTTTTTAGACCCTTTACTTTAAAGAAGTAAAAAGAGTCTATTGAGTTTGTCAAAACACAAATGTGCGTAACAGGTCGAAGGAAGTCTGGCAGACCCCATAGTATATATATATTCTTGATCAGTATCACTAGCTGAGTCATGTCCGTCTGTCCGTCATGTCCGTCTGTCCATCTGTCTGTATGAGCGCCTAGATCTCAGAGACTATAAGAGCTAGAGTCACCAAATTTGGTATGGTAGTTCGTCTATGGCGTAAGCAGATCAAGTTTATCTTAAAATTTTGACACGCCCCCTTCCGCCTCCGTAAATCGAGTACAAAATTTTTGAAAGCCCATAAAACGACTCTAAAGCTAGAGTCCTGAATTTTGGCACACAGGACGGGTATCAAGGTCCTAACGTATCCTAAAAATTTCATCGCGATCGGATAATAAACTCGGAAGTTATTCAAAACTCAATATTACTCAGTGTCGGACCAAAGGAAGAAGAAGAGCATATTGACGTTACAACGCGTTATGGGAACTATTAGTGATAATCTTATTTCCTTTTTGAAGAATAAGTAAAGGGTCTCTCATAGCCGACTTCGACTGTAGCCTTTCCGACTGGTTTACTCTATTTAATATCACAAATAATTGTAAAGTAAGACAAATGTTTCTTAAAATAAAGTAATAATCAAATTATTACATAGCTTTTTTTTTTATTTAAATTAATAATGAGTTTTCTTTATATTAAAGTGACTTTTAGTTAGTTAAACTATATTTGTAAGGCTTAAAAAGATGACTTTAAATTGACAATCAGCACTTCAATTTGTATGTCGAAATGTTTTGGGGAATGTGGAAAATGCAAAGTTTTTTCTTTTGGATTGCATTTTTGTCGCCAAAGTTGCATTGATTGCTTTAAAAATAATTTATTGAGTCAATTGACTTTTGCAGTGAAGTCTTTGCAAATAAACGCAATGCAATCTCAACTTACAATCGCCAGGGAAATGTGTGTGTGTGTGTGTGTGTGTGTGTGTGTGTGTGTGTGTGTGTGTGTGTGTGTGTGTGTGTGTGTGTATTGACTCTACAAGAGGCAGTCGTTATTCGTATTTGAGAGAGAAAACTGAAATAAACCCAAGTGCTCTGTGTGTGTTCTCCTTAGTTTAGTTCAATTTGAAATTTATTGCGGCCGGAGTTCGTTCACATGGCATGTTAAAGCTTCGGTTACATGATTCATTCACATGGATAGACTCACACACACACACACACACACACACACACACACGCAGACACTCCTCTTTCAATATCCTCCACAAGTTTCGAGAGTCTGGAAGTCTGCCCAGCCAAATTCCTATAGTCCTGAGTCATACATGTCAATCCAATTTCATGATGACCATGACGAAAAGAGGCTGAGACAGAGGAGATTGAGGTTGAGGCCCAAAAGCTTCAATGGTTATTTGTATGAATTGGTAACAAGAGAAAGACGAGATGAGAGAAGGGAAGTAGAGAAGCAAAGTTGCATTTACTTGGCCATGGCTAAATCAAAATAACAAGTCTTATGCATATTGATTGCGACATCAAGTACAGTTCTGAAATGTTTAGTTAGCTGTTCAAATTTGAGATATTTTCTAATGAAATTGAAGCTTGTTGTTAATCAACTTTTAGGTCATTTAAATGCATCGACAAGTTCTCTATATTGATTTTTAATTATTCATTTAAAATGTGCAGCTGTAAATTGATATATTTTATACCCTAAATAATTATAATTAAAAATTTGTAATCTATATAAATTGACAAATGCCTTTAAAAACTAGAAATTGGAGCAATTGTTTCAAATATGGCAAATTAACACTTTTTTTCTGACAGTATAAAATAGCTTGAAAATGTCATATTCATTTATGATTATTTTCTAGAAAATAAAACTTTAATTCAACATTTTTAAATATTTTCCTTCGTAAATTTCTATGTGATTTGCACTTTGAATTCCCTTAAAGCACTGCAATTAACAGCAACAGTTGATGTTAACAGTTAACAGTCACTGTTAGCACACAGTCTCCACGGTCTGTTAACGTTTCAACTCACCACTCACCGTGGACAGCAGTTGTAATTCAAATAGCGTAAACTCACCACGTCGAGAATTCACCACCAAAGCGACAAAACTTGTCGCCTTGTGGAAGGTAAATGTGCTGCAAGGAGTGTGTGTGTGTGTCTAGGGTGGTTGTTATTGAGGGGTGCGCGGCAAGGGTGGTTGGTAGTAGTAGTATAAGAGCTGACTATCTGAGGGGTAGGGGGGAGGAGTGTTAAGCAGCAGTATGGGCTGCAATTGAAACCGGAGACATGTCGCATTCACGTTTGGTAAGCAGCACAAAAATATATACGCTAATGTTAAATCTGGATTTACATTATCATTTCAGGGGGATTAACTCAGATATGGTAACAGATTGCATGTAAAGCAATGATAAATATGTTGTAATAAATGCATCTAGTGTATTTTATGTAATCAACTTGGTAAATATATGTCTAGGTTTATTAATTAATTTATATGAATATTTATTATATATTATTTACTGTATTTATATATTATTTATTTATTACTTATTTATTAATTATGTATTATTTATAAATTATTTATTTAAAATTTATTTATTAATTATTTATTAATTTATTATATATTATTTATAATTTATTTATTACTTATTTATTATTTATGTATTATTTATTTATTTATTATTTATTTATTTTTTATTTATTTATTATTTTTTTATTATTTATTTATTATTTTTTTATTATTTATTTATTATTTATTATTTATTATTTATTATTTATTATTTATTATTTATTATTTATTATTTATTATTTATTATTTATTATTTATTATTTATTATTTATTATTTATTATTTATTATTTATTATTTATTATTTATTATTTATTATTTATTATTTATTATTTATTTATTATTTATTATTTATTATTTATTATTTATTATTTATTATTTATTTATTATTTATTTATTATTTATTTATTATTTATTTATTATTTATTTATTATTTATTATTTATTTATTATTTATTTATTATTTATTTATTATTTATTTATTATTTATTTGTTGTTTATTTATTTTTTTTTTATTATTTATTTATTATTAATTTTTATTATTTATTATTTTGTATTTATTTATTTATTATTTATATATATATTATTTATTAATTTATCATTTATTTATTATTTTTATATTATTTATTATTATATTTTATTTATATATTATTGATTAATTATTTGTAATTTATTTATTAATTTTTATATATTTATGTATTATATATTATTATTTATTATAATTTATTATTATTATTTATTATAAATTATTTGTATTGTTTAATATATATTTAATATTTATTATTTATTAATTTACTTATTTTATATTATATTATATATTTATTTATTATTTAATATATTTGTTTATGTATTAAAATTTACCAATAGGCAGTCAAAAACAAATTTATTTAGCATTTAAAATAAAATTGACAAACACAATTATTTATTATAACAATAAATTTAATTATATGCAATTATAAATAATAAAACTAAAAATATATATGCAATGTTTGGTTGAACTTCAAAAATTATTTATACATAATAAGTGATATAAATGAATAAATCTTACATTAATTTATTTAGATGCCCTCAATCTCTTTAATTGATTGATTGATAGCTCTTATCAAAAAGGCGTCTTAAGTAGCCAACAGATGTCATGTTAATCAATTATAAACATATTAATAATAATGAATGTTGTGCATATTTATTTATATTAATTAATTTTAGTAAATATTAGTATAGATTCAAATATTTTTCATTTATTTAAGTTTCATATATCATTTCTGGTATCTTGATTGATTGACTGAAAAGACAGAATGGATTTTGACAATCAGAAATATATTTTATTATGTATTATTTATTTTATATCTAAATACATATACATATGTACTTGCTTCTTGTTTATTTAATTAATAATAATGTACAGTCTATTTAATTCTTTATATTCATTGTATTGTGGTCTATTATTATAAATCATATTTATTTATTTCCTCTTCTCAAACTTTGTTTAAAAATTAGGTTAAGATTTTTACCAATGGCAAGTAATATTCAAATATATAATGAAGTGTAATAAACATATATAAAATGATTAGTAAATATAAAGCTTTATTTATAAATATTAATTTATATTCCATTTAATTGCTTAGTCTTTTGTATTGTTTGAAATTAATTCAATATATTCTGAAAGCTCCAAGCCGCATTTTTGTTGTTTTTTTTGTATTTGTTTTGCAATCTCTAAATTGTGGGCACATAAATTGTTGGTCTGCGGATTTGCCGAAAATATAATAAATAATACTGGAAAAATATCATAAATAAGCAAATTGTAAACGTAAATCGAAATGCGTTGCCAAAAGTGAAATTTTGTAAATTGATCAAGATTTTCGATGCCAATAGAAAATGGGGAAAAACAACGAGGGAAAAGCGTTGACAAAGAGATGTATTTACTTATGCATATACTACTATTACTTTTATACAGTTGTCAGTTGTCTGGTATGGCAACAATTATGTGTCATAGTTGAAAGGAAGACCCTGAAGACTCTCACACCAAATGGAGCGGCGGGGGGAGGGTGGGGGCTGCCCCGAGGGGTAAACGAACTGCAGCTGCAGTCGCGTCAAAGGACAAAGGTTGACGATGTCGCTGTGCATTTAATTTGCACTTGAATGGCAAAATGGTAAAATAAACTGCACAATTACTGCATACAATGCAATAACAACAACAACAACAATAGCAATAACAACAACAACAATAGCAACAACATTCGTAAAGACCAGAGTTACAAATGGCCAACAATTTCAATTTGCAGCTTTGTTATTTCAGTTGTGGCCATTTTTGTTGCTGTTTGTTGGTTGTCAAGTGGCACTATCCGCTTGCCCCTTGACCCCTTCATCATCCCCCCTCTCCACTACAGTTCCTGTGTCTTTGGCAACTGCGCTGCTTAATTAATTTATTTAATTACGCACACACATTTGCATACATTTTTAATCAGTTTGTAATGCTGCACTTCTGTTGCACTTTCAACATTTAATCATGCGAAGCAAGCAAAAGACACACCGAATACTATAATACACTGTTTTTAACCGCAATTAGATTACATACATACATAAATATAGGAAAATTGTATCAAATAGTAAGGCATAAAACAAAGAGCAGACATTTTGTAGTGTAAAAAGTGTAAAGCAAAACAATGAAGACTTTAATACTTTAATATTAATACACGACTTCGATGTCTTTTAGTCACAACAAATAAACTGTTGCTCGCAGTCGCGATTGAAAACGGAATGGAAACGGAATTGAAACACTCCCAACCGATATCTACGCTGCGCTCTCGTTGTTCTTTATGCTCTCGCTTAGTTCATGTCTGCGAGAGTATCTTTTGCACATGTATGTATGTGTGTGTGTGTTGCGCGTATGCGTCAGTTGTTTGTTTTTATATAAAATAGTTTTATTTTGTTGTTATTGTATTACAACATTAAGAACATTTGGAAACATATATAAAGATCAAATTTGTTAAGATATATTGTATATAGTTTTATTTAACACGTTGTAGCAATTTTAATTGTGTGTATACAAATGCACACGCATAAAATAAAGTAACTCTGGTAGCGTCCCAACTCTTTCTCCCTCACTCTTTTACGCTTTGCCTGTGATGAAATATATAAAGCAACAACAAAACCCTAACGAAACAACAACAACAACAAAAACCAAACTCTTTGTGCTTCCACCCGACTCGAGTTTGCTCAGTTGCCGATGCTCAATTGCCGAGCGCCGAACGATAATATCCTCTTCAAGCTGTTGTCGCAAGAGAGCTTCGTGTGTTTCGTCTCGCCGATCAGCATAAAGCAGAAAACACGAGAGAAACAAAACCAAGTGCTCTGTTGGGAGAGTGAGCGAGTCTGCCTAATTTTTCCCTATTCTTTCAGTGAGCAGACAGCGTATGAAATATACATACATACATACATATGTAGGTTGAGCATATTTAGCGAGCTCTGCTTTCAATACATCAACAACTAGTATAATGAATCAGTCACTTAGTTAATGGCATAGTCAATATATACTCTGCACGCAGTGTAAGAGAACTATTTATTTCTCGCCAACAAACAAACGAACGCACATAAATGTACATATATACATATACATATATATATATATGTATGATTTCATTTCATTCCGTTTTTCTGCGTATTTTTTTTGTATGTATAAACTTGGTTGGTTGATTGACAATCGCTACGATTGACAAGCAGCAGAAATGCAATGCATAAATCAATTACGAAAATTAAATTGTGTGGAAATAATCATAAATTGAGTTTTAAATGATGCCAAAGCTATGCAACAACTGCCTGAATTCAAATTGAATCAATTTGTTATATGTATGTATGTATGTATGCTACGAGTATGCTCTCATTGTGTATTATAGCCTATTTCCACGACAGCTCGAATGGGGCATTCGCCGCCATTTTGAGCATTTGGGCCGAATGCTCACATCATTCCCATACAAATTTCGAATGCCTCATTCGAGAGCATCCAACCTAAATGCTCTCATTCGTTGCCATTCGCCCTGTGTGATTTCAGTATTTTTATATCGAACACGCGATATTTATCGATTAATATGGCCATTCTCAAACAATCAACACTACAATCAGCTGTTTTGTGTCAAGCCAAACGTGCGCCAATTATTATATTTGAAATATATAATAAAATATTTGTATTTTCCGATGAGCAAACAAAGGAAGCATGCCATCACATGGCTTCCCCACCACGATTACATATTGCTCGACTTGTAGGAGGAGAATTTCAGTGCGCTGAGGTCTGCCCAAAAAAATGTTCATATGTATATACGAGCGTATGTGTGCAAAACTTTTGGATGGAGACTTCAGCGTCACTTGGAAGGAGCTGCGTAGCAAGATGGACAATATGACCAAACGAGATACGTACTCGAGAGCTAATGCGCCTCGGCTCTGAGCGAAATGCAGCCGCGGCCGACTTTCAGGAGAAGTGCCTTGAGTTGATGGGGTCGCTTGTTGAAAATAATAAATAGAGTATATAAAAATGACTCAAATGTTTTTATTATTTTTTATTTACATATATAAGTCGCAATGGCTGTTCTTATTTTATGCACACCATCGAATCTGAAACCCCGAACAGCCTGCCAACAACATGGTACTCCACCGAGGATCCCAGCGCAATCGCAATGCGCTTATTTAAAGGAATCGCTTTTCGCATCACTGTGTCTTTCTTCTCTAATTCTTTTAGGCGCTCGGTTAATATGCCGAAGACACTCTTCTCTATCATTAAAAAACTCATCCGAGTTGTTAGGAAACGTCGCGCTCCCAAAACACTCAATTACGTTCCTATAACAAATCATTTGTATTTATAGTACGGCTCCGGATATCGAATTCTTTTTTATATACTTATATACAAGTGACCAGACAGATGGACACTTGGGTATTGTCTGACCAATTACGGGAAGTGCATCGCTTTCGTTAAATAATTCGGTCATCTCCGCATCCCAGTCCTCAATATATTTTGCCACCTCCGCATTAAATTCGTCCTCTGCTTGTTCCTCACTGGCCAAGTTCACTGCGACCGCTTGCGAAAGCATAATTACTTTAATTTTATTTACTTCGTTGTTTATTTTTGCCAAAACTTTCATTTTATCTTCATCTTGTTCAAAAAAATGTAAACAATAATACAAAACAACTGAATTTAGTTCGGGCGAATGGCAATTTGACAAATGTCAATTTACCGTTTCACATTTGGACGTGGAAAGGCCAAAATCAGACTCAATCAAATGTGAGCAAATGCTCGAGCATTTGGTGCCCGTGGAAATAGCCTATTAAACTCCACTCGAAAGCCAGATTGAAGAGATTTGCAAAAGGGGATTTTCCGAGGCATTTATATATATTTTAATTTTAATTTAAATTTTAATTACGCTAATTATGCGTCTCATAACAACGAAAAGCTCTTACCGACCAAATAAAGTACTTTCAAAAGCTTTATTGCCGTCTCTTTTCCGTCTCTTTCCCGTCTCTTTCCCGTCTCTTTCCCCGTCTCTTTCCCGTCTCTTTCCCGTCTCTTTCCCAGTCTCTTTCCCGTCTCTTTCCCCGTCTCTTTCCCCGTCTCTTTCCCCGTTTCTTTCCCCGTCTCTTTCCCCGTCTCTCCCTACCCCACCTGCTTGTTCTTTGGCCATAAAAAAAGGGTAAACAAAAATAACAATAAAATGAAGACATAAAAAAATCGTGAATGAAACGAGACTTCAAGTTGCCCATGCTGCGTATACTTGATTTGGCATTACGTATACTACGCCATTAAACGAATTCAAGCAAAATAAATGCAACAAATATATTTTTGCTAGTTGTATTGTTAATATACATATTAATATTTAATACAAAATTGCCATAAATTTTCAATAATAGTTTCTTTTGTTCAATTTTGGGAATTTTTGCGTGTTTATTTCATTAAAAATTCCATTTTCATTCACATTTTCGGGCAATAAGTCTAATTAAAAGACTTATTTAAAATTCTATGCTATGGCTATTCAAAAAAAAAAAAGAACAGGCAGAATTGTGTGAATTAATAAGAGAGCGTGCTTGACTAGCATAGACCCTGTAGACAGTTTACACAGCTAGATATTTATTACTATCATATATATATATATATAGATCTAAGTAAGACTTAGAACAATCTGATGAATAACTTTATAGTATTTACATGCAGTTTTAAGTTGAAATTTGGTCTAAGCCAATTTCATAAGAATTGCCCATGAGATTTTATAAACTATAATCTCAGCATTCTTAAGAAAAAAGATTTGCGTTGGAATTTAAATGAAATCATACACAAACACACGCATACTATAGTCTTGTTTATGTGTGTGTGTGTGTGTGTGCTAGTATAAATATTCAAAAAGATTTCGCATGCGGCGCACATTTTGAATACATTTGACAATTTCTTCTCTTTTTATTGCAACAGAGAGAAATGAGAAATATTTGCATTTACTTGAGTAGCAGCGACGCCAGAATGCAAAAATGTAATTTCCATGAAAGCTGGAGCTGCCCAAACAGCCCCCAACAAGCGTGGCAGCCTCAACAGAACCCAACAGACCCCAACAGACCCCAACAGCTGGAGCATCCCGTCGAGAAGCTGGAACAGACTATTCAAAACCCGAATCCAAAGTGGCTGCAAGTGCACAGGCATGCGAGTCAGTTGCCGAGGATCTGAAAACGTTTCCCTCTTTTTGTTATACCCTGTAAGGCCAGTTAACAGAGCGGGTATGCTCGGTCCGAGCAGTTGTCAAAGTTAGAAAACGTTTTATGTCGCTTTAACTTCAAATATAACAATAACTAAATTGTCAGAAAACTATTCTATTATAATATTTTAATTATAATAATTATTTTATTTAAATTATTACAACTACAGGGCATACACAAGTATTTATTGAAGATTTATTCAGTCAGTCAGCTGATAAGTTCGTTCTGAACGTAAATCGTTTCAGATTTGGGTTCGAACTCTGTGCCAATAGCGTAGGAGTTCAATAGCTGGAGTAGACTTGGATACTGTTCATTTATTTTATTATTTTTATATATTTTAATTGTCTTTATATAGCATAAATTATAAATTAAAAACTATTAGTTGATTTTGATTTAATAAATAAAAAATAACTCTAATTTGTTTACAAATTTCAAAGTTATGATATAATAGTTGTTAAAATACAATTATAGAAATTAAAAATTGATTTGTAATTACTATTTTATAATAGTAGTATATTTTGTATGTATACAAAATGAAAGTTATAATAAATTTGTATATATTAATATTGCAGAAATTTGCATAAAGTAGTGTATTTTGTATCCGGAATACTCTATTTAATAATACTTAGTAGTATGTGTCTGATATTTTTCCATAAACTATGCGATCCCCTGTCTCTTATTTATATATAATTAATTTTCAAATAGTTTTTTATATATATATTTGTTGTCTATCTATGCTTGCCATTTAAAACAATTACAGGGTATACACTAGTCTATAACTCGCACTTAGGTATTTCTGCTTGTTCAGATTGTCAAGCAGTAAAATTTGTAGGCGAGTAGAAGTCGTCGTCGTTGTTGTTGTTGTTGTTGGCATCATCATCGTTGGCATCTATTGTGTGGGCCAGCAGGGTTGCATTTGCATGCTGACAGCAGCTGCCTGCTGTTAAAGTAGTTTCACTCCAAGGCACTTCCCCTGCCACCGCCGCGCCGCGCCGCGCTGCGTTTGCTTGTCGCATTGCATGAAATATTTGACTTTTGATTAAAGCGCCAACTCAAGTGTTCTGCTCTGACGCTGAGGTTCTCTCTCAGCCCCCTTCCCCCCCCCCCCCTAGTTGTAGATACAACTGGAGTCGTAGTCATAGTTGTAACTGCAACTGAAGACGGAGACGGAGCCGGAGTGGAAAGTCGCTGGCCATGCTTGCCACTGTGGCACTTGACAAGATTCACTTGTCTTTCAAATGCATTTCATATTGTGTTGCATAATTTTGTGGTTTTTCTAATGTGAAATGTGTGCGCGGAAAATTCTAAAGAGCTGACAACAACAAACACAAAGAAACGAAAGCAAGTGAAATAAAAATGAAAATAATAAAAAAAAAATCTGCCAGACGTTGCGGCGTTTGAGAAAACTTTTCTAAGAACTTGCCGGCAAGTTTTCATTTTGCATTGTTGTTGTTGCTGTTGTGACACTGCAAAAATATATGCATTGTTGTGTCGAGTGTGTGTGTGTGTGTGTGTGAGTGTGTGTGGCAAATAACTGTGCATGACCATGGAAAGTGTTGTCCTGATGTTGCACAAGCTGCTGTTGCCGCAACTTCTTCCCTATTGGCAATATAATCGCCAAGAGTGTAAGTTGAATTTTTAGTAGTTATCACAGAAAGAGAAGCCTCTAGTTTATTTACTTAATACAATTAATGCAATCTCAGGTAATTTAAAAAGTATATTATATTATCCCAGTAAGTTGGGATTTTTTTGGTAAATATTTAAATAAATAATACATTATTAATGGACTTTCAAAATCCGGAGAGTTTTCAAGTCATGTTGAAGCGCAAAACAAAAGAATTTTATAAAGTAGTGCAAGCATTTAAGTGATTTCAAAGTTTACAAGTCTATGAATAAATTAGAGCACACTATTATCTGGTGAATTAAATTTATAGCAGACAAATCATGCAGACATCCGTCCGTATAAACGAACGGATCTCAGAGATGGTAAGAGCTAGAAGCTTAAACTTGCTCTCCCAGCACTTGTTGCATTCGCAGGCAGATCAAGTTTATTTTTAATTTTGAATGACACGCCCCCCTGCGCCCACAAGTCCAGGAAATGCTCATAGCAAATGCAGTTCTTTGGCTAAAGAACTGAGATTTGACATACATGATGATACGAATTACGAGAGAATTATATCGGAAAAGAATAACATTTTTAAGTAAGTGCAGGGTATTTTGTAGTCTTGTATACCCGACGAGAAAGTTCTGGATTGTATTTTATTTTTGTATTTTTTGGCAGAAACTATTCAACGATAAATCAGCATATTTAGTATATATAACATATATATTATGTTAATACTCTTGAATTTTCTGAATGCTTAAACAATTGGGTGTTGGCTAAATATTCAATCCAAACGAAAGTTGAGAGAACGGTGGCTGCCAAATGCTATATATTTATAAATATATATATATATATATTATGGAATATATATGAATAGAACATATACGGCTACGACAATCGTTTAAGAATTCACTTCTTCGCTTCCAGTCAAATTTCGACTCAGTCAGTCTTATTCGACATTCAGTCGCAAAATGTTGTTGAAATCAATTTGTATATTCATTATAACACTATATACATTATCTTCGTTCTCTGAAGGAATTACACTTTCTACACGCAATGAGACGAACATAGTGGTTGCAATAAGTTCCCAACAATCCAAACTGAGGTAAGATACTTACAGTGTGAAAGATATTCTTAAACTAATCGAGTTTCTTAGAGAGGAGCAGGATCTTCAGCGAAAGATGATGGATGAACTTGTTAAGAAATCGGATATTCAGGAACTTCAAGAAAAGATAGATAAACTCGTTAATGCAATGGATATACAATCTCTTAGAGCTGACACTCAATCTCTTAAAGCGGATACTCAATTACTTAGAGCGGATATTCAATCTCTTAAAGCGGAGCAAGAACGTCAGGGAAAGTTGATCCTAGATGAAATGAAGGAATTGAATCAAGTCAAATTAATGATGTATCCAACCAATTGTACAGAGGCAAAGTTTAGTGGAGTCTATTACTTACTTCTCTCCAGCTTTAGTAGTCAACCTTTTAAAGTTGCCTGCGATGCAGATACTCGAGACGGAGGATGGACGATTATCCTGAGACGAATGGACGGAAGCGTTAACTTCTATCGCAACTGGACTGAATATCAAAATGGATTTGGAAATCTGAGTGGAGAGTTCTTCATCGGACTGGAAAAGTTACATGCACTGACAACGGAGAGGAAACAAGAGTTGTTGGTAGTTCTCGAGGATTATAAAGGAATTGAAGCGTTTGAGACATACGACGAATTTGCAATTGGCGGAGAGGATGAAGAATATGAATTACATACAGTGGGCACAGCCAATGGAACTGCTTGGGATTCACTCGAATATCATCGTGGCATGAAATTTTCAACGTTTGATCGAGACAATGATAATTACGAGGGAAACTGCGCCAAAGACTACACTGGCGGCTGGTGGTACAATGCTTGTCTTCACAGGTATGATAGAATGTTCATTGTTCTTTAGAGTTTCGATTATTAATCTGAATTCTTGCAGTAAATTGACGGGGACATATGAAGATAACTCATGGGGCAAGGGCGTCATTTGGGATACATTTCGTAGTTGGCAGTACTCCCTTAATAAAGCCGTAATGATGTTACGGCCAAGGAAGTGAGTAAATCTCAACAATATGAAAAACTATTTCATTATCCAAAATTGATATTTTGTTAAATGAATTTATTCTTATTCTCATATGCATATTTGTAGAGAACTTAAATAAAAGCAATCTACATTCTCTCTATTGAAGTCGTAGTCGAATATTCCCGACTAGAGCGTTCCTGTTTTATATACCCATTACTCACAGAGTTAATGGGTATATTGTAGTCGTTGAAATGTTTGCAATATGTATATATTATTTATTTATTTCTATTACTAGTGCTACAAGCGAAAGTCTATTATTTAAGGCACTAGTCACAATTATAGATATAGAGAGAGGGAGAGATTTGGCACACATGAAGAGTATCTTAGTGTAGTTGTGTCCAGAAACTGTCATCACGATGTCAAACCCCTTCGCCCACAAACTGACCGATCAGTCGAGCGAGCGCGACAGTAGGATACCCTGTGCAGGTCTTAAAACAAAAGTTTTTTGAAAAATCTAGCTATAAAACTGCTCTTGCTATCACCTTTTCCCACTTGTGGGCGAAGGGGGCGTGGTATTGCAATGAATATTTCTGGGCACATTAAGTCCAAGCTTTTTATCATGTGTGTCAAAATCTTAAGTCTCTAGCTTTAACGTTGCTTATGTTAGGGTGATTTTTCTAATTTTAAAACAAACGGCACTTGATATCGAAAATTGAAAATAAGCTTGATCTACGTATGGTATTCAGGAAGCTACATTCCAAATTAAATGTATCTAGCTCTTATAGTTGCTTAGATCGGCGCGTTCTTACAGACGGACGGACGGACAGACAGATAGACGGACAGACAGACGGACAGGTGTCAATCGAATCGGCTATTGATACGGATTAAGAATATACATATATACTTTATAGGGTCGGAGATGCCTCCTTCTGCCTGTTACATACATTCACACAAATTCATTATACCCGTTTTTGCCCATTTTTAATGGGCACATAAGTCATTAACGAATTAATCAATTTAACTACTTAGAATAAGTTCAATTGCTCCTCTTCGAAAGCTTTCATGTGCTTTAAAAGCTCTCAGATATGTAAGCGCTATTAAATAACTCAAATAAGTGTTGGTTAAGCTTGATTTCTATAAGAAAATCAAGCTCATAAGTCATAACCAATTTAACTACTTAGCATAAGTTCAATTACTTCATTCTGAAAGCTTTCATGTGCTTTTGAAGCTTTTGGCTATGTTAGCGCTAATAAATAACTGAAATAAGTGTTGCTTAAGCTTGTTTTCTATATAAAAAAATCAAGCTCATAAGTCATTATCATGGTTATTACACATACACACACACACACACACACACACACACACACACACACACACACACACACACACACACACATAAACTGGAGATTGCGGCGAGGACGGGAAACAGTGCGACGAAAAATTAATCATACGCTCTGATTGGCAGCACACTCGAAGGGGACTTCCATTGATGGACGGACGGAAGTACCGCTGAAAGGGAGAGTGTGTAGCAGTGGAGAGGGGAGGAGGGGGAGGGGGAGGGGGAGGGTGGTAAGTAAAATATTATTGCGGAACACAAAAAGCAAATTAATTTTTCATAAAAGGCAAACCGCGAGCATGGTTTGGATGCTTCGTTGCCTGAATGCCAGCGTACCTCTTTGCCTGCCTGGTTGGTTGCAGGTGCCCCGTCCCCCACCCAATTGCCTGTTGCAAGTTGCCAGCCTGCTGGCTGACTGCCTGCTGACTGCCTGCCTGCTGCCTGGTTCCATGTTCTGTTGTGGCATGATGGAAGGTAGCACATCATCTCCAACGCTTGAAGGATGCCAAACGGCAAAAAGGACGTGTAGGTTGACGTTGCTTCAACCGATAGCGGCACTCGTATTTATCGTTCGTATATGCACCTGCAACACACACACACACACACACACACACACACACACACACACACACACACACACACACTCAGAGAACTATACAGAAGCCGCAATTAATTTCCAATGCGCCTTCTTCCTTTGCAGTTCGATGGTTCGTCCTTGTTTTTCCTGCAGGAGAAGCGTGTTAATTACCACGCCAAATATGAAATGAACTGCGTGAAAAGTAGAGAAGTGGAAACTTAACCAGATCAAGTGACATTCGTCTGGCTAATTTCTGTTTTATTCGTTACGTTGTTCAACTAATTAGTTGATAATCACAGAAAAAATGTTCTAATATTTTAATTTTTGCACTATAATTTAGCTTTAAATACGATAAAGTATCTGCACTTTACATTTAAATTAAATGAAATATATATCATATTAAATATACAATTCCAATTTAAATAATAAACTGTATACTCTCATATAATGATGATTGCAAATCTTCTAGAGCCTCGAATCAATGGATTGAGTCATAGAGTTCAGGGACTCGCCATAGTTTTGATTTAAAGCCTGCTTTAAGTTTAAGTTTAAGTTGTTTGCTCAATTGTACTTAATATTTTAAAGAAATTATTATTTTCTAATGAGCTTTTCATCAAGAATGACATATAATTATTAATAGTATTTAGTGTTTCTCTTATTTAAGTCTCAACTAAAGTTGCAATATTAAAAAAATGCATAATGAAATTAAGTTTATATAGTTATTTTAATTGCAAAATAAAATAAATTGCTTTTAAACGGTCTTAACTAATTTTGTGTTATAGTATATGAATATTTAATTTAAATATTTTCATTTTAAAATAATTAAATGTATATTTAAAGACATCACTGCAGTTTTCTTGGTCTTATCATCATTACAGCCGATTTCAGGGAATATTCAACTCCTCGGAATGAACGCCAATTAATGCCTCTGCCAGTCGAATTGTCATTATAGACTCCGGCCAAGTTGCTGTATAATGATTTTTTTGTATTAAAAAATGAGCTGCTAGTATTTTCTAACTTAATTTCCAAACCTGTCATGACATCCACGATACCACCAGGCGGCTGTATAATGTTGAGCACAATGTACTTTAATATCCACATCATTATCACGATCATTTGTTGAGAACTTCATGCCATGATGTTTCCGCAATGAATCTCCAGCACCTCCACTCGCCTTGCCCAGTGTATGAAGTGCAAATGATTCGTCTTCGTTGCCAATTGCAAATTTTTCATATGATTCATAGCTAACAACACTCTTAAAGTCCTCGAGTACAACAAGCAACTCTTGACTTCTCGCAGCGGTCAGTGCGTGTATCTTTTGCAGTCCCATGAAGAACTCACCATCTAAATCACCAAAACCATTTTTGTAAATATTCCAATTGCGATGAAAGTCAACACTTCCATCGATTCGCTTCAAAATGATCGTCCAACCGCCTTCATGAGTTTCCGCATCGCAGACAACTTCAAAGGGTTGATCACTGTAGTTGGAAAGAAGTATCTCGTAGATACCACTGGACTTGGCCGCGGCACAGCTGCGTGGATAAGTCTTCAAATTGTATTTATCCGTTTCCCTATCAAGTCCATCAATAAATTTCCCCAGACGTTCCTGTTCCGATCTAAGTAAACACTGCTTTAGTTAGCGTTAATTTAGTTATTTTGAATATTACCTCAAATCGTTTAATTTCGAATTAATTGACAGCAGTATATTCGTCTCATTAAGTCCGGATATATGAATTGCTTTAGAGAACAGAATAAATGTATTTATTATAATGATTAAACAAACAAGTTTTTGCAACATTTTCACGACTGAACTTTATAGAATTACGAAGTTGACTGACTGACTGACTGACTGAGTGTAAAAATTGGACTGAAAGTGAAGCAATAAATTTCAATGCGATGTTTCTTAATCGCTTTTATAAATATTTATATATATATATAAATACATACTCGTATCTATATACACATACAGTTGACCAATTCTCTCGACTTTCTGTTGGAAGCTGTTGTTGTTTAGTTTATTTTTATACCGTGTGCCCATTAAAAATGGGCAAAAACGGGTATAATGAATTTGTGTGAATGTATGTAACAGGCAGAAGGAGGCATCTCCGACCCTATAAAGTATATATGTATATTCTTGATCAGTATCAATAGCCGAGTCGGTTTACACCTGTCCGTCTGTCTGTTCGTCTGCCCGTCTGTCCGTCCGTCCGTCCGTCCGTCCGTCTGTCTGTACGAATGCGTGTATCTCAGCAACTATAAGAGCTAGAGTCTTCAAATTTGGAATGTAGGTTCCTGAATACCATACGCAGATCAAGTTTATTTTCCATTTTCGATATCAAGCCCCGTTTGTTTTAAAATTAGAAAAATCACCATAACATAAGCAATGTTAAAGCTAGAGACTTGACATTTGGCATACATGATAAAAAGCTTGAACTTAATGTGCCTCGAAAATTTCATCGCGATGCCACGCCCACAACTGGAAAAGCTGCTAATAAGAGCAGTTTTACAGCTAGTTTTCTCAAAAGACTTTTGTTTTAAGACCTGCACAGGGTATCCTACTGTTGCGCCCGCTCGACTGACCGGCTTGGTTCCTATCACTAAAGCATTACAAATGTATATACTAGTAAGTATATAGGCTGATTATTTCGGGAGCAGTTTCTATTGGCATTCAATTTTAAAATGATTATTAAAATATTCAAATATAAATTTGAACTCAATGGCAGATTAAATAGACATTCGATTATAGAACTTTGAATCAATCCAAAGTTAACTTTCAATTATATAACTTTGAATCATTTGCTATCCAGCAGGTTGCATTTTTAGTGAGAAAATAGCTAAATATAGCACTTTCCCATCTATTAGCCTTGTCATATGTTTAGCTTAATACTTTAACATACCCAACAACAAATTGATTTTCTATATTTAAGAGAATTTTCATCAAATTAAAACTTGACAGATAATTTATAAACATTTTCTACTATAGAGAAAAAATGTTCTTGACAATATAAATTGATCTAATCATTTACCCGCTAATTTTAAAATATTTTCTACTATAGAGAAACAATTTTCTTTTTGATTGGACATAAGTTTTAATTAAGCGTTTACATTCACATCAAAACACTTTTCACATTTTAAAACACAGTTGTGGCTGTGAATACAATTTTCTAGTCAATTTTCTATAAAGTAACCTAATGATAAATTTATTAATAAATTTCTTATATTGTTGGTGCATCGTCTTAGAAAAGCTTTTATTAATATGGAGAAAATCAAACTGTTTGTCTGAGAAAATCTGCATATCTTTAGTGCCTTAGAATGAACGAATATTTATCAATTTATCTGAGAAAATTCGTCTTATAACTATATGAAGATTTCATTGCCCTAGGCTTTAAGAAGAACCTTTAAATATTTGCAGTTATTTGCGCTTAATTTAAGAGAATCATTATCCATATTAGTACCGAGAAATTTAATGAATTTAGAGCTTTTAATTGAGCTTATTATAATGATTTTATTTGAGTGTAGGGAGAGTCGACTCTATAACTACTCTAAGAGCTATTAAGTATTTATATAAAATATTTATTTATTTATAAGGAGAAGCTGTAAATATCAAAAGTATGAAGGAATTCCAAGTTCGAGATAGTATCTTATATTTTTGGTCGTATCATCATTAGAGCTCGCTTTAATGAATACTTAAAGCCACGGAAACTTTCCCAGTTAACGCCTTTGCCATAGTTGTTATCATTATATTTGCCAGCCAGATTGCTAAAGGGATATAAGATTTAAAAAATAAATATATCAATGTTAGAATATACTCGTAATTTGACTGGGTTTTTCTTTTGTCGTACCTTGTATGACATCCCTTATACCACCAGGCGCCTGTATAGATTTCGGCACAATTTTTCGTATTGAGATCATTATCTCGATCGTAGGTGGTAAATTTTAGACCAATATGTTGTTTCAATGAATCCCCAGCTGTTCCATTGGCCTTTCCCAATGTTTGTAATGCATATGCTGCCAATTCATCGCCAATTCCAAATTCCTCATATAATTCATATCGTACGTCACCTTGGAAATCTTCCAGAATAATGAGTAACTCTTGTCTTTTGTCAGCGGTCAGGGCATGTATTTTATCGAGACCCAAAAAGAACTCGCCTTCAACAATATGGCCAAAACCATTCTTGTATTCAGTCCAATTGCGATAGAAGTTCTCACTGCCGTCCAGACGTCGCAGTAGAATTGTCCAACCACCTCCCCGAGTCTGTGCATCGCAGTCAACTTTAAAGGGTAGATTACTATAGCTGGGTATGAGAATCTCGTGGATACCATTGTGTTTAAAGACAGCAGTTGTTTCGGCACAATTACGACCATATAATCCCTCGGTTTTACGTATAAACTGATCGAGGTTTGTCAGTAGCCTTTCGAGCATTATTCCCTGTCGTTCCAACTGCAATCGCATGAGTCGTAACTCATCCCGGTTAACTGACTGATCGGCTCTGATCAACTCGGTTAACTCGGTTTTAAATGTCAGTAATGACTTGGTCTCATTGATCGTAGAAACTTGCGTAGATTCACAGAGTATAATACATTTACAAATTATATAAATTATGCAAATTGGTTTGAATAACATTTTTATTAGTATTTAGCGATTGTAGCCGAACTAAGAAGACTGCGAAGACTGCGAAGACTGCGAAGACTGAACTGAGTTGACGATTGACTCAGCGACGTTATCAACTCACTTCATATCAGAGAGTCAGTATATATGTATAATGTCAAGCTCTGTGGTCTCCATACTTATCACAAGTTCAAGTTCATTTGTATAATATTTTATTAAAAGAGCAGTCGGTCAGGCTACAATCGAGAGAATTCCACACAGAATGACCCTGTATATAGTATATTTTGTTAATGAAACGATTTATTATAAATATCAAATATATATAGTCGTAGTCCACCACAAATTGTTGCACACTTTTGCATAGAGGTATTATATTCTATGGTACAGGGGTTTAAATTTATTCCCAGCCACTCGATAACTTACAGGGCAGATCATCCTCTCTGTAAGTTAGGATGCCACATTATTTTAAACTTTAAATATTTTGAAAAGGGAAAGATGAGAAAACGAAAAATGTTAATATCTATATTTATGGTAAAGTAACATTTCCATAAAGTAGGCTGTATCGGTAAGATGAGAAATCGGGCCTAAGTCTATTAAGTTTGTGCGTAACAAGTCTAAGGAAGTCTGGCAGACCCCATAAAGTATATATAGTCTTGATCAACATCAACAGCCAAAGCGATTAACAGCTATCTGTCTGTCCGTCCGTCCGTCCGTCCGTTCGTCTGTCCGTCAGTCCGTTCGTCCGTCCGTTCGTCTGTCCGTCCGTCCGTTCGTCTGTTCGTCCGTCCATTCGTCTGTCTGTCCGTCCGTCCATCTGTCCGTCCGTCCGTCCATCTGTCCGTCTGTCCGTCCATCCTTCCGGCTGTCCGGCTGTCCTGCTGTATGAACATCTAGATCTCAGAGACTATAAGAGCTAGAGTAACCAAATTTGGTGACAATACTTCTGAGGCCTCCACAAAGGTCAAGTTTGTTTTAGAATTTTGCTACACCCCCTTACGCCTCCACAAATCGGAGAAACCCAAATAACACAACTAATTTAAAAGATACAAGTTTCAAATTCGGCATACATAAAGTTTAGTTTAATTGCGCTGTTTACTGAAAATTTCATTGCAATTGGATAATAAACAGCGGAGATTTGAAACAAATACATTTTCGAATATACAAAAGTTGGAGGCAGCAAGTTGAGGCAATGAAACTGTTAACTTGACAGATAATTGACTATGGCTGCATTGGCGCAATGCTTAGAGTTTCGAACTCTTGCGGTGTGGTTCTGGAGTTTGACACCTATCAGCGGCACACTTTCTTATTCCTAGTTATTAATCATTTTAAAATTTATTCAGGCTTATACTACAATATCCTTTTTGACGATTAAGTAAAGGGTCTCTCATAGTCGATTTCGACTGTGGCCTTTCCGACTGGTTTACCTTACAATCATTTACTTTCTATTTACATATTAAGTACAGGTCTCTTGCAGTCGGGCTCTTTCGCGGTTAATATTAATATGATTGTTAGTGTACATGTCATGGAAATATAAAAGTGCTAAAATATGTTTTAGTTAGACAAACTTCCTAACAATTTTCTCACGTGATGAAGACTCCCGTTAATCTTGTCTACTCATTCCCAAATCAAGCTTAATCCTACATAGACCGAGTCGAAGTAAAGTAGATGATACCTTGTTGTCTAGTGTTTCTGATGACATCACAGTTGAAAACTCATTCACAATGATTGCGTTTGTTGCCTGCCAAATTGAGCGCAAAAGCTTTGACAGTCAACTGAATAAAGCTGTGGAACGCAGCGGGGTAACGAGTTGTGGAGGTGTGGAGGGGCGGAGAAAGAGGAAAACTGGCTACAATTCAGGTGGCATCAGTTCCGACTCGTTTCAGTTTGAAGTTTACGCTGTTTGACAGTTTTCGGTTGTGTGTGGCAAGAAAAAGTTGAAACTGTTTTCGAAAAACAATGACAACAAATGTTCTCTCTCTGTGTGTGTGTGTGTGTGGGGGGGGGGTGGTAATGGGGTTAGAAGGGGGGGGGGCAGAGGGTATAAATCGAAATATTATCAAGATGCCGTCGGGTCTAGCGTGTCTCATCTCAACTGCTGTTAAATTGCTTGCAAAGCTCAAACTCAACGCGGGGTGGTGAAAAACTCCCATCATCAAGAGAATTTTGGGTAAACAAGTTTTTACCTACAGCACAAGCTACACATGTAAGCATTTTACATACACTGTGAGAAAACATGGTGAATTGAGAAATATATATTGTAAATGTATCGAAATATCTTTAGTTCTAGTTCAATGGAGTTGACAGCAGTCCTTGGAAGCGGTCCTTGATAGCCGAGATTCCCTACATGTAGTATAGTATATTCCAATCGCAAACAAACATTAATATGAAATTCTTCTAGAGACACTATCGAGCAAACAAATTGACTAATTATATACCGAATTTAAAATATTGTTAAAAAAATAAGGCTCTTAAAGAAAATTATCTTTTTGAGGCACTAGAAAAACCATCTTTTAGTATAATTATCTTGAGCTACCACAGTTTTCCTTTTCCAAAAGAAAACTTGTCTCTATCGCATTCTGCAAGATTTTGAATTAAAGCTCGCCAAAGAGAATCCAACGGATGAAATATTTACAGCGTATTCGGATCTGGAGAACTTTCAGTTGACTGAGAATTGGAAAATCGAAGGAGATCTTTGATGATCTTAGCAAATATAACTTAACCAACGATAATGTGCATCATTTGACATTCGATACGACTTTCATTCTCATCTAAATGTTGAATGTGAAACTCTTTAGAGTCTAGGAAAATATTAATCACGCCTCTGTCATCAAATGCCAATTGATCTCTAAAATGCTAGACGATGTTTTCTTCTTTTTATAACTTCCATGTTGCTCGCACATTGACATATTATTTTTGAAGTATCTAGTATTCTATCTTCACTTCAACTCTTTAGCTCTCTCAATTTCATTCGCTTGATATTTTCCCATTTTTCTAAAATGAATATTAGTAGCAAAATAAAATAATGTTAATGTAAAATGTATAGAAATTAAAGTCAAATTTAAAAACAACATTCTCTTAAGTTAATATATTATATATAAATATATAAAACAGTGCACGTCAAATCGCGCTCCCGAGCTTTAAAGCTTTGTGTCCAGAGCTTTGAAGGCGTACAGTGGGCTATGCGGACAATGCTTGCAATTAAATGTCCGACCCTATAAAGTGTATATATTCTTGAACAGCATCAACAGCCGAGTCGATATAGGCATGGCCGTCGGTCTGTCCGTCTGTCTGTCTGTCTGTCTGTTTGTCTGTTCGTCTGTCTGTCCATCTGTCTATCCATCTATCTGTCCGTCCGTCTGTCCGTCTGTCTGTCTGGCCGTCCGTCTGTCTGTCTGTCTGTTCATCTGCCTGTCTGTCTGGCCGTCTGTCGGTCTGTCTGTCTGTTTGTCTGTTCATCTGCCTGTCTGTATGTCTTTCTGTCTGTTCATCTGTCTGTCTATCTGTCTGTCCGTCTGTTCGTCTGTCTGTCCATCTGTCTGTCCATCTATCTGTCCGTCCGTCTGTCCGTCTGTCTGTCTGGCCATCTGTCTGTCTGTCTGTTCATCTGTCTGTTCATCTGTCTGTCTATCTGTCTCTCTGTCCGTATGTTCATCTGCTTGTCTGTACGTCCGCCTGTCCGTCGGTCTGTCTGTCCGTCTGTCTGTCTGTCTGTCTGTCTGTCCGTCTGTCTGTCTGTCTGTCTGTCTGTCTGTCTGTCTGTCTGTCTGTCTGTCTGTCTTTCTGTCTGTCTGTCTGTCTGTCTCTCTGTCTGTCTGTCTGTCTGTCCGTCCGTCTGTCCGTCCGTCTGTCCATCTGTCTGTCCGCCCGTCTGTCTGTCCGTCAGTCTATTTGTTTCTCTGCGATCTAGTCTCTCAGTTATAGAGATATCTGGATGAAACATGATACAGATCAGTCTTTTTGCTACAGGCAGTATATATGTCGAAACCGGCCGGATCGGATCAGTATATCATAAAGCTGCCATAGGAACCTAGTCTGATGTGCCATAGACAACGAAGGCAACGCTTTTCAATTTAAAAACTCTGTATCTGTGAAAAGGCTTTCATGCCCTGGGGTGAATTTTGGATGAGTTACGATTTTCAATTCTAGTTGTTTCTATATTTATTTAACCCAGAATTTATGGGTAAGTTAATTAAAGATACGTATAACCAATTGATATTTATCGTTCTAGGTCTATCTGTTTTTTTTTGACTGTACACCAATATGAATATGTATATAAGTAGCTGTGTTTTTGTGTCAAATTTATGTTCTATATACGTTATATTTTCGGGATGGGCTTGTATTTCATTTGGCCTCAACACTCGATGGGTCGTTTTTTGTTCCTGAGGCTCCCCTCGCTCTCTCTTTCTCTCTCTCACTCTCTGTATCTAAAAGTATAAATAACATAAAAATGAAGCGTATTCAACCTCAAAGTTCAGTTGAAATAAGCACTCAATAGATCTCTAAGCCAGGAATGAAAGGAGGGGGAAAGCAGGATGGGAAAGCAGGAGTGGAAAGCAGGATGGGAAAGCAGGAGGGGAAAGCAGGGGGGAAACCAGGGGAAAGGAGGAGGAGGAGCACTAAGGCAACTTTCGCATTTCATGTGCATACGAAATGGCCGCCGGCTGCCGTCAATAGACGATGAATTTAAATATGCCCAAATTGAGTATTGGGCACGTAATAAAAAGAATAAAAAAAGAAGAAGAAGGCGAGACGCTTGGAGGGGTTGTGTGTGGTGAGGGGAGGGGAAACCCGTTTGGACCAGAACCAGGGCCAGTTGAAATAGCCTGCCAGTGTTATATATGGCATCGTAAATAAACCCTTTTTTTACTTAATCCAAATTCGTCCCCGGGGAACAATTTGTTACACAATTTAAAGAAAGATGTGTGAGAGAGAGAGAGAGAGAGAGAGAGAGAAAAAGCCAGAGATGGCCCTGAGTTTATACTTGAAGTGGCCGTAACTGGACAGGCGCTTAGATTTAGCCAACCACCCCCTTCCCTCACCCCCCTCACCCGCCCACCCCCTAAACCGAGTCTCAGCTGTGGCTTCCTACTGCCTTTCTCCCTTACTCGGTATGTGCGTTGGGGCATGGGGTCAGTTTCAGCTAAATGTATCTGCATACATTGTCCCTTTTTCAGCTGCAATATTTTCGCCATAAAATATTTATGTATATATTTTCTTCTTTTTTTTATTTTTTTATTTTTTTGCTGTGTGCTCCTTCCGAGTAATAAGGTTTTAAATTTCTATTTCGAAACACATTTTTGATATGCTTACATAAAGAATATGCAGCAATAAAATGAGCAGATGAAACGAAAGGATTGCCTCCAGGATATTTTTGGTCTATCCCATTTTTTTCTCATATCCATTTCCCTTTCCATTGCAACAAAGCAAAATGCGTCACAAAAACACAAATCATAGAATAGTTTATTGCGAAAACTTTTATTCTGTTTAAAACTACTATATTAATTTGATATTATTTATAAAGTATACGAAAGCTTTCAGTAAACTTAAGTTTAAGTCTAATTTGACCAAGAAACGTATGTACTTAAAGCTCAGCAGTTCATCAAGCAACTTTCACGAATAGAAAATGCAATGGCAGCTTTAATTATAAGCACAAGAAAGTCTCTTAAAGCTTTCATAACCTAATATGTTTTATATAGGCGACAACAATGTATTAAAAGCTCTTCTAGGAGCATTTTTATGATTTATACATGATCTTCTTTTAGCTTTTATCATTTAATGGTAATAAAATATCAGTAATACCTATAAACGGATATTGTAAAAATAATTATCAGCAGATAAAAGAACGAAAAAATGAGACAGAATCGCTCAGTGTCTTCTGAACAGCAACTCTCTTTATCGTTTCGTTCGTGTTCTCGCTCTCGGGTTTCGGGTTGAGCGTAAATCACGAATCGCTCTCTCACTGACCGCTCGATACGAACCGAAACGTTCGTCGCTCAGCTACTGAGAGTCGGCAAGTGAGCAAAGCAAGCAAAGAGTATGCAAAGAAGGTTTTTGTTTTTGTTGTTGCGTTTGCCTTATGTTGTTGCCTCAGACATTTCGTCACAGGCAAAGCAGAAGTGAATAGATCGCTTATCTGTGTGCATATGCATGAAGACTCGCTGTATATGTTTAGCTATCCACACGCGCAACACACATACATAGATGCTCAGAAGACCGTTTGCCGAGGATGTACGAAGTAAAGGGTCTAGAGTGGGCACACATGAGCCGAGCGAGCGAACAGAGACGGTCGTCGGTTGAGCGAAGAGCAAGCCAAAGACGAACGATGTTTAAGAGTTCTTTCGGGAGAGCATCACATCGTGTCAGCGGACGAATGGTTCTTTTCTGACAACAAGCACGAGAGAGACCAAAATATTGAGAGCTCTGATTTATCTATACCAATGAACTGTCTATAGAAAATGATGGAAAATGTATTTGAAAGCACATTAAAGCATTAAGTGAACTATTAAAAAATGCAATTTGAAGAAGAAAATTGCTGAAAGCTAACCGCTTAACTTTATTTGAGGATGATTTAACTAAATGTTAGTTGAAAGTCTTTGAAAGCTTTGAAGTAGCTTAATATTATTAAATTTCTGCATTTCAGTGTTAAATTCTACTAAGGTTATAGAAAGAATCTTTATTTGAGAATGATTTAATCATAAATTTGTTGAAAGTCTTTGAAAGCTTTGAAGTAGCCTAACATTATTAAACTTCTGCAAGTAAGATGTAGGCCAGAAGTGCCAATTTCAGCTTATGTCATTGCGAATGCCATTTGAGTAGTTTTCTTCCAGTCAATGGTAATCAACTGCCTACAAGGACACTAACAACAACAACAACAACAACAGCAATGGCAACAGCAATGGCAATGGCAAAAACAATGCTGGCCGTAAATCGATGCGGACTTTCAAAAATTAGCGGAAACGGAAGCCAATCAGCAGTCAACGGAAACCGCATTGTGCGCCGCAGTACTTCAATTTCGTGGCTTCGATTATGATGAGGCGACTGAGCCCCCCCTCCCCCTCCCCCCTCTTTGTCCATTTGCCCCTCTGACCCTTGATCCCTTTATTCATCCCTCAGCTGCAACGTGGCCTTTGGATTTGGGTTTGTGGTCAGTTCCGAAAATAATGGCCAAGAGCCAAATTACGTTTCCGCCAGTCGACAGCGCAGCTTTCGCTTGGCCGGAAATTGTGAAAAATCAACTTGGTCAAAGGGCAACACACACACACACACACACACACACACACACATACTTACATTGGCGGTGGGGACGGGGTCAAAAATTGAGTTTCGTAAAGAAAATTACTGCTTAACGAGCTGATTTCAATATACTCTTCGATTGAACTTAACTTCAAGCAGAAATATTTGAAAATGCCCCGAAAAAAACTTTGCTGCCCTTCTACTAGGATAAAAATTTCCACGCATTTCTTGTGAATTTCATTATGAAATTCCAGAGCATTTAATTATGCCCACAGCCATTTACAGCGCCAAAAGTCAACAATGGAATTTTGATATTAAGTATATGAATACTCAAACTATACTTATATCTCAGCCACTGTCCAAGTATTGATCCCAAATTGCAGTTGACTTTCATTTTGCATAATTCATTCAAGAATTTCAACTCGAGTCGAGTGGCATTTACTTCAAATTAATTGATTTCCTTTTACCGCTTAACTAATTTAGCGTATATTAAATGTTGATTATGTGTTTTGTGTATTAATCAATTAATACGTTTCTACAACGGCAATGTTAGTGTACTTTTTACCAGCAAAATTTACAACAAGAAATGTACATTTGTAATAATGTTAAATTAAAATAGAAATGCAGAAAGATGTGCTAAAAATTACAAAAAATATTAAAGTTTAAACTATGCATTAAATTCATAATAATAATATATAAAATAGAAATGCAGAAAAAAGTGCAAACACTTTAAAAAATATTAAAGTATAAACTATGCTTTAAATTCGGATTTATTCGATTAAAATTAGAACTCGAATTTCTTGTATCTATACACAAAATGACACATTGTTACACAATTAATACAGATATTATTGTTTAATTAATTTATTGTCAAGGCAAATTACCAATGAATAATTTCTGAAGTGCATTTATTGTTGTAGTAACAATTTTAACTAATAATTTAGTTGTAGTGGAATCACAACTATAAATTTAAATTGTAAACAAGTCGAACAGTCGGCAGCTCGACTGTAATATACCCTGTGGGACTACAGGGCCCCGCTCAAATTAGCTTCCGATGTAAATTCCCTGTAATTAGTCATCATGATGAAATTTTGTGGAAACAACGACACTAAGATACTCATCATGTGTGCCAAATATTTCCCTCTCTCTATTTCTCTAATTGTGACTAGTGCCTAGTAAAATAAATAAATAAATAGTACATACAAATTACAAACATTTCAACGACTACAATATACCCTTTAACTCTGTCATTAATGGGTATATAAAACAGGAACGCTCTAGTCGGGAATATTCAAGTACGACTTCAATAGAGAGAAAGTCGATTGCTTTTATTTAAATTCTCTACAAATATGCATATGAGAATAGGAATAAATTCATTTAACAAAATATCAAATTTGGATAATGAAACAGTTTTTTGATATTGTTGAGATTTACTCACTTCCTTGGCCGTATCATAATTACGGCTTTCTTAAGGGAGTACTCCCAACCACGAAATGACTGCCAAATGACGCCCATTGCCATGTAACCTTTATATGTCCCCGTCAATTGACTGTAAGAATTCAAGTTTATAATTGAAACTCTAAAGAACAATGAAAATTATATCATACCTGTAAAGACAATCATTGTACCACCAGCCGCCAGTGAATTCTTTGGCGCAGTTTACCCCGAAATTATCATTGTCTCGATCAAACGTTGAAAATTTCATGCCACGATGATTTTCGAGTGAATCCCCAGCAGTTCCACTTGCTTTACCCAGAATCTTCAATTTATATTCTTCATCCTCTCCGCCAATTGCAAACTCCTCGTACGTCTCAAACCTTTCAATTCCTTCAAAATCCTCGAGAACTACCAACAACTCTTGTCTCCTCTCCGTTGTCAGTGCATGTAACTTATCCAGTCCGATGAAGAACTCTCCACTCAGATTTCCAAATCCATTTTGATATTCATTCCAGTTGCGATAGAAGTTAACGCTTCCGTCCATTCGTCTCAGGATAATCGTCCATCCTCCGACTCGAGTATCTGCATCGCAGGCAACTTTAAAGGGTTGACTACTAAATTTGGGAAGGAGTATTTCGTAGATCCCACTAGTCTTAGCAACGGAACAATTGACCATTTTGTGTTTATCCGATTCCTCAGCAGATTCAACCTTAAATTTTTCCTGTCGTTCCATATCCGCTCTTAGAGATTGAATTTCCTTATCCTTATCAAGTACAGCTTTCTTCTGGTGTTCTAACTCCTCTTTTAGAGATTGAATATCCGATCCCTTATCACAGACATCTTTATTTTTTTGTTCCAGCTCCGCTTTAAGAGATTTAATATCCGCTCTAAGAGATTGTATGTCCATTGCCTTAATAAGTTTATCTATCTTTTCTTGAAGTTCCTGAATATCCGATTTCTTAACAAGTTCACTAATCATCTTTCGCTGAAGATCCTGCTCCTCTCTAAGAAACTCGATTAGTTTAAGAATATCTTTCACACTGTAAGTATCTTACCTCAGTTTGGATTGTTGGGAACTTATTGCAAGCACTAAGTTTGTCTCATTGCGTGTAGAAAGTGTAATTCCTTCAGCGATCGAAGAGAATGTATATAGTGTTATAATGAATATACAAATTGATTTCAACAACATTTTGCGACCGATTTAGACTGAATGCCGAATAAGACTGACTGAGTCGGAATTTGACTGGAAGCGAAGAAGTGAATTCTAAAACGATTGTCGTAGCCGTATATATACCATTCATGTACATACATATATATAGAATATAGCCACATTATGTATATACTTGCATTTTTGGAATGCTTTAATTCGATGTTAGCTAAATATTTAATCAAAGCGAAAGGTGAGAGAAGCCACAGTTCCCTAAACTTTCGCATTGATTGAATATTTAGCCAACGTCCAATTGTTTAAGCATTCAACAAATGCAAGAGTATTAACATAATATATATAGTATATCTACTAAATATGCTGATTTATCGTCGATTGGTTTCTGCCAACATTAAAATACAATCCAGAACTTTCTCGTCGGGTGTACAAGACTACAAAATACCCTGCACTTACTTAAGAATGTTATTCTTTTCCGATGTAATTCTCTCGTAATTCGTTTCATCATGTATGTCAAATCTCAGATCTTTAGCTAGAAAACTGCATTTATTAGGTGCTTTTTCTTGATTTGTGGGCTAACTTGATCTGCCTGCAAAAATTACCAGTGCTAGGAGTGCAAGTTCAAGCTTCTAGCTCTTACCGTCTCTGAGATCCTTTCGTTCATACGGACGGATGGACAGACCGACAGACAGACAGACAGAGAGACAGACGGACATGGCTATATCGACTTGGCTCTTGATGCTGATCAAGAGTATATATACTTTATGGGGTCGGCAACGCTTCCTTCTGCCCGTTACATACTTTGAACGAACTTAATATACCCACACAGGGTATACAAATTGTATATAACAAATTATATCGTAGCTTAGCCGATTAACTGGTATAAATAACGAATTAACCACTATTCCAGTTAAAGATACTTTAGTAACGATTCTTTCTCTACTTTCTGCATAAGTTTAATTTTGTAATCACTTTCATTTAACCTTTTTTAACTTTTCAGGTGAAGACTCTGCCCAAAAAACAGAGTGAGAGAGAGAGAGAGGGAGCGGAATATGAGAGATATTCCTGTTCAGATAACATCCATCTGCTAGCGGTAAACCCGCTAGCATTCGTAGCTTATCAAACATTACGTGATCGCACGTATGAACATTCGTTAGTCTTAACTAAGGTTGCGTGCAAATCCCCCAAAACATAACATACTAAATTATACAAACGAAAATTCTCTAAAAAAATAGAAAAGTGTCCAGAGCGAGCCCGTTAGTTCACCATAGTCCCCTCCCTTGTCTCCTCCTTTGGGGTCATGATGTGGCACGTGAGAAAATTGAGCAAATGTCGCCGTGAAATTGAAACCCCAAAAACTAAACTGAAAACTGAGAAACTGAGAAACTGTAGGCAAACTGTTGCTCAAAATATATATTGGATAATTAAATAAAGCAACAAAATGCCAACAGTTTGGATTTGTATAAACACGCGAATGCTATTTAACTTAGAGTTGCAAGTTAGGTGGACAACAGAGAAGGGGAGAGATGGGTGGTCTGAGGTGGGAGGATGTTGCAAGTTGCCCTGTGAAATTAAATAAGTTAGGGGAAACCGCTAACGAGTAAGGTGTCTGGCACTAGGAATTAATGTGGCGGTTATGTGAAGCCTCTGGCGCTGCATAACCACAGCGGGGAGTCGGAATAGGGGGGGGGGGAAGTGCGGGTTGTGGCATACGGATGCGGATGCGGATGTGGATACGGGTGTGGAAGCGGAAGGATTCGCAGCGACGGCGCGTAAAATTGCAGGCACACACAGACACACACACACACACACACACACACACACACACAGACACACACACACACACACACACACACACACACACACACACACACACACACACACACACACACACACACACACACACACACACACACACACACACACACACACACACACACACACACACACACACACACACACACACATGTGTTCAGGAGTTTAATCTGTTTAGGCAACACGAGCGACTGCCAACAACTTGGAAAACTTCTGCTACCGTTTTCTCGCCCCACTTCTTTGGCAGCAAACAAGGTAACACTACTAACTTTACCTGGCAGCCAGCTAGTACCACAACAGCTGCAGCTGCAACAGCAACAGCAACAGCAACAGCAACTGTTTGAGAAAGTGGCAGGAGGGACATAAACAATAATGTACTAAATGCAGCAGCAGAAAATGAAATACAAGGCACTTGCAGACGTCTATTCTACACCCTCTACGACTTTCCAAAGAGCCAAACACCTCCGGCTTTTTAGCCTGGGCCAAAATAAAGTGTCTTAAAATGTGTTAAAGTTTGCCAGTTAGCAGATATCGCGTTTGCCCGGCGATAAACTCTGTCATTCCATTTAATTGTTGATTTAATTGTCAATTGGCAATTATTTTCTGTTCAGGTAGAAGAAGTCCAGATGAGTTATGGTATAGTATAGTATGCTGATCTCAGTTCAAACTGGTACGATAGTGAATGAACACTTGACATAGTGTGTCAATCAGTAGCTGACTTAAATTACAATAGCATGATCGCTTAATGAGCTTATATAAGCAGTTGGAGTATTGGATACGTTAGCATACACAAATCTAGTAAATAATTATCTGAACCAGTCGAAGTCGACTAGGAGAGACCCTTTACTTATTCTACAAAAAGGAAATAAAAGTATAAGCCTAAATAAATTTTAAAAAGAATAATAACTTGAAAGAGGAAGTATTCCACTGGTAGGTTTCGAACTCCAGAACCATACCGCAAGAGTTCGACCCTCTAAGCATTGCGCCAATTCAGCCATAGTCGATTATCTGGCAAATTACCGGGTTGCTTGCCTCAAGTTGCCGCCTCCAACTTTTGTATATTCGAAAATGCATTTACTTCAAATCTCCGGTGTTTATAGTCCGATTGTAATGAAATTATCAGTACACATCGCAGTTAAACTAAACTTTATGTATGCTGAATTTGAAACTTGTATCTTTTAAATTACTTGTGTTATTCGGGTTTCACCGATTTTTGGGGGCTGAAGGGGGCGTGGCGAAATTCTAAAACAAAATTGACCTTTGTAGAGGCCTCTGGACTTTTTCACCAAATTTGGTTACTCTAGCTCTTATAGTCTCTGAGATCTAGATGTTCATACATCAGGACAGACGGATGGACGGACAGACGGACGGAAGGACTGATGGAAATAGCTATGTCGAATCGGCTGCTGATCAAGAATATATATACTTTATGGGGTCTGCCAGACTTCCTTCGACCTGTTACGCACATTTTGACAAACTTAATAGACCCTTTTTACTTTTTTTTTTTTAAGTAAAGGGTCTAAAAATGCTGCGTTTCCATCTCATAAATATTTCTAAATTTTTCATAGTATTTTCATCATTGTTTACATACATTTCTTTAATGTGCTATAATTGTTTGTGTGTCTCTCTCAATTTCACCCCGTCTACAATTTGGTAATTTTCTAATAATTAACTTACATAATATTTATAATTAATACAATAAGCTATATAGCATGCTATTCTCAATTAAAAACTGTAGAATAACATAGTGTTAACATAGAGTTTCAATCAGAAGCTGACTTAAATTGGAATAGCTTTAAAACTTAATGAATTCATAGAGACAATTGGAGGATTGAATACAATAGCATAGTATATAAATGTAGTCAAGTATTCTATCCATTCCCACTATTATTATTACCATCTCATAAACACATTTCTACATTTGTTCATATTTTCTTTTGTAGCTAACACATGTTTCGAATATGTGAAATAAATTGTTTGTGTGTCTCTCACAATTTCCCCCCTCTACAATTTGGTAATTTTGTAATAATTAAAATATATATTTATAATTAATACGATAATATATATGGTATACTGATCTCAGGTAAAATCTGTACAATATATTCACTTGATAGAGTGTTCCAATTAATAGCTCACTTAATGAATTCATAGAAAGAGTTTGAGGATTGAATACTAAATCTAACATAAATCTTGTCAAGTATTCTATCCATTCTCATTATTATTTTTGCCATCTCATAAACACATTTCTAAATTTGTTCATATTTTTTATCATAGCTAACAAACGTTTCCAAGATGTGAAATAAATTATTTCCATTCCCCCCCTCAACAATTTGGTAATTTTCTAATTATTAAAATACATAATATTTGTACAATTGATGCGATGTTAGTCAAACCACAGAAACCGCAATGCAAAGATGTTGACACTTTCGTTTATGGTTTTGGCCAATTTTATTGAAAACTCTAATTGATATTAATTTTCATACATTTGAATTAATGAAATTGCTCAAAACAATAAAGCAAATTTGACAAACACACAATTTACATTCATTTACTAAGTGCATACAATATAGCGCAAATTTGTTATAAATTTTCCATGATTTTAAATCGATTGCCAGCAAAACATTTACAATTTTTGATAGCCAGCAAAACAGTTACACATATTTTGATGTAATTATTTCATTTGTCAAATTTACCTTTGACTTCTTTTCAGACATTCAGTCAAATAAAGTCTCAAAGTATTTTTGAAATATCTTAATAAAACATATATATTAATTTGGTCATTTTATTGTTATATATTCTAAAGACTATGCTAAACTTCAAATTTCATATTCGTTTAAAGACAACATTGACAATTAAAATTTTTGGTAATGTGGGTTAGATTTTAAACTTTCATTTAGTTGGGCGTAAATGGGTTTGTGTTAATTAAAGTAAATTTTCAGCAAAAAAAAAAAGAAATATATTGTAATTCCGCCAAAAACAAATACGTGGCAATACAAAACGGCCAACACACAGAGGCGGGCAGAGACAACATTTTTGCTTTGCTGTTGTTGTATTGTATGTATGTGTGTGTTTTCCAGGGAAAATGCTCGGAAAATGCTGTGGAAAATGACGGCAACGAGCAGAGTAAAAGCCATCAGCCAGTCAGTTGTGTTTGCGCAGCCGTGAGTAAAAAATTCAAAAACATAAACGGAAATTACCACAAAATAGAAACCACAGACCTTATAGTACTATACCCCTCAAGCATACACACACACACACACACACACACACACACACACACACACACACACACACACACACACATACACTCATAACATGCTGTTGTTGTTGTTGTTGTTGTTGTTGTGCCGCAATCTAGCAGGACAATCTTTTGATTAACATTCTTGGCATTTTTGGGGGGAAATTAGTTTTTATGTTTATTACCTGAGCCATTACATCGCATGGAAAATGAACTTGTTGAGAGAGAGAGAGAGAGAGAGAGAGAGAATTCGCTTAAAAATATATATATATATACCCTGTAAGCATAATAATGTCGAGAGTGTATAGCATTGATGGGCATAACAGTTTGCTATTGCAATAGCTAAAATACCATGTAAAAACATTATAAACAAAAAAAAGTGATTTACGAGTCTGTAAACAGATATATATTATGATTTATATTATGATTTACATTTGAAATTATATTATTTTGTATGCCTGGCATACCCATTAATACCCTGTATTTTTGTAATATCTGAAAGAAGTAAGCATTTGCTGACTCTACGGGTTATGCCATTATCATTTTTGATAACTGGCTTAAAATGTAGGCTTTAAATCCGCAAAATAAACCCTGTAATTATAAAAATAGCTAAAAGAGTAACATGACATACTAAGTAGCTTAAATCTATGACTCTATCTAAAGCAAATTTTAATTATTATTGATAGAGAATACTCTATTTATATAATTTACCTCACTAACAAAAGTTGTTCTGTCTCTTATAATTTCGTATTATTTAATATGTTATTTACAAAACATTATTATTATATATGTAGCATGCATACCCTGTAATCTTGTAACAAGTTTTGCTTAATAAATTATAAGTCAACATATGATTTTAATCAACTATTTGTCTTGCCATCTATCAATATGCATAGATCTATTTCAATACTATATTTCTGCTCCGATTCCTTTCTTCCCTTTCAGTTATAATAGTACTCCAGGGTATACCTTAGTCGGCTTCATTTTTTTTTTTTTTTTTTACAAATTTTTCTCATTTTATTCCACTCTGATATGATGTAAGAAACTCAGCATTGCCGGCCAGAGCACGAAAAAGAAATGATCACAATCAATAAGTACTTTGTGGAAGCTGCTGCTGTTGAGTCCAGGACTCAGTTTAATTAATGCAAATGGTTGAAGCTCGTTGATTTCGATTTTAATTTAGATTACAGACTCTTATTATGTAAATCGAAGCTACAAATGCGATGACTGAACAAAGAATTCCGTTTGAAATGCATGTTGTATGTTCAATTAAGCAATTACATTTGATTATTATAATTATAATAAATATGTAAGAAAAAGTCTCGATTTTGTTAGTGCAACATGTTGTGCGAGTGTGAAATTAATAATTGAGTTCATTCGTTCGAAATGTCTACTGACATTTTAATTAACTAATCACAAAGCATTGAATAACATTTTGCTGTCATTGTCTCTAATTTCAGTTCGTTTATTTGTTCTTGCCCCCAAAAACACATAATTCAATTTGCATCTTTTCTGTAATCGCATTTGGTTTCGAGTTCATGTTCCTTCTATAAGCTCAACTGCCAGCCTGGTCGTAAATCAGTTGGAATTATTTGTCACACACACACACACACACACACACACACACACACACGCACACACAGCTCGCATCTATGCCAGAATAACTAATATTAATTTTACACCTGTCCCCAAAATGTAACTAAGGACTGACTGCATCAAAGCTGCTGCCCAAGGCCATCTTTTGGTTATGTAGCTGAAACTATTATACATATAAATATATATATTTTTGGCATTGATTAATTTACTAAAATGCAGTTTGACTATTTCAAATTGCAGCTGCTAATTGAAAGCAAATATTTAAATTGCTTTTATGCAGCTGCATTTGAAGGTTCATAATGAGCTATGAATCATTTTTAAATACCATTTCCAATCCAGCAATATTCATGATTTTAATTTTTGATTTGGAAGAAGTAAAAATAGGAAAGACTATAATTATATATGTACTTAAATTAAGAATTAGGTTTCTATTAGACCGAAAGCCCTTATAAGTATGCTATAAATATTTTAAAATCAAATTTATGTGAAATGGGAAGTCAGTGTTTAAGTATTAAGAGTTGAGAACTGGGCCTGTAGATGGAATATTGCTATAAACCCTGCTAAATGTGTATCAATCACTCAAAAAATGTTTCTAATGGAAACCCTAGAGGCAGTTACCCTATTGCAGCCATCGCAATCTAAATATGTATCTTGGCATCAACCTGGATAAGTGCCTCACAGTTCTTAGGGCTACGATGAAAAAATGTGGTCACAGAATTCCACAACTGCGATGGCTCATTAATGAAAGAAACACCTGGCCGCTGAGATGTTAAAGGGGTTGTATATGTACACAGTATTGTGCCGATATGGCAGATCTGAGAGATCGCCGCCAAATCCAACTATAAATGTGAACTCCGACAAATAACGGTTTCACACTCCATAGAGACCTTAATCTGCATACAGTTGAAGAGCAGATTGGAAGACACAGAAGCATTTACCGCAAAAGACTGCGAAGACATTGCAGCCTGCTTGCAAAAGGTCTGCTACCTGTCCCATCGTTAAAGAGACTTCAACGACAAGGATTTGCCAAGACAATTGGATGTCAGTTAGTCTGACTCATTCTGTTTAGGGGATTCGTTTATATAATAAATTGTCCATCCATGTGTTAGAGTTAGACAGTAGCATTCATCTTTTCACACATTGCGTAGCTTTCAGTGTAGCATTCAGCTTTTTTGCAACACAATGTATAGCGTCACAGCGGTCGATAATTTGCCAAAAATACATTTTCATATGCACTCATTTACAACTCGCGCATAAAAGTATACTATACATATTTATATCGATAATTGCGCGATATTGAAGTTTTAAAATTTGAAAAGATTATGCATTATGACAAATAATAATCAGTTTTGAAAGAATTTACAATGTTAACAGAACTTTATTACTAAACTTTTAAAAGTCAAGATACATAGAGAGTTCTCTTTTCTATTTTTTTAAACAAATAGTGACCATTGTTTCAGTTAGCTTTGAATTGCTTTTATAAATTGTATTTACACATACTATTCTCATCCTTTTTTCTTTTTTTTTACATCTTTTGTGAATTGTTTCAATTTGCATTTAATATGCAAATGCTAAAAGCATTTGCAATGATGATAAGCAGACCATTTTGCACCTGCAATAAAAACAATATCACGAAAAAAACTTGCATTAAAAGTATTACACATTTGTTTTGCTTCCCATCTCTCCTGCCCTCTCCCTGCCCCTATCTATCTATCTGTGTATGTGTGTGTGTACATACATACATAATAAAAGGAACAAAGCGGAAATGCTTTCAAGTGTAATGATAAATGAACGCAAACTCTGAACATAAATCAACAGGCAGGAGATGTAGATATAGGGAGGGGGGGTTACAGGGTGAAACACGGGGTAACGGGGGGAAGGGCAGGGTAGGGAATGCACCTCAGCCACGGATATGATGCTGTTGCCGCTGCTGCTGCTGATGATGGTTTAAGCCCAACTTCAGCGCCAAACTAACTACAAACAGGCTTGCTCCTGTCCATCCTCCATCCTCCCAGAGTTTTCCCAGCCCCTCCCCCCATTGGATGATTTAAGCGCTGCTGCTCGACTCCAAATGTGTTGTGGGAAATATGCATAAAAGCAACACCGACAAAAATAACAAAAAATAATAAAGAATAAAGAGGAGAAATATTATATATATCTACATATATCTGGTATATGTGCACGCATATAGTACAATATTTTTAATTTTTCACATTTTTTGCAGCAAATGTAAAAAAAAAAGAAAAACAAAACAAATAAGTATGAGCATGTGACAGAGTAGTCGACTATGCGATACCCATTAGATAATCTAACTGATAGGTATATTATCTATTTGTAAATACAGATATGAATAAAGTTTTTGAAGCAGCAATTTTTGTATTGTAGTCGATAGGTTGAAGTATATGTAAACATATTTAAAATCAAGTATATATAATTTATTTCATTATAAAAACATTATATAAATATATAATATAATTTAAAAAATATTTTATAATATATACTTTTTATATATACTTTTATTTTATAATATATACTTTTAGTTCAAAAAGTTTGCCTTTTAAATGTTTACTTTTATAATAATTAACTAAATTAATTTTTAGCTTGACTCAATGACTATTTATTATTGTTGATTAGGCACAATATTAAGTGTTTTTATCTTTTAAATATATATAACTGTTCCCTATTTTTTGATCATTTTTATATACACAATTCTGCATTGTTCATTTTTAATTATATTCAAAACTATAAAGCGAAAATCTAGAAAATTGTATAAGTTATTTATAATATACATAAATCTTATTACTAGTATATAAATCTAAGTAATAATATAACAAATTAAAGCCAAAATGCATTAATTTACTATTTCATCTGCAATTATATTATTTAATCGTTTAAATATACCTAATTCTTTATGGCCAAAATTTATAATATATTTAAAACTGCCATGAGAATATCTAGAAATTGTTAAATAAATATTTAAGTAAATATTAAATAAAAAAGCAACACTATAAATTAATTAATTATGTAAAAACTTCACTTACTTCTGAAATCATTTAAACACTTCAAGCAAATATAAAATATCTTTAAAAATCTCTGAGATCTATGAAAGAACAATCAATGTAATGAGAATATCTTGAAGTTGTTAAATAAATATAAATCTGAATATTAAAAAGGTTAACCTACCAATTTATAAAATATGCAAAAGTCTACTATTAATTCTGTAATTATATAAAAATGTCGAATAAAGATACAAAATAGTTAAAAATCTCTGAGATCGATCTGTGAACAATTGAGCTTTATATATATGCAATTGTATTATTTAATTATTTTATTCTTTATTGTCAAATCTATAATACATTCAGAATTATAATGAGAATATCTTGAAGTTATTAAATATATAAAAATCTAAATATTAAATAAAAAGCAACACTACAAATTTATAAAATGTGAAAAAATCTTCTAATACTTTTGTATTTATATAAAAATATAGAATAAAGTTAGAAAATAATTAAAAATCGCTGAGATCGATGACAGAACAATTAGGTTTTATACTTAAGCAATTGTATTATTTAATTATTGTTAAATACTTAATTCTTTATTGTCAATATATTATAATATATTTAAAACTGTTATGAGAATATCTTGAAGTTATTAAATAAATAAAAATCTAAATATTAAATAAAATAGACAAACTATAAATTAATAAAATATGCAAAAATTGACCTTTGTAATTATATAAAAATGTTAAATAAAGTTAGAAAATAATTAAAAATCGCTGAGATCGATGACAGAACAATTAGTTTGTATATTTTGCTCCATCTTTCGGCATTTCCAGCATTACAGGGTATGGAAAGAACAAAAAGTTTAACATGCTGGCAGGCAACGACAAGCAAAGGTGCAGCTGCCACGCCTACAGAGTGAGAGGGATCCCGCAGAGAGTTCGCCTACGCCACAGCTGACCCGCAATCCCCCCCCGCCCCTCCCTCCTTTCCCAACCATCTAGCTATGGAGCCGCAGGCAATAGAGACGACGGCAGGCACCCATGTGAGCCATTGCACACGTATTCACATTCACATTCACATTCACATTCAACATTCACCATTCACCATTCACATAGCTATGGAGTCATTCGTTTTGGGTTGAAACATTTTCTTTACTTTTTATTTTTTGTTTCGAAATTGCATTGTGAATAATGTAGTGTTAATTCTCGAGAGTGCCATGTTCCCAGTTTTTATGGGTTTAATGCTTTTGTTTATTGGTCCGCTGTTGCATGAGGCAAGGTCCGAGCTGGGCTCAGTGGGATTGTGGGTGGGAAAGCGGGGGGTAGTAGGGGGAATGCCACAACAACAACAAAGTAACTTCAACTGCTGTGCTTCTGACATTTGATAAGAAAATGCATTTGGCTTTCGCTTCTGTCTCTTTCTCTCCAATCTCTCTCTCTCCAATCTCTTTCTCTCCTATCTCCCTCTCTCTCTCACTCTTTCGGCAACTTTTTGGTCTTGCATTTGACATTGCTAACAAATGAAAATTTCATTTACCTTGAATCTATATTATTAATTGCTAAATAATAAAAGCAAAGCAATGTCATAAATATATCGATGGGAAATGACAGGAAATTCAAAAGTTTTTCCCTAATGGCAACTCAACACGAGTGTCTAATACCCAAAGACAATAGAGAATCCTTCTAATCTCTATGCGAATAGTCATATACACTATAAAGAGGTGTAGACAGTGTAGAGTGAACACTTGAAATATACAGAAAATATATAAGAGATACTACAAATAGATATAACTACAGTCAGTATATTTTTAATAATTTATTAAATAATTAAAATAAATGTAGAAATATATTAATTAATATATATCTATACACATAATTGCATTTTCATATGCACTCATTTACAACTCGCGCATAAAAGTATACTATACATATTTATATCGATAATTGCGCGATATTGAAGGTTCAAACTTTGAAAAGATTATGCGTTATGACAAATAATAATGAGTTTTTAAAGAATTTACAATGTTAAGAGAACTTTATTACTAAACTTTTAAAAGTCAAAATACATAGAGAGTTCCATTGTTTCAGTTAGCTTTCAATTGCTTTCATAATTTGCTAGACAGTGTAGAGCGAACACTTGAAATATACAGAAAATATATATTAGATACTACAAATAGATATAACTACAGTCAGTATATTTTTAATAATTTATTAAATAATTAAAATAAATGTAGAAATATATTTTTGAATATATATCTATACACATAATTGCATATATATTCATTAGAGCATTCAATTGGCGGCACTCACAAGTGTTTTGCCGTCTCGTGTTATTCATTAAAAGTATTCACGTGTATCTTGTGATATTTATGAGACTGTCCAGCACTTAAGTCGATTTTTTATCGCCTCTCAACACGACAAACTTTTTGCTGTTTGCCCTGAATAAATTACAAGTGAGTTACTAATGGACAATCAATAATTATGATTGACAATATTCACATTCATTCAACAACATTCGCATATCAATTAATTGTTATTCCGACACATTGCATGAAATATCTCAATATGCCCTTCAGTTGGGAGAGTTGATTGATTATGTGCGTCTATTATGCAATTTTTAGTTTGATTATTTAAATGCAAATTATTGGCAATTGTAGCAAATTGCAATTTAAATTGTTTGAAAATGTTAACAAAACATACACAATTGTATTTATATTGAATCGATGTGATTTGCTTCTTACTGAAAATGTTGGCCAAAAGTATTTTCCACAAAATAGTTACAAAATTCTTGTTCCCACACTCATTTCACATCTTTCCAATGTCAACTATAAATTGATTCTCAATAAGAATTTTCAATTAAATATTTGCTATATTGTGGCTGAAGTTTTGCTTCAGACAAAACATAAAATTAGTTTTTTGTTGTGTAGCAAACGCGACTAGAAAATACCCTGTAGGCATATTGGTCTTTCAACTAGCTATTTAAATATTTAAAGTATATTGATTATCTATCTATCATCTATTATATTTATTTATAGACATGATAGTTTGAACAGAAACTAGACACACTGTCAGCGTCAAGAATGTAACTACACTTTCCGCAGTAAGTGAACTTACAGGGTATTTACAGCTCGCAATTAAGCTATTTTCATTTTCAAGTTATTTAAAGTCTTCATATTTAAGAGCTCAATAATAAAGTCAGCGATTAAAACTGGTTTTCTCTTTTAGAAACATTCCGAAATTTCTGGGATTCCACTTGAAAGAAATACACACACTTATGTAGTATGTAGTACTTCTATGTATAGGGTATATATTGGGTATATAGACAGCATATGTTGTGGTACACAGTTTGTGCTCAGGTTTATCGTCAGAGCCGAATAAACAATTTTAATAATTTCGTTTTATGAAAATGGTGCTCGGGTTAAATGATTCGAGAAGAATGCGAGGCAGCAAAACTCGTTGCGTTTTATGTTTTTGGCATATCCGACGGACGGACCTCTGTTTCTCCCCCCCCCTCCCCTTCCCCAGCAGACACACCCCTAACCCATCACCCTCCGCCCAGCTGGTTGTGATGGCATTGTTGCCATTGCCATGTGTGTAATTTAGTTGAAACGTTAAGAGGAGCAAACGATTTTTAGAATACACAGCACGAAATACTCAAGCAATTCGTATTTAAAATATCAGATTTAAATATTTGATTTCTCACTACGATTGTGGGGGTATATTAAGTTTGTTAAAAGTATGTAACAGGTCGTAGGAAGTCTGGCAGACACCATAAAGTATATATATTCTTGATCAGCATCAACAGAAACAGCTAGAAATTTGACATTTTATATCGGAAAATAATAACTTGCTTTAGTAAATGCAGGGTATTTGTCTTAGTCTTGTACACCCGACTAGAGAAACTAATCGGCGATATATATATATATATATATATATATATATATATATATATATATATGCTTAAACAATTGGACGTTGGCTAAATATTCAATTAATGCGAAAGTTGAGGAAACTGTGGCTTCTCTCACCTTTGAATAAATTGAATAAATATTTAGCTAACATTCAATTAAAGTATTCAAAAAATTCAAGTATATACATAATATGTATATATTCTATATATATGTATGTACATGAATGGTATATATACGGCTACGACAATCGTTTTAGAATTCACTTCTTCGCTTCCAGTCAAATTTCGACTCAGTCAGTCTTATTCGGCATTCAGTCGCAAAATGTTGTTGAAATCAATTTGTATATTCATTATAACACTGTATACATTCTCTTCGATCGCTGAAGGAATTACACTTTCTACACGCAATGAGACGAACATAGTGCTTTCAATAAGTTCCCAACAATCCAAGCTGAGGTAAGATACTTACAGTGTGAAAGATATTCTTAAACTAATCGAATTTCTTAGAGAGGAGCAGGATCTTCAGCGAAAGATGATTAGTGAACTTGTTAAGAAATCGGATATTGAGAAACTTCAAGATGGGTTAATAGATCGACTTGTTAAGGCAATCGACTTACAATCTCTTAGAGCTGACACTCAATCTCTTAAAGCGGAGCTGGAACAAAAAATTAAAGATGTCTATGATATGGTATCAGATATTCAATCTCTAAAAGAGGAGTTAGAACACCAGAAGAAAGCTGTACTTGATAAGGATAAGGAAATTCAATCTCTAAGAGCGGATATGGAACGACAGGAAAAATTTAAGGTTGAATCTGCTGAGGAATCGGATAAACACAAAATGGTCAATTGTTCCGTTGCTAAGACTAGTGGGATCTACGAAATACTCCTTCCCAAATTTAGTAGTCAACCCTTTAAAGTTGCCTGCGATGCAGATACTCGAGTCGGAGGATGGACGATTATCCTGAAACGAATGGACGGAAGCGTGAACTTCAATCGCAACTGGACTGAATATCAAAATGGATTTGGAAATCTGAGTGGAGAGTTCTTCATCGGACTGGATAAGTTACATGCACTGACAACGGAGAGGAGACAGGAGTTGTTGGTAGTTCTCGAGGATTATAAAGGAATTGAAAAGTTTGAGACGTACGAGGAGTTTGCAATTGGCGGAGAGGATGAAGAATATAAATTGAAGACTCTGGGTAAAGCAAGTGGAACTGCTGGGGATTCACTCGAAATTCATCGTGGCATGAAATTTTCAACGTTTGATCGAGACAATGATAATTTCGGGGTAAACTGCGCCAAAGAATTCACTGGCGGCTGGTGGTACAAAGATTGTCAACGCAGGTATGATAGAATGTTCATTGTTCTTTAGAGTTTCGATTATTAACTTCAATTCTTACAGTAAATTGACGGGGACATATAAAGATAACTCATGGGGCAAGGGCGTCATTTGGGTGTCATTTCGGGGTTGGAAGTACTCCCTTAAGAAAGCCGTAATGATGATACGGCCAAGGAAGTGAGTAAATCTCAACAATATGAAAAGCTGTTTCATTATCCAAATTTGATATTTTGTTAAATGAATTTATTCCTATTCTCATATGCATATTTGTAGAGAATTTAAATAAAAGCAATCGACATTCTCTCAAATGAAGTTGTAGTCGAAAATTCCCTACTAGAGCGTTCTTGTTTTTTATACCCATTACTCAAGGTATATTAAAGTCGTTGCAATTTTTGTAATATGTATGTATTATTTATTTATTTCGATTACTTGTGCTACAAGCGTAAGACTATTATTCAAAGCAGTAGTCATAATTAGAGAAATAGAGACTTGAGATTTGGCACACATGATGAGTATCTTAGTGTCGTTGTGTACAGAAAATTTCATCATGATGCCACACCTCCTTTGGCTTCTCCTAACGGCTGCTGTATTTAAATTGTTTTATTATTTGATTAAACTTAAGTTATGTATTATAGAATTTCATTTTGCTTAATAAGTATTACAATAAGTATGAGTATTAGTTGTTTGTTCGAACTCTTTATTAATGTAAATACACAAATTTACCTTTTACAATACATTTTTAGAATATAAACTTAGTTCACACTTCGAAACACTCTCATTTTGTATGCTTCTTCTTACTTCGACCACTACTGACATCGCATACCATTCATGTCTGATTTCACTCATGCAGGAAATCAGATATGAGGTGGACGTGATCAATTCAAACAGTACAGCCTTCTGTAGGTTAATATATTATTACTATTATTTAAGTATTAATATTGATATGTCAAGGATTTCTCGAAAGAAGAAGAGATTATTTTATATAAATAATATTTGTGTAATACTTATTGCGATGTCACTCCAACTTTTTTCTCTCTGTGTACATGTACACATGTGTGCGGAACATTTGTTCTCCGCCTCCTCCTCCACCTGCTTCTTCTCCTCCTGTACCTACTCTTAATGTTGAGGGCCGTTGTGAAAGCTTTTCAATCATTTTGAAAGCTCTTATACTGTTGGGAACCCCCTTTGATTTCGAGCTCTCTTGCAATCTAATCAGCAAATTTCATACTCGGCAAATCTGCCCTTAAATGAGCCACTAATTGCAAACTCTAGGCTAATAATACAACTACCCCGCATATTCCCCCCGCTAGCCCGCACCCTTTGGCTGCATTCAGAAACTAATCAAAAGGACGTTGCAGATCTTAAATGTTAAGACATACGGGAAAAACAAAAATTTCTTTGGCTAAGACGCAATTATCAGAACGAGAGAGTGAAAGAGAGAGAGAGAGAGAGAGAGAGAGAGAGTGAGTGGAAAAAGAAAGAAAAGAGTTTTTGCGGCAAGTTTTGGGAATAACTTTTCACCCCGCCCACTTATCCACTGACTTTATCACTGTTTCTGAAGCACGTTTATCAGTGGCCAAGTTAAGTTTTTACTTCTGTTTCAGGCTTTTGGCCTTTGCTTGCTCATTGTTAACTTTTCTGCCTTACTAATGGCTATCAGAGATAAGTCCGAGTACAAGCCAAAGTTTTATTTTGTAAGCAACGTTGTTAATCTGTCCAGCATGTGTGTGTGTGTGTGTGTGTGTGTGTGTGTGTTTAGGGGTAGTCGAATGATAGAGGGAAGAGGAAAACATACTCCCCGAGGGAGTGCTTTTAAAAAGTTATCAACAAGCATTCAGTCAGAGATTCAAGTATTCAGTTAAGACACATGTACACACATGTAACTGACACACACACACACACACACACACTCACACACACATTTACATAGTGCTAATCAATTGGAGTGTGTGGATTTCCCTTGATAACTTTTAGTTTGCCACCTGCGTACTTTTCATCTTTATTTTTTCTGTTTCTCTGCTCTTGATTAATCAGCAAATGTCTGAAATTAACTAATTTTCACAATTTCCTTTAGTTGTTAAAGCGAAGCATTCGATGAGCTAAAGCTTTAAACTCTAGACGAGAGTGTGCTCGACCTGTACGATACTCTGCGATGTAAGTGCAAACACCTAAAGTATCGTAGGATTGAAGACAAGGAAAGAAACAAACCGACAAGATATGCAGAGTTGAGGGAACAATATTTCTCTCATTAAGTTCGGAAACACGAATTGTCTCAGGAAACGAAGTATAAATATTATAAAAATTCTTTTCTGCAACATTTTGCGACTAAAGCTGACTGAGAATGCCAGAGAAAACTATGTATTCTAGAACAATTAACGTAACCACGCATAACTCATATTCATCTGGGTTTCATTTATTTAATTGAGTAATACAGTATTTTATCTTCTTCTTCTTCTTTCGTCGTTTGCAACCTTCTACGTCAGAGGCCGAACAGCAACTGCCTTCGGCGTCTCAGTCTCCGATCTACGTAGTTCACTCGATTATCGTGATGCGAATTCGCCTGCAAGTGAATTCGCCTGCAAGTGAAGTCGCCTGCAAGTGAAGTTGCCTGCAAGTGAATTCGCCTGCAAGTGAAGTCGCTTGCAAGTGAAGTTGCCTGCAAGTGAATTCGCCTGCAAGTGAATTCGCCTGCAATGGATGGCGCTTGCAAGTGAATTCGCCTTATTCGTTAATATTGTCTTTGCTCGTCGTTGTTGTTGTCTAGATATATGGAGTGTTTAGTTTTAGGAAGAGGACTGAAGACGCCGACTTTCAATTGCCATTTATGGATATGAAGAATAGAATATTATAGTATTATATATTTATACCCTTGCAGAGGGTATTATAGTTTTGTCACGAAATATGTAACGCATGAAAGCACGAAGCATTGATCAGCATCAATAGCCGAGTCAATACAGCCATGTTCGTCTGTCTGACTGTTCGTCTGTCTATCTATTGGTCCATGTGTCTGTCTGCTCGTCTGTCTGCCTGTCTGTCTGGCTGTCTGTCTGTCCGTCCGTCCTTCTGTCTGTTCGTCTGTCTTTCTGTTTCTATGCAAACTAGTCTCTTAGTTTTAGAGCTATCTGAATGAAACTTGATGTAGATCAGTCTATTTGCTGCAGGCATTACATACTAGTATATGTCAAAACCGGACTCTTCGACTTGTTTAATATTGTAATCTACTCAATAAGTAGCGTAGAATTTATAGTAATTGTAAATGCTTGGCAGTCTTATTTGGGAAATGCTGCAAATAATTGCAATTATTTAATTTTCCTAGTAATCGACATCGACAAGAAACAAACAACTGAGCTTTATTTTAATTGTTACTCAAATTGATTTAATTGTATTAAATACTGTAAACTGTAACACACACATTCATCAATACCAAATACCTTAAATAAGTTTTTATCTGTAATAATTTGGCATTTACAGCAGCTTAAAAAACATTTTCACAGAATTGAAAGCAAACTAAATCAGCAGCTGAACACATTAAAGTAAATGCAAAATTCATTTATTTTTGCCGTTCACTTTGAAGTCTCTCACTCAGACAGAGGCCGGAAATACAGGTACTCGGATGGATGCGAGCATGTATTTAAAATGGATGTATGTATATATGAATATATGTATGATATGTTAAGTGGGACGGCAGACAGACAGACAGACAGAGATGGAGAGAGAGGAAGATTGTGTATGATGAGATTATTTGAATTACGTTTGCAATCAAATTGACACCACATAGACGCAACGTTCCGGGCTGAGCGTAGATAGACAGAGAGGGAGAGACAGGGAGAGGAGATTGTGTGCGAGAGAGAGGGAAATTGAGTAAGGCTGTCAGAAAGTCAGCTTCTCTGTCAGTCTGTCCGAGACACTTTACATTATTTGCAGAGGTCTGGCAAGCAGTGTTAAAATTTTAGCTAACTTATAGCTAGATCTAGCTATATTTTAAATTAAATAAAAATTGTATTTAGTTTAATAAAGTTTCACATTTAAGATTTAATAGAAAAAACACTTAGAATAGTTTATTTTATTTGATATTTATGTATTTGTCTGATATCAGACATTTTGGGGCGTGAATATGCTTTCGTCACTAGACTAGAAAATACACTTAGAATAGTTTATTTTATTTGATATTTATTTAATTGATTGATTTTAGAAACTTAGGGGCGTGAATATGCTTTCGTCACTAGACTTTTAACTCGTGTAGAGGTTTTTTTGTGCATGTATTAGACTGCTAAGTTCTCAGATGTTCGTAATTCACATGAAATATATAGCAATCCAAGTAGACTGTTAATTAGTAGCCAAAAAAGGGAATTATATTTAATTTAACCAACTTTTTATCAACCCAGTTTTGATTGTCAAATTCTGGCAACACTCGTAAGTCAAATGAAATTTTCAGCACTTCAGTAGGCTGTTAATTAGAAGCTAAAAGGGGATTGCCAGCAAATGTTGTAAGACCTTAGAAGTGAAATACATGCGTAAAATGTCGGAACTGAAATTTGAGTCGAATTGCAATAACTTCGAGTTGGATGCAACTGAAAATCTGTTTAGCAAGTTGAGTTGCCACGACGAGAATAAATCAACAGATGAGTTCGTTATGAGCGGCATTGAGAAACTCGGCGATGATGAGAAGTCCTTGAAAATGGATCTGGAACAAGTGCAGCGTCGCCAGAGCATTGTGTTTGAGAATGCCCAAGAGAAGGTGGCGGTTCTTGAGAATCTACTGAAGACTGTGGAGCCTGGTTGGAACATGCAACCGCCGAAGGCTGTGACAACAACACAGCCATGTCCTCCACCTCAAGCCTATCGCTTCAAGGACATCTATGAGTTGAAGAAGCAACAACTGTTGCGTCAGCATCTGGAACAAGAGCGCAATCAACGTAAATTTCACAGTCGTCCCATGCCCAACTTTCGCCAGGTGCATCAACAACAGGCCAACAAGCCAATTGTGCACCGTATCACGCATCCCGTGACTCCAAATGTCCTGAAGACATCACGCAACATGTTGCTCAAGCGTACGCAGAAGATCGAGCAGCTGATTCAACAGCGTGAACTGGAACAAAAACAGGAGCTTCGACTGCGTCCAAAGACAAAAGCCCAAGTGATTCCCCGAAAGTCCATAATCCATAATGGTCCATCCCCGTCGCAAAATCAGCTGACCCCTAAGCCCTTTCGTCTCTCCACAGAGCTACGGGCTGAGCAACGCAAACGCTTCAATCTACACTCCCAACAATTGCAGGAGAATCGTCGTCGGGAGCTGGAGGAGCAACGAAAGCGTCAGGAGCATCAGGAGTATCAAAAGCAGCGACAATTGGCCACATTCCGTGCTCGACCCAATCCATTTCGGCCTCAACACTAATCGACTTGGCCTAGTATTAGTGTTTCCTTTAGTTTTTGGTTTTAGTTTCATTTTGTTTCTTAGTCAATTGTTAAATTGTTGTTCTTGCTTTTAATAAATAGTTCTTTTAGCCTCTCAATGTGTTAATCGACCATAACTGATTAAATATATATATATAATAATATAATACGTATTGAGCTGATAACAAAATCTCGCCACTTGCTATAAGAATCCCGATTGAACAGCTTTCATCGCAGTCTTTACTCACAATCTGAGTCAATTTCATTCGCAAATATGCTGTTGAAAATAAGTTGTGTCATCATACTACTGAATACATTCAATTTGTGCTCTGAATGTTTTCAAATTGCACAATTCAATGAGAGTAATGTAATTAACTATCTGCAAATGCAATTAAAGGAGATAAAGTGTGTACAATTTAAATAAGATTAAGTATATCTATACTAAAGGGAAAAAAACTCCTTTTAGATCGGAGCAAGCACAGATTAAAGCAGCTCAAGAATCCCAACAGAGGATGAATGCTGAAGTTTTGAGGAAAATCGAAGAATCCCTTGTGAGGAGATCATATGGACGCAGTTGTGAAGAGACAACCTCCATCTTTAGACACAATGGAGTCTTCGAAATTCTCATACCCAGCTATAGCAGGCATCCCTTTAAAGTAGCCTGTAATGCGGAGACTCGGGGTGGCAGGTGGACAATCCTGATGAACAGAATGAATGGAAGTGAGAACTTTTATCGCAACTGGACGGATTACAAGAATGGCTTTGGGAGTTTAGAAGGCGAGTTCTTTTTGGGCCTCGACAAGATACATGCGTTGACCACAGATCAGAGTCAGGAGTTGATTATTCTACTCGAGGACTTTGAGGGTGATGTAAGGTATCAAATGTATTCGGATTTTGAAATAGGCGACCAACTGGAATCATACGTTTTGCGCAAGTTGGGCAATTCAACAGGAACGGCTGGGGAATCGTTTAAGTACCACTTAAATCAAAAGTTTAGCTCCTTTGATCGGGATCATGATACGGATGATACAAGAAATTGTGCCAAAGATTTTACAGGTGCTTGGTGGTATTCATCATGTCATAATTGGTAAGCGAGTGTATATATTATTGTTAATAGACTGATACATGTAATTGAACTGTTGCAGCCAATTGACGGGCACATATAATGATAATACCTACGGCAAAGGCATCAATTGGGTCACATTCCGGGATCGTAAATATTCACTTAAACGAGCTGTCATGATGATAAGACCGAAGAGTGTTTTGCAATCTTAATATTCTTATCTGTGAGTAATACTATGTACATATATAAGTAGTAGATGTTTACAAATAAATAGAATTGCAATCAAGCAGGTTAAAGTTGAACGGGAGGTACTACAAATAATTTAATTAATTATTTATTTAATATTCCCTTGCGGAAAGTACATAGATTCTTAAACAAGTCGATATACTAGTCTCGGATTTGTTTTATTTTCAGATATTCTGACCAGGGTTGACTCAAATCTCTGCGGAGACAGTCCATTGCAATTGAGTATTGATTGTTTGACATTCTCATAGAGATTTGCGAGTTTTTGTTATCGCAATGTTTTTATTTTTTGTGTCAACTTTGTTATGTTTTGATTTGTTAACTATTGGTCACACTGACTAACACTTAGGCATCTTGGATAGTTGGGATTCCCCTTTAAAACACACTGTAGTTCGTTTTTTGATAGGTCGCTTCCATTGATTTCTTTTTCCCCAGGCTAATATAATTTAAAGCTGAAAGTAAAAAACTTGTTGCATTGGCAGATTATAAAAATGAACATGAAAGCTTAATTTATTTGTAAAGTTGATTTTAATTAAAGACTGGGTATATAAATTTTAAGAAAATGTTTCTTATAAAAAAGGAGAAATAATTTTTAAAAACATGGTTGCTCGAAAACAAGCTATTTGTTTATATAGAATAAATGAAATGCAGAAACCACGATAAAAAATACATTTTACTCATAATGACATGTACACTATGTAATTCCATTACAAATGTATTCTGGTAAATTCAATAGATTTCTCTTTTTTCTTCATACTCCTTGACTGAAGATGATGTTGAATTTCAATACCCATCATCAAGCAAACACACACACACATCTATAACACTCACACATGGGTGTGTGTGTACATTCAATTTGTTCATTTAAAATAGCTCAGGTCGAGGTTCCATCAATCAAAATGTTTCCCCCAACCACGCCCCCCCCCCCTGCCTCATACTCTCTAAACGCCTTTCGCAATGCCGCCCACGTGTTTCAGTGCAAACAATTTGTTGTAAGTGTATCAATTGATGCGCCCTCGTCTCTGTGTGTGTGTATGTGTGTGCGTGTGTGTGTGTACGTCACATAATCAAAAGCACAAATACTAAAACAAGCACTCAAACTGTCAAAGCAATGATTGATAGTGTTGACATTCGCTTTTTGGCTTCAAAACGCCAAGCAGCAGCGAGCTCGAGAGTTTTTGTGCATTGAATTCTGTTAATGGGACGTTTGCCGATGGCATTCCCACCCCCCGCCCCCTTCCCACTCAACCACCACCACTACCATGAGTGTACCTCACCTTCTAGTACACATACATATGTGTGAGTGTGTGTGTGAATGATGAATTGCATTGCATGTGTTTATACTCGTATCGAGGTTGAGTGAAATTTGTATTTATTGCAAATTTGCCAACTGAGTTTAAAGGTGACTATCGATTTAAACGCAACGCTTAAATTGTACAAATTAATAATTCAAATGCTACATGCGAATTAAAATAGATGATACAAATTACTAACTTACAATTACTACAAGTAATTATATGTCAATCGATGATTTTATCCATCAATCAGTTTACTAATCTAGCTATTAATCTGTCTGCTTGGTCATTTATTGATTATTTTAATCTATCCATCACTCAATTTATGCAAATATTTGTTCATAAATTTAATTATCAATCTATATAAATATTTATTATTCCTTTAATGTATTTAAATGTATTGTCACATTTTATTAATTTATCTATTTTATTTACAAATCAATCTATATATCTATCTCTATATCTATTTGTATATCTGTCTAATACAATATACTTATCAATTTAAATCAATCTTCTTAGCCATACATTTCCTTCTTCTTACTATGTATCAGTTTCTCTAGCAATTTATTTATTAATTTGCGACTGTCCATCTATCAAAATAATTTATTTAAAATTATAAATGATTTAATACGCCAATGCTTTTTAAATTCAATATGTTTTTCTTGAATACCTTATCTCCATTTGCTTAAATTTTCCACAGTAAATTCATTTTAAATTTCTTTATAATTGAAAACTACTTATTTTCATATTTTATTTAAAACTTTTTCATATAATAAAATGTGTTCCAAGTTATGACAAATAAATTGCCACTTGATGTTAACTTTGAAAATTCACAAACATTCTGTTATGTTAACATTTTCTAGTTTCCCCGTAATCGGTTAGCACTGAAACTGTGCTAACGGTTAACAGTATAACAGTTTACTTGGCGCATGCTGTCCATAGATGGCGGACTGTTATTGTCCGAACAGAATGTTATCATGCTTAGCTTAGACTGTTATTGTTCTAACAGAATGTTATGATGCTTTTAGCTGTTAGAATAGTATGACTTGTAAGAGTTTTAATACAATTTAAATAAATAATAAATTAGTTTAAATTAATAAAAAAAATAGTGAAATCTTTTAAGCACTTTGTCTAATTAACGAATTTATTATTTATATAAATATTAATGTGCAAAAATGCACATATTTAATTTAACAACAAAAATAGAAATTTTTGGTTATTCTTAAATTATTATATTTATTTGCTTATGATTCTAAGAGCAAGTTAAAAAATATATATATTGAACTATAATGATTTTAAGTATTTTTAAAAATTAAAAACCTATATGTGAGATTGTTTGTTTGTTATTAAATAATAAGTGTAGCTTTTAGCTGCTGATAACGTGATGAAGATATGAAAACTTGTAGAAGTGAGGAGACAACGGGGTGTGCTGACGTTCAATGGGGAACAATATGCCAAATTTGATGGGTTGTATTCCTCTAAGGCGGTGCGGGAACTGATAAGGGGCGGGGGCGGGGGCGGGGGTGTGGCAGTGCAAGTGTAGTATACATGTTGGTTTTTATATTTTTGCGGTTAAATGAGACGCTTGCAGGAAGCGTAGAATGAAGGACTTGTCGCGGGGGGATGGAAAGGAATGCGGAAAGGGGTGTTTGCAGGGTTGCGCAGAATTGTAGAGGGTTCAGAGGGTTGGAGGACGGTGGTAGCGTTGATGACTCCCTGGCAATCTGCAGGAGTTTCGTTTCGTTTCGCTTCGCTTTTTGTTTGTGGCTTGGCACAGTGCGGAATTTAATAACGCGCTGATGCATGCAAAAATAACGCATAAAAACGTAAAAATGCACACGCAAAAAAAAGGGGCAAACAAATTACAACACCACACACACATACGCAGATCAACATACACATAAACACACACACACTATATACACACAACGGCAACACAGACAACGGCAACTGAGAAGGCAACTTCAGTAGCTGCAGTAAAACAATTTTCGCAGTCAATTTTCCTTTATGAGCGGAAAATATTTCACTGTGGAAAATATTATATGAATATTGGCAGCCATCAACCATCAGATGACTCCACATTGACCCCTCCCTAGTCCGGCTTTCGCCTCTGGCCAAATGGAATTCTTCTTCAGTGCAATCTATACAAAATATGCAAAATTTATGTGCGTATTAAATGCAACTTTATTCACAATAAAATCAAATAAATTATAGCACAATAGCTCATAATAGATGCATTATCTAAAGCGTAGAATAAGTAATTCACATATATGTACATAAAGATATGTTAAATCAATCAATGTTTTTGATCTTTTCAAATGGTGAACTAAAGATGCAGTTTTGTGGCACACTCTAAGCTAAGAAACGAGGCAGTTTAAGGTTGTTAACAACTCTGTATTTGAATAAAATTATTGTGACGAATATGGCAATACTGTCCCTGCTGCCACTGCGATCAGCTGTTACTCAATAGATGGCGCGAGCGAACGGTCGCACGGAGCGGAGTGAGAGCGACCCTGTCTTCCAAGGTTGCTACTGCACACAACTGTTGCTAAACAGTTGGAGCGAGTGAACGGCCGCACGTAGCAGAGCGGGAGCGACCCTGTCAATGCAAGCGTCCCTGCAAGAAAAAGGATGGCGGCACTCCCGCTTCCCATCGCTGTCAGGAAAACAGCGAAAAAAACGATCGAAGCCAAATAAAATCTTTGTAAATAAACGCCATCTTGTCGACATTTTAAAACATTTCTTTTTCTTTGGTTGAGCAGGTTCACACAGACCGCGCATTTTAGAATCTCGCTGTCGGACGCCTTCGCTTCGTAGCAACTCCTCCACCCCTTTAAAGAAATCCGCTCGACCCACCGCCAGTGACGAGCCGACAGGCAAAAATTCGTTACATTATACATTTATATACTACTATATATGAGGATAAATCGGTCACCTTCCATTTACCCTAAGGAATATATTCCTCTCAGACTTTCACTCCTTATAACTTTGACAAATCCCTGGCGATTTTTATGATATGTAGTTTGATCTTAAAATTAGATAATTACGTATTCTTTTTTAATTCTCTCCTGACAATAAACCAGAACCACAAATAAAAGACAAGCAATAGTAACGACAGTTTGTTCAAAAATATAAGTACTTGAATGTATTTAGTTTATTGTGCTTTTGTTCTTTTATTTTGTTTTTTTTTTTTGGTATATACCCTTTTTAACGCATTTCCAACGGGGTATAAAAAGGCGCTTAAAACAAACAAAAGCTGTAGCCGAAACTTGAACTGAAACTGAAGAATGAACGTCGCGTCGAAGGTAGACGAAGTAGTCGCATTTGCAGCATAAAGTCAAAGTCATTAAAAAGTAATGTCATCTCGTCAACGCACCCAACCACGCCCATCTACAATTGCCCCAGGGCGGGCGGCGGCGGAAAGGGTGCGCCAACTCCTTCAGTTACAGGCGCTCCATTAATGATGGATGAATACTCGAGTCAAGTCTAGAGATGGACAAGGTTGTGGTATTTCAGACACGAGTCCAGGGCAAGTCAAAAGAAAGTAAGGATAAAAGAGTGCTAAAGTCTAGAGAGGAACTTAGTTACATACGCATATGTATGCAATCTTCTCAGTTCACTTCGTGACACGTGACACGCAACCATCTCTAGTGCAGGCAGCTCTGCGAGTCTAGACCTTCGAGCCGAACGACGACTGTCGACTGGCGGCTGTTGCGCACCGAAAAATGATTTGATGAAAACATTTGAAATTTTTATCGGGTGCAAATTTATGCAGAACTGTTGATGTCATCGCTGCCGCCACAGGAAAAATGATGACGATGCGAGTGACGTTGAAATATGAAGCAACATTACCTTCCCTTTCCCTAAAAAACCCAGTCGGAGTCAGAGTCGACGGAAGGAACTGTTCCAGCTGAAACTAGGGACTGCAATGATTGGCTTTTTCTGTACTCATTCTTGCTAGCTCCTTTTAAGTGGGCTAAATGGGAGGAGGAGGAGGAGGAGCAGAAGCAGTAGGATTTGGGCCAACGAAGCGCGTCTGTTAACTTGGTGCTTGGCCATTGCCGATAAGAAGTTTTTGTTGTGTTTTCTTTTATGGCATGGGGTCTTAATTTTTATTAACATTAGAAGTGCACCTAAAATTTGTAATAAATGACTTTGAAATTGATTGGAAGCTCACGATTTTATATGCTCCATAAAGTCGCTTACACTTGAATGGGCGTAAACATACTATAACTATCCCACATTGCGTATGCGATAATCAAAAGTTTATAGATCATTTGATTTAGTACAATATTTAGCAAAGAGAAATAATTGGTTATTTATTGCATATCAATGATTAAACATTGTAAATATTAAAAGAGTTTTTCTTATATCATTAGACAAGCTAAAGGCAAGTGAGTCTGGAAGAAAGAAACTGTGGAATGAGGAGAAAATATGTGGAAAACTGTTGTATGATATTTAAGATAGACATTTTTAAACAATTTCTTTGGTAAAACATAATCAAACATAATTTTGGAGATTGCAAAATTGTCATTTAATTATATTTTCAATTATTTAATGATAAATAGAGAATTTAATTAATACTCAATTTATTGCATGTTAAAATATAATTAAAACATATTCTTGCAATGTCGGAAATTGGAATTGCAATGAAATTGTATAGAAAATAGTTCATTTTGTAAAGTTAAATTTCAATAAAATAGATAAATTGATTAATTATTAAATATCACTTGCTTTATTTAATTATATAACCAATTATTAAATTAAAACATTTATATAAATTTTTAAAACATTTTGTTTTCATCACAGCGTCTAACATTTGATGCTCATACATTGAATACGACTTCGCCTAGATAAACCTGAAGATAAACTCCTGTTTTATTGACCATTTCAATTTGAAGACCTTTTTGTTTTTATGGAGCGTGTTATTTCATAAACTTTGAGCAAATTGCATTAAAGTTTTGTGTGGATTTAACATGACAGTTACATACTCTGTAAAAGAAACGGACACGGAACGCACTTGGCATACTATGTATCAGATAGAAGTATATACCAGATACCATCATAGGTACCATATACCATATGTATACAGTGCCTTCCTTATAGCATTTACCATGTTACTATGTATGGCTATTATAAAAGTTTGTTCTTTTTTTATGCGTCTGGTCTCCCCATGGGTGCTGTGGCTCTGACTGTGGCTTCAAGTTATTTTTTTTTTTTTTTTTTTTATTGCCCAACGCTGTTTGACGTGGACTCTCAGTTGGGATGTGGTTAGGTGGTTGGGTGGTGGCTCACTGTTTCACTGTGGTTCACGTGGACTGCTCCCACAGGTGACGATGGCCTCGTTTATGAACAAACAGCAAAATGTTGTCAACATTTCGAAATTTATTTGTTCAATATACTTATAAACGCACACACAGAGACAGGCGATGAGCATATGTCGACTGTAACTCTCTCTTCCTCTGCCTGTCTCCCTCTCTCTCTCTCTCTGTCTATCTCTCTCTGTCTATCTGTGTGTGTGTGTGCGTGTGTTATTAAATTAAACACAGAGCTGCCATCAGCGCTGAGCCAAAAGCATTCATTAGCCACGTTTACTGCACCCGTGGCGACCTCCATTTTGCCTGATGAGTTTTTGTTGTTGCTGGTTTTTTTGTTCTTGTTTTTGTTCTTGTTATTTTTCTTTTTTTTCCATGTTCAACGTTGTCCTGCAAGCAAAACTTTCTTTTTGTGTTTGTATTTGCTTTTTGCGTGTGTGTGTGTGTGAGTGTGTGAATGTGTGATTACCCAGTTGTATTTGTCTCTTAAAAGGCTTCTTATCTGAGAATTTACACCATCAAAAGCATCAACAGCATCGTATTCAAATGTCACCTGCTTTTTACAATCAAAACTTTGTCGAAGACTATCAAGTTGATCAAATTTCAATGCTAATATAAATGAAAATGTATTGGAAAACTGTTGACAACATTTAAACTTGCTAAAGCAGATAATAAACTTATAATATTAATATTAATCAAGACCACGAGCCAAGCAAACAATCCATAGAACATGTAGAAAGGTCACCAATCATCAATCACACTTTATTGACATTCAGTTTAAAAATATGTTAGGTTTTAATAAAGTTATAAGAGTTGGAAAATTGAAAAAAAAATAAAACTTAGTTACTAAATTAATTTATGTGTCTAATAATTAAATAATTCTATTGTATTAAGTATAATAATTATATTGACATTTTGCATGGAGTTCGATAAAATTATGAATGATTTACACTTGTTTAAAAATTGTTTAATAACTGATACATTATTTATACGCTGGTACTTTGAATCACTTCTCTAAAATAGACACCTTACAAATGTAGTTAAATGAAGAAATCAAGAGATTGTGCTTTTATTTTAGTTAAATATAATTTTCTATAAAATAATACTCATTAAATGTGGTAGAATACAAACTGTTAAATAGCAAGCATGTTAAGAATGTTTTACTACAGAGTAGTCACTTTAAAAACATTATAAATATTTAAAAATCTAAAGTAAAAGTTTCATAATCAACATGTCCTTTTCATATGACATATTATACTATATATATATATATATATCTATATATAGAATACATATTTTTAAGTGGCCAGAAGTTAAGAATGTTTTACTCAGAAGTATCCACTAAAAAAATACTTTATAAATTATTAAAGATCTAAAGTAAAAGTTTCATTTGCTCCATATACTTACAATATATATTCAGTAAGTGTTATAGAAAATTATACTTATCAAATGTAATACAATATATATTCTTAAATAGCAATGATGTTAAGAATGTTTTACTCAAGATTAGCGACTAATAAATACTTTATAAATCTTTAAAGATCTATCGCTAAGTAAAAGTTTCATCTGCTTCAAGTCATTTTTAAGTTTTCAGTAATAATTATAGAAAATGATGCCTATTAAATGTGGTATATTTTAAAATGATAAAAAGAATATTATACTCAGAAGTAGAGACTAAAAAATACTTTATAAATCTTTATATCTTCTGTGACATATATTGAGAAAGAGATAAAGAAAATTATACTTATCACATATGATACAATATAAATATATTTTTAAATAGCAGACATGTAAGGAATGTTTTACTCAAGAGTAACGAGTTCAAAATACTTTATAAATATTGAAGGATCTAAAGTACAAATTTCATCTCTTTCATGTCAGAAAGAGTTATATAAGTTAATACTTATCCAATACGGTAGAATATATATTCTTAATTAGCAATTAGTTAAGAATGTTTTACTCAGAAGTAGCGACTAATAAATACTTTACAGATCTTTAAAGATATAAATTAAAACTTTCAAATTCATCACTTCCCTTTTATGGGACAAATAATACTATATTCAGTAAGAGTTATAGAAAATTGTACTTATTAAATGTGGTAGAATATATATTCTGAATTAGCAAGAATAGAGTAGAGACTAACTACTTCATAAATCTTTAAAGATCTAAAGTAAATAACTTTCATATTACTCATTTCTCATTTTCATATAGCATACATTAAGTAACAGTTCTTAATCAAATGCTCAACTGTTGCCATTGCCATGTATGTGCTGAGTAAGCAAGTAGTGCAGAAGTACAAATTTCCGTCTAATATAAGCACGTACACAGTTCCCACTGGGTAACTCAAAGCCGCATTTTTTGATTACTTTGTCTATTTGCTGTGGCGGCTGCTGTCATTTCGTGACTGTGCCGCACAATGTGTGTAAATGTGTGTGTGTGTGTGTGTGTGTGTGTGTGTGTGTGTGTGAGTGTGCTGCATGTTGATGCCGCTGCTGATGCCATTTGATGCTGCCTTGGTGTTGTTTTGGTGTGATGTTACATTTTGATACTCGTATTTGCTCTAAAGTGTCCCGAGTACGTGAGCTCCCTTCATCGCATATATATAGAAATGATTATTGCGCGTCATTTCGGCAAATGGCCTGGCATCTAGTACTACTGTAGGCTTCTCCTTTAGGTTAGAAGAAGAAGAAGTCATCAGCAGTTATACATATATATATATATGTATATATAGAAATATTAACGATACACAGTTGTTGTGCTGCAGTTAAATGCGATTTGACCTGCGTTTTTGTTTTTTGGTTGTAACGCCCAACGCATTAATTCTAATTAACTTTTTGCGGTTAGCTCATCAACCCAGAAAAGGGACCTCAACCTGAAGCTGAAGCTGAAAGCCACAGGCCGCTTTTATGAGCCCAAAAAGCAAATGAAGTGCAGGCAATAAAAAGCGACAAAGGCAAATGGCAAAATGCTGTCGTCCTAGTCGTCGTCCTTGTTGTTGTTTCTGGCTGCGTTTTGTGCGTTTGGCCATAGAAATGGAAATGAAAATTTATGCGTGCCGGTTTTGCAAATGCCGGGCAAATGCGCCGCGTTCGTGTGATTAAAACACCTGTGCCGACAGCTGCCAACAGCAGCAGTTGGTCGAACACCTTACCAACTCCCTGCCTTCCACTGCCTCCCCCTGTGACCTCCTCTACCACCTGACACAGCTGCGTGCAATTGTCTCTACCCGGCTGCCAGGTGATCATAGCTTCTCATTTTCCGCCGCCTAATGAAACGTCATGTTATTTATGGCCCAGTTGCGTCCTAATGCAAAGCCATTTCTTTCCATCTACTGTTGCTAACAGAACTAGGCCACAACGACTGAACGAAGTTCCACTCTGCGGATTACTCTCTGCAAATTGCCAAGTCTAAATAGTTAGAATTGTTAACAGCCTCTGGCCAAAAGCGAATGTAAACTTCATTGTAGCTCCAAATGTAGCCTTGATAATACTGAGAGAACACAGCAAAAACAGAACAAGAAGTGCCTCTAAAATTCGTTTTAATTTTAATAATTATTTCATTATATCTATTTAGACTTTCATTTGCCAAGTCTATCTATTAAAGTTATATGAAATATCCTAGAATATTTTCCTTCATTTAATTATAACGTATATTACAAATTTTGGACTTTTCGCTAATGAAATGTGGCTTTAATAATTTTGAGAGCATAGAAAAACGAAGGAATCGGAGGACAGTAAGAATGTTCGCTTATTTGAAGTATAAACTTCAAGTGTAAGTCATTTCAATACAGTTTTCCATTTCCCAAGTCTATCAATTTTAGCTAAATGAAAGATTCACAGACATCTAAAAATGAATTTGAAAGAATCTGGTTTGTTCTTTAAGTGATCCACAGAAATGGAAATTAGAATAAATGGAAACAGAATTTTTCTTAAGAATCAATTATAGTTTTAATTTAAATCTGTTTGCAATTTCAAGTTTATCTATTCTATTCCAAATTCGCCAATAATCCAACAGATAATGAAGAAACAATGATACTATATATGTATTTCAACTCATGTCTAGGATTAGTAATCTGGAGAAACAACAAAAACTGAGGACAGAAAGAGAATGGATTCAAAATCAGTTATAAACTGGGAAGCTATTAAAAATCCAAGACTATCTAACAAAATCAGAAGACAGTTCTAAGACTTATGGATAACATAAGAGTATGATAAAGATAGATCATAGATAAGACAGATCCAAGACTTCTTAATAACATACAAGTGTGATAAAGATAAAGTATATTATAATACTATTTTTGCATGTCAATATGTAAATACATTTATCCCTGTTATTACAAACTGTTTGCTATTGTAAATTGTAAATTTGATACCCTGTGGGGGTATATTCAGTTTGTTAAAAGTATGTAACAGGCAGAAGGAAGCATGACCGACCCCATAAAGAATATATTTTCATGCTCAGCATCAATAGCCGAGTCGATATAGCCGGGTTCGTCTGTCTGTCCGTCCGCCTGTCCGTCAGTCCGCCTGTTCGTTTGTATAAACGACAGTATCTCTGAGATGGTTAGAGCTAGAAGCTTGAACTTGGTCTCCCAGCACTGATAATTTTTGTAGGCAGATCAAGTTTATCTATTTTTTGTGATGCCACGCCCCCTTCGCCCACAAATCAAGAAAAATACCATAACAAAAGCAGTTTTGTATCTAGAGACTTGAGATTTGGCACACATAATGAGTATCTTGGGGTTGATGTGTCCAGAAAATTTCATCATGCTGCCACGCCGCCTTCGTACAAATTGAATTACAAGAATATACATCGGTAGTGAATTTGAGAGGGGCCCTGTAGAGTCACAAGGCATATTACTGTCGGGGTCCCGACTGTTCGACTTTTTGTAAATGTAAATTTATTGCATGTATAACGCATTATTGTGGAACAAATAGTAAACAAGTGGAAAAATGTCTCAACTTGTTGGTATATACATAAATTTTAATGATCCTTGGTCAGAGAAAAGAGAATTCCTTTAGAAATCGTTTTCAATTTAATTAAAATTCTGTTTTATAAATACAATTAAACTTTAAGCAAGATATTTGAGTTCTTTTACATAATTTTAAGATAATCTTATTAAAAGAACTTTTAAATATGATTCTTATGAATCGAAAACAGAATTACAAAAGAAGGTTTATCAATCATTCGATTGAGATTGAATCAAAGAAATACATAAAGTGCTACAGAAAAGAGTAAATATATTAAATATGTATTCATTCCATTATCAATTTGTTTGACTAGCATAACCCCGCTATGAATTGAAATAGATTTTGTACTTTCAACTGTGACTATCAATTTGCAGTTAGTTGTTCAGTGGTTCAGTGGTTCAGCGGTGCAGAAATAAACCAATTGCCACTGGTACATAATTCATTCGACTAGCCAAAGAGCGAACTCTAAACTGTAGAAAGGGAAATATCTAAAGCAATTGACAATTTGACATGCATTAAGCTGCTCAATTTGTCTTTACAATCGGGAGTAGAACAAATCTCCCGCATAGGAGTCGTCCAGATATATTGCTCACTTGTCACTTCAATGGATGCGTCGAGCGTTTTCCCAAGGTTTTTCTTCTTTTTTTCCCATTTTTTTTTTTGTTGACAAGCTTCAACCCCAAACGTGTTTGGCATTGATAATTTTGGAGGCGTGACTCGGCGTTGTCCGAAAGACTCGTTTGGCCAAATGACTTTCAGTCAGCGGGGGGAGTGGGGGTTGGCCGGTGGCAGCGGACCATTAAAAATGCTAATGTGTCTATTGAATGCGAATTTTATGCAAATGACAAGGTTAAAAGCAAAATAAGAGCTACGTTGCGCTGGTAATGCGATAAAAAATTTGACACATCATCACTTTTCAATAAAATCAACAAATTTTATTTAAGTCACCCAACGGATGCGCCTCGCTGCGCCCCTACCCCGCTCCTCCCCTCCATTGATCCCACCAAAGGGAAAACTTTTTCCACTCTCTGTGTGCGACACAAAAAGCGTTCGAAAGGATGTTGAATGAAGGACAGCAGGACAGCCTGAAAGTAATGCCATTTTCTATGCCGGTTAGGAAGGGAAAGAGTATGGCAAGAGGCGGGGGGGGGGGACTGGCCTCGATTACCCCTGGGTAAAGGAAAAGCTTATCCATTTTGGCCATACGTTTTTGTGTCCTTTATATTTTCATTCTTTACATTGTTTTTCTTTGTTTGGCTTTTCTTTTCTTTCGGCTTTCCGCTTTTTTTGTCAATTGCCGGGCCACGGAAGTAGCCAGTGAGGCTTTTTTCTCAACTGAAAATACTTTGCATTTGGAAATGTGAAATCCGGTTATGTTACTAATTTCTGCCATCCCCCCTCCCCCGCCCACGCTCTTCGCCTCTGCCTTGCAGTCAGCATCAATTACAGCATCCAGAGCCAGAAAATGTAGTTCTCAACTTGCAGTGGTAACTCAAATGTCACTCGTCTCTGATTGATGGAATTGACAATTGCGATGCCTGCCCGCCCACGCAAAAGGATCGAATCGAATCGAATCGAGTCGAATCTTTACTCCACTACAGCAACCCATGTCCCTCCCCCCTCCCTGTCACCACCCCAGGCTGCAGTCAGTAGCAGCTTTAACAGTGCCTACACTCGTATCCCCGTCAAGTCTTGCGTTTTCCGCTGTCAATCCGAGATACATTTGTCTGACAGCGGCAGCTCCATTGGGCGATTTGAAAGCCTCATTGAAACGCTTGCAGCACCAGAGAGTAAGGCAAATACAAATTTACTTAACTGCCTTTAAACATAAACAGGCCGGTTGGAAATTTCAATTTAAAGCGATGGAAAATATCAGTTTTAGAAAGAGATTCTCGAGACATCGCAGAAAGTTAAGCAAAGCAAATTAAAAAGGACTCTCTTTTAGTTTTTCTATACCACAATATTCTACGTAATCTATTATTTTGTTTTCTCTTTTATTTAAAGTATATACTTAGTTAATTAAACTAATAAAGTTGTCTGTTACAAACTAAATATAATGTTATAGTTTTTATGTTGAGCTTATTACAAAGTATAATAGCTACTGCAATTAAAACCAGCCGGAAAGGCTACAGACGAAGTGTTGTATATTGTGTTTTGATTATCTTTCGAGTTTATTATGCGATCGCAATGAAATTTTCAGAATACATTAGGACCCTAATGCTCGTCCTGTATGCCAAAATTCAGGACTATGCATATAATATTTTTCGTTTTATGGGTTTTCTAAGTTCTGTTTTCGATTTACTGAGACGGAAGGGGGCTTGACAAAATTTTAACTCGAACAAGTTCTACTTAACCGATAGACGGACCAAACTACCAAATTTGGTGTCTCTAGCTCTTATAGTCTGTGAGATCTAGGCGATCATACAGCCGGACGGACGGGCGGACGGACGAACAGACGGACGATCAGACGGACGGACAGACGGACGGACGGAAGGACAGACGGACGGACGGAAGGACAGACGGACGGACAGACGGATGGACGGACAGTCGGGCGGACGGACGGACAGACGGAAAGACGGACAGACGGACGGACGGACGGACAGACGGATGGACAGACGGACGGACAGACAGACGGATGGACAGACGGATGGACAGACGGACAGACGGATGGACAGACGGACGGACGGACAGACGGATGGACAGACGGATGGACAGACATACAGACGGACAGACATACAGACGGACAGACTGTCGGAAAGACGGACGGACGGACAGACAGACAGACTGTCGGACAGACGGACGGACGGACAGATAGACAGACTGTCGGACAGACGGACGAATAGACGGACAGACAGACATGACTCGGCTGGTGATGCTGATCAAGAATCTATATGTATACTTTATGGGGTCTGCCGGACTTCCTTTGAAGTCTTAGTCTATCCATCTTAGTCTATCAATTGTTCTACTATTGATTTGCAATTAATATTTATTTATGCATTACAATTTAAGTAAATGCAATCAATCATTATAAGCAACAATTACAAATTCTGCTGACTTTATTTTCAATATATATTGAGTATATTTTTGCCTTTTAGTGTTAACAAGAAATTCGTGCAACCATTAAAACTGACAATTCTTAAATGACGAATTGCAATTGATAAGCGGTTCGTAAAGTAAAAGTTCCAATGAATGTTTCAATTAGTTCTTCTTTTATAGTTTCTTTCGCATTCAATGGGTACTCATCAAATGGCCGTCATAACTGCTGTGTAAATACAATTAACGCCTCATTTGAATGGTGACAGTGGGGGAAAAAAGGTAGAATGGTGGAAAATGACGACAAAAACAGTTACAAGTTTATTTTCATTGCTGAAATGTTTCTGTTTTAATTGCCAAACACACCTGCCATTCCCCCCGTCATTTCCCCCCGTCATTGTCAGCGTTACCGTCGCCAATCTGAGGGGAATGGGTGAAAAATTGAATGAAATTTGTTTTTACTTTTCCCCATTTCGTGTAAACATCGCGTGCAATTACGAATATTTTAGTAGTTCACTCGTACATGAGTATGAGTGTGAGTGTGAGTATGAATGTGAGTATGAGTATGAGTGTGAGTGTGAGTGTGAGTGTGAGTTCAAGTCCTCTGTTTGCTCGCCACATACTCGTTCAGTAAAATATTCCCATCCAAATTGAACAAAACGAACGCTTATCAAAACATAAACACAGCAACAACAATCATAATAATAACAAGCACAACTAAAACAATTAAGATTACCAAATAATAAAAAGCCTCAGACCCGAGACTTGAACTACTTGAACTCTATATTCTCCGCTTTTCTGATGAGCAATTTGCGAGCTGTCAACAAGACAAATTGTTTTGACACTCTGGGAAGGTCGATTAGCAAATAAACTTTAATATAGAGGTTTTCTTATCTATTGATAGTATAAATATATATTTAAATATAAATATACTATATACATATTATATTTATACCCTGCGGGGGTATATTAAGTTTGTTAAAAGTATGTAACAGTCAGAAAGAAGCGTGGCCGACCCTATAAAGTATATATATTCTTGAACAGCATCAATAGCTGAGTCGTTAAAACTATGTCCGTCTGTCTGTCCGTCCGCCTGTCCGTCAGTCCGTCTGTCCGTTTGTATAAACGAAAGTATATCAGAGATGGTAAGAGCTAGAAGCTTGAACTTGGTCTCCCAGCACTGGTAATTTTTGTAGGCAGATCAAGTTTATCTTTTTTGTTGGATGTCACGCCCCCTTCGCCCACAAATCGAGAAAAAGCGCATAACAAAAGCAGTTTTGTAGCTAGAAACTTGAAATTTGGCACACATCATAAGTATCTTGGGGTTGATGTGTTTAGTAAATTTCATCACGATGCCACGATGTAGAACCACAGGGTATATTACGGTCGGGGATTCGACCGTTCGGCTTGTTTAAGTGGCAATTGCTTCTGCTCTTTGGCAAATTAGAAACACTTTAGTTCATTCAAAATGTCTGCTGTTTTACCATCAAAATTAGCTGGCAATCTATAATTCTGACTGTTAAAATATATATCAGCATATATTTAAATTGAATACACTTATTCCACCACTTGTAATACTATTTACCAAGATCTTTGCAAACATTTCTTACTTAAAATTGAAGCTGCTCCAAGTGATCGTCAATCTGTTAATGACCCAGTAAATTAAGCTTATGAGTTTTAAAATTAATACACTCTTTAACGACTAACATAATCACATCAAATTTACTCTTAGACAAATCACAATTCCAGCTCTAATTCAATATAATACATTGCTTTAAATTGTCTGTTTCACATCGAAATGTTTCCTCGCTTTTCGCTGGCAATATCTTCTGTCTCACCACCTGCATTTGCTGTCTCATTTCAGCCTCATCATACGTACAATTAGCAATTGGTTTAAGTATTGGCTGAGAGATGAGTTTCAGATCATTGCGTTGTAGCAGACGTCGACAGAGAAGTTCAAGGGGTGCATCCAAATTCCATGCCGCACGTGCCGACATCTCACAGTAGTCGAGATTCCGCTGTTGCCGATAGTAGAGATCGAGTGGCATACGCTCCAGCTCCGCCTTGTTGCCACAGACGACGACGGGCAGCTGCTTGCCACAGATTTGCTCTAGCGAACGCAGCCAACGTGCCACATGGATCGCTGTGTGTGGCACGCTCAGATCGAACATTATCAGCGCACACTGGGCAAAGAAGAAGTATCCATTGTGTAGTCCACCATGACGTTCATCTCCTGCCACATCCCACAATTCCAGAGCCATGGCCTGATAGTTGGTCTGCAGCAACAGAGTGTAGACCTGGAGTCCCTTGGTCGGCACATGTTGACCCTTGAACTGTCCAGTCGCATGTCGACGTAGAAATGTCGATTTGCCAACACCCGAATCGCCAAGAATCAAACATTTATACGTCTGTTGTGTGGACAAACTGGGCTTAAACGCCATACGAATTTGTGTGTGTGTAAAACTATCAAAATGTATAAGTTTATAAATGTTATTACTAGCTAACTGTGATTAAAATAATATATATACTAAATTTTAATTATGTCTAGTAAGTTTAATAAATAAATTTAACGTGCTTCATTCCTATTCCTGGTCAGAAATCTTTAGACCATAGACAGCGGCGATTAGGCAGCCAAAAACCAGAAGGAATACTTTCATCTATAATATATGAAGTATCTATTAGTTGTCTACTTCCTGAAGATTAGTTTATAACTTGTTAAAAATATACTACATTTTTCAGTAATATACAATATCATGTTGGAGGTAATGAAGAGGTATTTGTTTACTCTACACCCGAATAAATCAAATAAGATTGCTCGACAGGCAGTTATCCTGTGCTAAGTGCTAAAAGTCCTACAACAAAGGATTGCTTATAAATGTAGTCTGGCAACTCTTGAGTAATCTTATTGATTGGCTAATCAGTGCTGAAATATCATGCATTTTCCGGACAGATCTGTTATTTGACGGAACTTCTATCAAACATTCGCCTATGACTTGTTTCTTATCAATGACACTAATGAATGTAACACACAATAAGTCATGACTATCTAGTTAGAGACTATAGACAAAGACTATAAGAGCTAGAGGCAGCAAATTTGGTATGTAGTAGAGGAACCTCTGCAGCCTAAGCAGCAGCAGTTTACTTAAGAACTTTGTCACTTCTCCTTCCGCCAGCGAAAATCTAGCACGAATTCTTGGTATAGAAATTAAAGAGGATTTTTAGATGTAGAACCTTGGCTCACATGACAAGCAAAAGTGTCTCAATGTGTCGGAATTCATGGCACTCGAGTAATAAACTTAGATTTTATTAAAAATACAACAATTTTTCACAGTGTCAAGCCGAAGTATAAACAGAAATCACAGACGATATAGCGCAGGGGAAGCTTACAAAATAAATTCAGAGTCTCTTATAGACTGTTGCACAGGGTATTCTACAGTCGCACACGCCCGACTCTCTGACTATTTCATTAATACTCATAGTTTCCATATAACTCTTAGCTTGATCTTTTCAACTTAACGTTTAAGATTAAACTGTTATCAATGCCCACTTCTTATCAACTTAAAGTCTCTATAGACAATCCATTATATACTAAAGAAAGTTTAATTAATCGTTATCTGTCTGAGCTGGGAAATTTCTCAAATTCCTAGAAATCAGCAAGCAGAACAATTTTAAAATCTAAGGTCACAGATTTAAATCCCAAGATGTACCTATTATCAGTATAAGTTGATAATCTTTCACTTCGAGCAATCGTTATAATAATAATGGAATTCTTTTCTTTCTTGAGAACAATGCCGAAAGAAATATTTAATGCGATTGATTCTAATCTTTGAACCCGAAATAAGATTAATCTGCAGACAAATCTTTGTGAGAAACAAGCCGACAGTGAGATACCCTGTGCAGGTCTTCAAAGACAAGTATTTTCATTATAATGGGATTTAAATATATGAACATGAACAAACGCGTCATTTCGTTCATTATATCGTCGGGCGGCGCAGCGACTGCGCTGCTACTGCGCTGCTACTGCGCTGCTACTGCGCTGCGACGCATCTGCTGCGCTGCATAAATTTGTTACCTGAATAACTTCTGAGTTCAATATCCGATCGTACTGAAATTTGTAGCACACATTGAGAGTTGGATACTTACCATGTGTGCCCAATCTCAAATCTCTAGCTATTAAACTACTCTTGTTATCAGCTTTTTCGAGTTATGGGCGAAGGGGGCGTGGCATCGCGATGAAATTGTCAGGACACATGAAACCTAAGCTCATTATCATGTATGCCAAGTCTCAAGTCTCTAGCTTTAACATTGCTTATGTTCTGGTGATTTTTCTAATTTTAAAACAAACGGAACTTGGTATCAAAAATTGAAAATAAACTCGATCTGCGTATGGTATTCAGGAACTTACATTCCAAATTTGAAATCTCTAGCTCTTATAGTTGCTGAGATCCACGCGTTCATACAGACTGACAGACGGACAGACGGACGGACAGACTGACAGATGGACAGACAGACGGATAGGTGTCAATCGACTCGGCTATTGATACCGATTAAGAATATATTTACTTTATATGGTCGAAGATGCCTCCTTCTGCCTGTTACATACATTCACACAAATTCATTATAGCCTTTAAAAATTAAAAGAAACAATTTAAATTTGCTGACAACTTTAAAGTCAAACTTGATGCGGTTCTTTATTCGAAAATATATATAAAGTAATTGGAAAATTGACAATAATTCAGATCTCACATTTAACCACGATTGGCAGTATTAACAGGTCGAATTATAACAGGGAAATGATCACTGCCTTGTACATGTATCTGTGTTTCAGCTACAAGCGAGTTCCTCCAGTTGTGTGGACCTCCGTAAATACCAAAATCAATAATTCTACCGGATGCCGGTTTGGTTGGCCTATTGGGGTAAACTTTCTGTTGGAAACAATACTGACTATCTCCGGGTACGTGAACATTTGGCGGGTCAGCATTAAAGTCTCCCATTAGAATCCATTTGGTTCGATGACACTCCGAGGCCATAAACTGAGTGACTTTTAAAATGCTATCATTGATTTCATTCGTTCGGGGACTGGGATCTGTGTGTGCTACAAGGACCATATAATCATCCACGCTTATACCTAATATAGGTCTATTGATGTCCACACGCAAATCGCTACGAGAATCGGGTGGTATCAAATAGACAGCACTGGCCCTTCTATTCGATATTATAGCCATGTTGTGCTGTGGCGTATCCCCGTGAACATTAATCTGGGTGGCAGTATTCACTCTACGCTCATAGTAGTACAAATAGAAGGTAGCGCCATTATATGTGAACATATATGATTGAACTTCTGTTGTTGGTATCTCTGATACGCCGTTGCGATCAATGGCCACAAGAAAAGTATCTCTGGTGTCCACAACAAGTGGGTATGGAAAAAGTGCACCACGCGAGGAATAGAGTGAACCAGACTCTTGGATTCCCAGCACATCGACTTGATTCAGAAAGCCAACCACAGTTGACCAGCGAGCTCCTTGTGTATTCCAGGTTACAAAGGACTTGGCCTGAACAGACACCCTGGCTATGAGGATGCCAAACAGCAGTAGATATATTTTCATCTACAATAATTGAATTGATCAGTTTATTTAATTGATTTTCACGCATTTAGTTATGCTTACCATCCCCATGAAGGCTCTTCGTCTGCTCAGCTCAATGTCTGAATTTAAACTAACTATGCTTACAATAATCTCGTCACCATGAAGACTTTTTCATCAGATTTTCCATTACCTAATCTTGTCTTACTTGTATACATATTTAATTGTATGTGTACTTTTATCGCATGCGTAATGATTCTATAGAAATTGGAAATCATCCAAATTAGAGATGTGTTGATTGCTGTTGTTGATTTAGAATTATCACTGCGGACGGCAGTACGCGCTAGTGACGAAAGCAGACCCTTTGCTGGGCAACAGGTCACTAGTTACATATATAAACAAGCAATATTGGATATAGAGATCGGCTGGATTGATCAGTCAGATGTTGTTCGAGATATATCTTTGTCAAACTTTGCACGTTTGAATGTGGACCAATTTTTAGATGCAGATAGTCGGTAAAATTGAATACGCGTCGTACGGTACTTCATTCACCCAAATCGGACTATCCATTTTGATGACGTCATCGAGCTGAGATTAAAATCTTGTGTGTTGGTTTGTCTGGAACAATCTTTGAGTGATTTTGGGGCGTGAATATGCTTTCGTCATTAGCTTTTTACCTCGTGCAGTATATAATATTTACGTTTTTTTATTTAGTATATAATATATAATATAACCAGTTGGAAAGGCTGCAGTCGAAGTCGACTATTTGAGATCCTTCACTTATGCTTCAAAAAGGAAATAATAATATAAATCTAAAAAAAAATTTTAAACAATAAATACATTTTAAAAAGATTAATAACTTGAAAATAAAAAGTATGCATCTGGTAGGTGTCGAACTCCAGAACAACTCCGCAAGAGTTCGACACTCTAACCATTGCGCCAATGCAGTCGATAGTCGATTATCTGTATCTATTTTACCAGTTCCCTTGCCTCAAGTTGCGACCTTCAACCTTTGTATGCTCGAAAGTTTGTATGTTTATTGTCCGATTGCTGTGAAATTTTCAGTACACATTGCAATTAAGCTAAACTTTATGTATGCCGTATTTGGAACTTTTATCTTTTAAATTACTCGTGTTATTCGGGTTTTACTGATTTTTGGAGGCGTTAGGGGGCGTGGCAAAGCTCAAAGACAAACTTGACCTTAGTAGAAGCCTTAGGAGTATTGTCACCAAATTTGGTTACTCTAGTTCTTATAGTCTCTGAGATCTGGGTATTTATACATCAGGACAGACAGACAGACGGACGGACGGGCAGATGGACATGGCTATATCAAGTCGGCTGTTGATGCTGATCAATAATATATATAATCTATAAAGAGTCTAAAAATTGCCTTGTTTGTTGCGATTCAATCTAAACACAATTGTTTCTCGATCTTCATTAAATATTAAATAAATTAAAAATAAATGTTTTCCTTTTAAGTTAATTAATATATTTAAATATATTTAATAAATTAAATCAGTTGCATTATTTTTATGCATCAATATTTTCTTGGTTGTTTTATTTGATTGCGATGTTTACAATGTGAAGTCACATCTCTAGTAAACTAGGAAATTCCCGAATCTAAAGAATACAAATAAAATTCCATCCGTAATATTGATAAGAGTTTCTATATAAACATAAATAAAACCCGCAAATGTCACTAAGGTCAAGTTGCGTTCTTTATAGATAAGCATGACAACATTTATTAATATTTTGAACTATAATCTTTAGCCAATTAATTTGAATTTAAAACATAAATATATATGTTAAACAATCAAATGTAATGCAATAGTTGATACCTACAAATAGTCTAGTTTGTGTTAGTTTCTCAAACAAATGACAGCGTGTATTTTTTTTATTATTTTTACTGACTTTATGTCTGTGTGAATCACCATAATAATTAAAGAACTCCTTCAAAAGAGAAGAGGGCGTCATCAAAAGTGACTTTTGTTTGAGCTCAGAAAAATATGTGACGGCAATTTAATTAAAAACTTATGAATGAGTGAACAAAAAAACTTTTGCACATCCTTCGACTTGAAGATGTTTTTATTGTTGTTGTTTGCACAAATGAATTATCCACACACACACACACATACACTTGTATAAAAAGTAGATATATCTATGTGTGTGTGTGTGTGTGTGTGTGTGATCAGCATACAAGAACTTTGTGAGGGTTTTTATACTACATACTATAAAAGTAAAAGCACAAAGTTTTTACAGCGTAAAAATATAATTGGAGAAATTTATAAAGTTTTCTTTTAACCCATTCACAGGGTATTCTGATTCAGCGACAACGTGTGTAACATTATAATTTTAAAGCTAAATTACAGTCAATCTAGCTGTAAGCCATGACAGCCATTGCTAGTTCACACTCACTTAGTATATGGTTTTTTAATTATTAAATAAATAAAATATATTTATAGCTAATTTACTGGCTTTCTATTTGCTTTCAATCTGTTTATTAAGTCCATAAAGTATTTGAGTTTCTATTTCTATTGTTTATTACAGGGTATCATAACGTCAACACTTTATGCCTACTGTTTGTTGTTTCCTGTGTTTTTAGCCTTTTGCATTTTGCTAGATTTACAAGCGACCAAAAGGCATCGGTTTAAAACATTCTTCTGCATGTGGCATGCCATGAATATAAAGAGTGATAGTACGAGATAATTAAATATATTACGTATACGACGAGTGGTCTACCACTATTTAAAAGGTTATCTTATATATCATAAAAGAATATGCCAATTAATATATGTGAGATAAATATATATAACTAATATAATATAATATAATATATTATAAGTAAATTACTTTAACAAAAAAGCAAAAGGAGAGAATTTTAGACAATTCCATTAAAAACTTATAGTCAAAACTAAGACCAAGATGGAGATTGAGATAATTAAATATATAACGTATACGACGAGTGGTCTATAACTATTTAAAAGGTTATCATAAAAGAATATACCATTTAAAAGATATATATATTTTAATATGTGTAAGATAAAGACTTATAATTCTATAAATAATATAATATAATAAAATATAACACAAGTAAAGTACAAAAAGAGAGAATTTTAGTCTGAATCTATGTATACCATAAAAAACTTATAGTTAAAACTTACACCAGGAGAGAGTATGAGAGATAATTAATTAAATTACGTATACGACACGTCTATCTTTGCCACATCAGAGTTTTTTTTTGGCTTTTCTTAGCGTCAACCGATATGCTTCAATGGCACTTAAGAGGGTCAAGGACTCTTATTGGTAAGAGCATACGGTTTTGTTAATCCTTGGCAAATTCAATTGCCAAATCGATTTGCAAAAGGCCAGCTAAAAGTTTTCGAGTATGTTTGTTGGCCAGGTCTCAGGAATGCATTGTAAATTGTATTTGTCTCCTGGTCGCAATTTCACTTGGCACATTTACAAGCATTTCTCATTCATCGCTGGAGGGGGGGATTTTCAGTTTGAATTGGGGTTTTTGTGGGCTTGCCCATTTTATATATATATATATATTGTGTACATTTGGGCAAAAAGTGAATAAGAAAATTTGTTTGCCAACTTTTGGTGTAATTTGTAAACATCAAAGAGAATGCCAGAGAAAACATGTCCACGAGTCAAAGGGATCAAGAGTTGCTTTGCGAATTCGTGCGGAAATCTTCTACGTGTGCGGCATGCCAAAATCTGCTACCCCCCCCCCCCTGCCTTATACTCACTCTCTGTGTGGCATGTGCCACCAGTTGCCGTTACAAATCCTTTGAGATTGTTGATAGTATGTATAACACGTGGATTGCTTAAGTTTGACTTAAGGCAATCAATGGAATGATAACAAAACATTCGACTTATACTTATAAATATAATGTTAATGAAGCGACAAAACCAAAAATTTACGAAAGTCCAGTGTTGTTGACGCAGCTGTTCAAGTAAAAGTTATGATAACAAAGAACTAATTAAGAAACATGACGTCCTTATGACAGCCTCCAACTCTGTTTCCTGTTTCCATCTCCATCTCAGCATCTCAGCATCAGCATCTCCTTCAGCATCTCTGATGATGTCCCGATGTACTAATTAAGTTTTGAACGTGACGAGAAATCGCAAGTAGCAATTTCGTTGTTTGATTTTTCGCTGCGCAAAAATTTCCAGCTATTTCCTTGCTGCTCCTGTGGCGGTCGGCGGCTCCTTTCATCTGAATAATTAGCTGCAAAGTGTGCAAAGGAGTCAGTCGCAGGACAAGCAACAACTCTGCTGCCTGCCCTTCCCCCCCCTTTTTGCTCATCAGTTTCGGCTAGTTTCCTTTTGGCCAACTACAAATTAGAATTAATTTTCTTGATGTTCCTATATATATATTTATACTTGTGTTTGACTGTTTATGAACTGCGGCTAATGAAGAAAGACAATGGACAGTCCACTTGAAAAGACTGCCAACATCTAGGCACAAACTTAAAGTGTATCTTAGACATTTATTTGTCTTTAATAATATAAATTCTATAATCTAAATAATAGCTTCTTCAATTCCTATTTTAATGTGTGTTCTTTAATTATCTATAAATGATATATGATAGGAATTTCAATTACTAACTTATAGTCAATTTATAGTCACTCTGGGCACTCAGGACACTCTGGGCACTCTGGGCACAAACTTAAACTGTATCTTAGACATTTATTTGTCTTTAATAATATAAATTCTGTAAGCAAAACTAATAGTTTCTTTAATTTCCATTTTAATATATGCCATTTTATTTATCTATAAACTTATCTGATATGAATTTCAACTTGGCGATGTAAAATTAATCTTTTTAAAAATATATATTAACTCACAAACTCTATTAAATAAATTCCCAACTATTTGCTCAACTTTTCTGTCTCTTCCAGACACTCTGCATTCTCTCATTCATAATTTGTTATTTAAATCCTTTGTTGTGTTTTGTCATCGCATCTCCTCTCTTTGTAATTCATTCCTCGCAATGTTTTTTAATAGTCTGGAATTTCGTTGAAAGTTGTGTGTTTTGTTCTATTTTTGGTTTCTCACATTACTCTACATATTATTGCAAGAATTTTTCATATTTGGACGCAGCTTTTGTCTTTGCTTTGAGGTTTCATTAAAAAGAATTTAATTACAAGGAATTCATTTTTACTCTGTTCTGTTATGTTTTCTACTCGGTTATGCTTCTTTTTTTCCATGTTAAACACCCGCCACGCCCACTTTATTATGCATTTTCACGTTTTGTGTCCGACGACGACGACGCTTTTCGCTTTTCTCAATTGTGTCTCCGCTTTAAGCGACACAGAGACAGAGACAGAGAGAGTGAGAGGAAAATGTGGAATATAAAAATTACCGTTGCGGGGATTAAGAAGTTTTGCTATTATCATTCAAATTATAATTACTTGCAATTGTTTTTATAATGTTCATTAACATTTAGCGCCTTCAGAAATTGCAGCCAAATGGGGAAAATGGGGAAAAGGCAAAATGGTAAATGGTAAATGAGAATGAGACGCAGTCGCAGTCACAAATACAAAATACTTGTGAGTTGCCTGCGAGCGTCAAGCGAAAAGCAAAAACAAAATTCTCATTTCAGACATTTTCGTAATTATTTTTTAAATTGTAATTTGCGTAGCGAAGAAGCCGCTGGGAAGGATTAGCCCCGGAAATATGGTAGCATGTGTTAATTGGATTTTGGCTGCTCATAAAAACAAAAACTTTATGCTCAGAAATTGTCTCCTTCAGTTGCGTCTTCAGTTGTGTGTTTTCTTCCCACACATTTAGAAATATGTTTGGTAAATAAGATGAACAGGTTTACTTGAACAGCAACCCGAAAATAGCACTCTAATTTCATTTTAAATTGAATTTAAATTTTATCCAACTCAATGATATTTTGTCTGCTCTTCTGTCTTTATGGCCTTAAATAAATATTCGATTTACACTTGGACAAGTCGGCATATCAATAGACTTTCTTTTCAAAGAGATGCTCTTCTTAAATCTATTAAAGATCACAAATATCTATAGACTTTTATGCTTCAGCTTAAGACATTGTGTTTAAATGTGAAACTTTCCATATTACCATCTGCCCTAACAAGTAGGCAACACTTTTTTTCCGCCTCAACAATCTTTTTCTTCTACCACAAAAAGTAGGCAACATTTTTTTTGGCCCATCAGCCTTTTGTTCCTTTAATGAATACTCAATCTACACAAGTATTAGTCAGCATATTAATACGTTATCTTTCTGAGACGATGCTCTTCTTAAATCCATTAAAGATCACGGATATCTATATACTTCTTTTTTTATTTATTTAATAAGTTATACGGGAAAGCTATAATACCCCTTTGTGTCCTTGATTACTATTAATTCTGCCCATATGGCCGCACCGGATAGCCTTTTGGCTAGCTTAAACAAATAACAATAATCAATATATCACTATAACAATTGAACATAACAATGGCAGTCAAAGATCTCTCTCCCTGGGAGTTCGGGTCATCAGATCCCTCCTTTGGCACCTTTGCAGTCTCCATGGAGAGCCTACTGTAGTCAGGCCCCTCGCCAGTCTATTCCGGTCTATATCGGCTGGAGTGTTGCCTTGTCTCCTCGAAGACCGTGGAGAGCTCCAGGTCTCTATGGAGACTTCTTTGTCCATCAAACTTTAGCTATTTTCTACTGCTCAAAAAAGTAGGCAATACATTTTTTGATTTTTAAAATACTATTGCTTTTAAACGTATATTTGTTTATAAGTGACAATCACTTTTCAAACAAAAAGATTTCAGAGATTTGGCGTACTTTTCGTTATTTATAGATTGATTTTCTAAAGGCCGTGTGGACTGGCTTTAAATGTTGATCCCTCGGCCACATGCAATTTGTGTGCATCTCGGTTAATATAAATAAATAATTCATTAAAAACGCACACTCGAATAAAGCAAAAACAATTGTGGTTTTTGCTGAAATCAACAATTTCATATATAAGTACATAGGCAGGCGAACACACACGTGTGTTTGTGTGTGTGCAAATGTTTACAAACATTTCTTTTGATTTATTTAAGTGGAACTAATTGTGGGCGTTGAACTGCAACAAAAACAAAAGAAAAAAAGAGGGAAAAAAGAAAATAAATATAACATAAAAATTGTAATTTAACTTTGAATTGTAATATATTGAATATGAGTTCGTTCATATGAGTACTCGTAATGCCAACTTGAATAAATTCACAAATTGTTTAATTAAACTCTCATCTCAATGCGAAATAAACAAATAAAGTAAGAGTGAGAGAGGGAGAGAGAGGGAGAGAGAGAGGGAGACAAAGACAGACAAGTTTCGTGTCTATGAAAAATTAATTTCAGTTCTCGGACAATACATGATATGCCAGCTGAATGAATGGAGAGGAAAAGAGGCGAAGAAGGGACGGGCAAACAAACTTCAACTAGTAGTGAATATATTCTGAAAACATTCGCGTGCTTGCGTGCAATTTGTTATCGCAAAACAAAGAAAACGACATAAATTCAACACCTACAGAAAGTCACAAAGGCACAGGAGTAGAAAATCGAAAGGGTGCTGAGAGGGAGGAAGTGCACAAGTTACAGTTAAAACAATATATATATATACTATATTGAAACTAAATTCGTTAAGTCTAATTGAAGTAGATAGAACCAAACGGAAAAATTATCATTGCTTAACGAACACTGAATGCTCTATGGATTAACTGAGCTTTAATAAAGTGTTAAGTTTTTCGGATATCTTTAAGCTTATTTCAATAAATTATAACAAAAGTTATTAAAGAATAAGTAATTATATTTAAATATATACATATATTCTAATTAACTTTTAATATCATACTAAAAGCGCTTATAAGAAACACTCAGTTCTGTATTTTATAGATAGACATCCTCTTTTCTGAAGTCAGCTTTAGATATAGTTTGCAAAATAATTGTAATAACTAGAGGGTTTCTTATAAGAGTTTTGAGTATGATTTCAAAATTGAATTAGAATATATTATATATATTTAAATATAACTTAAAGATTTACGAAAGACTTAACACTTTATTAAATTAAATTATATAAAAACCTTTTTAAAGCTCAGCAAATAGTAGAGAGTTAATAAAATCTTATCTATTATTTATAATTTTTAAAATATTGTAAACAGTCACTCTTTATGTAAATAATACGAGTATTTACATAAAGAGTGACTGTTTTAAATAAATTCACTTCACTTTTAAGCTTAAGCCTATACTAATATGTTTAAGTAACAGTTTTCTGTTTAGAATGCCTTACTCTAATTTAGAGTATTAACTATGCTAGTTTGTTACTTTGTGGCTCAAGCTTAAGCTTCAGTTTGTCTTCTTGCCGTTAAAGCAAACAAATGAAATGCAGTTCAAATACAAGAATTTCTATTGCAACTCAAGTGCATCAAAATGCGCACAAGGCAATGGACATTTCAAAGTAATTAAATGATCATGTATAAATAGGAATAAATCTCTGCATATGTGTGTGTTTCTCTCTCTCTCTGTGTGTGTGTGTGTAATTAAGTACAATAAAGGCAGAGGGAGAGAGACATGGGGGGAGGGGCGGGTGGTCAGTAAGATAGATGGACACTCGACTGTCATTAATTTGAGTTTACAAAAGCCTATTTGTGATTTGTCAAAATTGAATTTGCTCCTTATCGAGAAATTGATTGATGTCGTCTGCCACGGGCAAAGCGTGTTCTCCCCCCCCCGCCCACGCTCCCTCTCTTGACCAGGCCAACAACTACTTTTGGGCCAGCACACACACTTTGTGCCACACATTTGATTGAGAGCTTTTGGCGCAAATGCAAATGTGTGGCAGCTTCCAAGACGACGGACGAGGACAAGTCGAAGAGTCACTCACGTGCTCATCAGTTTGTCCCTTTTGTCGGATTTGGCAAGTGGATTTAACCAGGCCAAATGCAGTTGTTGTACTTGCAACACTTTGTTTGCACTTCGAATGTGCAGCCATTAGTCAAAAAACTCATGTTGCAGGTATTTATCAACTTTTTTTGTCATTTATTTCTCTCACTCTATTTTCCAACAATATTTTTAGGTCCTGTAGCCAAAATGTGTATAAGAGGATATTAGGTTTGTGGCTATGTATGTAACAGGCAGCTGGTAGCATCTTTAACCCCATGAAGTATACTATACTATATTTTAGAGCACACTCAACTGTAGCATTTTTTTTTTTCAATTTGTTGATGGCTAAATCTCAAATGGAGTCACATTTTCATTGGAAAACTGCGCACAACTTTTGTCAATGGCGGTGGAAAAAACTGTATTGAGTAAACTCTGAGTGTGCGAGCCTTGGAAATACCCTACCTAAATGAATGAAAACTTAAGAATAGTTGGATAATAAAGTTGAGTTCAAGTATTAGCTATAAAAAGACTAAATTTTCAACATGATAACTTCTAAATGAATGAATAAAGTCAAGAAATAATGTAGTCATTGATATAAGTTTTGTATATAAACTTAAGTAGTGTCCGCCTTGTAAATACACTACCTAATTAAATGAAAACTTTAGAATAGTTAGATAATAAAGTAAAATATAAATAGTAGAAATAAGAAGACTTCATCTTTAATATGACAATTGTTATGCGCTTTTAATGTACTGAGAAATGTCAAGAAATAATCTAGTAATTTATAAAAGTTGTGCATATAAATTTAAGTAGGGTATGCCAGACTTTGTGTGCCTAATTTGTGTAATAATACCCCTTTTTAGAATCTTTAATTTTTACAGGGTATACAAATGGCAGGGCCGGAAGTTGAAGTGCTGTTGGGAATTGCAAAATTTGTTGCCTGCCATTGTCATTTTTGTTTTCGTGGTGAATGTTGCCACTGCCACTGCAACTGCCACTGCAACTGCGACGCATTCGTGCGTTTTATTCCCAGCCAAACTGTAAATTCAAAGCCAACGGCGCAAAATCGAACAAACAACAACAGCAACAACAACAATGTCAACCCGTTAGCCTTTTTTCCGCAGCCATTGAAATTCACTGCAATTGTCAGTTTTTTGCGCTTCATGCAAATCCCCAACGGGGCCAAAAGTGAAACACAGCAACAACAGAACATCAAAATTATGTTTTGAACCATTTCTTAAATTGGTAGCAATATTAAAAAAGGAAAACAAACACAGGCAAACCCTTTAGATAGCCAACAACCAGCAGTATTTAAAGGGTAGAGCTTAGCTTGTTAAGCCCTGCATTTGTAGAGCTGCTTAAAGCTAAAGATGTATTAGTATTAGTCAATAATGCACTTTCTATGGGAAAAGCTCTTCTCTGCGATTTTCTTTGCACGTTGTGCTCTGAGCTTACGAAGTTTCAATGTGCGTGTGCTGCATACGTGAGCAAATACCCTGCAATTGTAGGGTATATCAAACGATAAAGGGAGTTAAACAATTACTGATTCGTATAAAAGAGTCTCTTGTTTAAGTATTTCATTGTCTCTAGTAAAGACGAAAATTGGGTGAAGTCTTTTAAATAATATTATATTATTATGTACAATTTATCCCCTACACATTGCAGGCATATCAATTGTGTAGACGAAGCGTTTGAAATTTGAATCAAACTGGTTTTAAAAGCATCTGTTGAAATAGTTTCCAGTAATTAATTGCATTGTATCAATAGAAAATCATTTAACTTTCATCAGTTAATCCCCTACAATTTGAAGGCATATCAATTCTAAAGAAATTTGAATCAAATTAGTCTTAAAAGTATCTTTTCAAATAGTTTCTAGTTATATATATATATATATCATCATATCAAGGTTAGATAATTTTAAAGTCAATCTTGAACTATAACTATGTTCGGATCATACCCTACAATTTGTTAGAATTCTTCGATAAACAGATGCCCTGCAATAGTATTTATACTAAAAATGAGTCATATTTATTAAACTGATTGTTGACTAATTTCATAAATTCCTTATTACTTTTATTGTTTTATTATCTTGTCATAAATTCAAGACACTTCCTATAAACAGTATTTTAGCTGCAACCTTTTGGCATATTATCCAATTTACAGGTCATCTGATAGTCGTTAGTCACTAAGTATGTTCATTGAATGCCTAGTTGTTAATCCAAGACTCGTTCAATGACCAGATCGAAGCAAACATTGAAGCAAATGTGCTTAAAACTCACACAATGTCCACTTAATGCTGCCCATTAATGGACTTTTAAGTGCAGCCAACAATGTTCCCAGTGTGTTTGACTTTATTGTTGAAAATGCTGCTCTTCTTCTTCATCTACTTCTTTTTCTACTTCCACTACCATGTGCATGTGGCAAAAGTGGCAAACTCCTGGGCGAAATCCACCCAGCAAAACTCTCTACCACTACTATACTATAGAGTGAGAGTTGAGAGTTTGAGCTCATAATCCCCTTTTTGAATGCGGCAACACGTGCCAAAGTTTCGTCACAGCATTTCTACTACCATTTACCATTTCTGACCAAAGACCAAGGTAAATAAGCTGAACTGAAAAGTATTTATTAGTGATAAATAGAAAAGTCCAGAGAGAGCTGCTTAACTTTAACCAACAACCAAAGTGAAATCTAAAAGGACAACGATTTTCCCAAACATAGTTAAGGGCAGTTAACAGGTAACTTCTAAAAAGCATTTACTTTTGATTATTGGTAGACAGCAACTACTTAAATATTTCCTTGAGAAATTAAAGCAAGTAAAGCATTATATTGGTTAACAACTGTTTAAGGTTTTAGCCCTTCATAATTATACCACATATTTAATAAAAATCTAGCTGAGAAAAACTTTATTGTTGTTGTCTCTTATGTAATATTTTATAGCATCTTTGTACATTACATATAAGTAATGGTCTCTGCTTTTTACTTTAAAAAAGTATAAGTATATAGCCATGTCCATCTGTCTGTCCGTCTGTCCTGCTGTATTAACACCTAGATCTCAGAGACTATAAGAGCTAGAGTAACCAAATTTGATGACAATATTCTTAAGGCTTTCACAAAGGTCAAGTTTGTTTTAGAATTTTGCCACGCCCCCTTTCACCCCAAAAAATCGGAAAAGAACGAATAACACGAGTAATTTAAAAGATACAAGTTACAAATTCGACATACTTAAAGTTTAGTTTAACTGAGATGTGTACTGTAAATTTCATTGCAATCGGACAACAAAATCCGGAGATTTTTAGCAAATAAAAAATCGAATATACAAAGGTTGGAGGCAGGAACTTGAGGCAAGGAAACAGGTAATATGCCAGATTATCGACTATGGCTGCATTGGCGCAATGCTTAGACAGTCGAACTCTTGCGGTGTGGTTCTGGAGCTCGAAACCTACTTACAAAATGTTTCCATTTGCTTGGCATGTTTAGTAAGAAGTAACTTTAAGACTTCTTTCTACCAATCGGTAGTTCAAATTGTAATCATTTATAGATACATATTTTCCTCAATTAAATAGATATATTCTTCAACTTAAGTTTACTTTCCTCTGATAATTAAATAAGAAATACAGTAGAAAGCGAACTTTCTTAAATCAGAGGATATTTCCTAGTCCTAGTCTACATCTACATAAGATTCTATAAGATTCCTTTCTACCAATCGGTAGTTCAAATTGTAATCATTTATAGATACAACTCCTCCTCAATTAAATAGATATATTCTTCAGCTTCAGTTTATATTTTCATGCTAATGAAATAAGCAATTTAGTAGTAATCAAACTTTCTTAAATCAGAGTGTATATCCTAAACTTATTCCTTCATCTACAGCCCTTTTCACTAGGCTTAAGCTTGTATTATTAGTGCTATTAATTCTGACATTAAAATATCCATAGGCAAACCTATAAAATCCTTTGACTAAAGAGTTAGAACTACTTCTATTTCCCAGCCTCCTTTCCCACTCCATCTCAACCTCAAAACAGTTCACATGTAAGTGCTGTCAATTGAGCATATGAAAACTCCCATTTCCCTTTTTCCATGTCGACATTAACATTAATATACTCTCATACTCGACATAAGCGTTGGAAAATTGTAAAAACCGCTGAGTAAATGCGACTCAGCTTGACTCACATTTCCTTGACTCGCTGGACAGCAAACTTGATGGGGAATATATATATTTATATGAATTTATGGAGCTGCCCTTCTGGCATATGGCATATGTACCGAGGGCGGTTCGAGGGGTTTTGGTTCACTTTGGTTGGTTGCCTTTGCCTTTTGCCAAAAGATATTTAAAATCAAATTTGTTTAATTTACATGCATAAACGCGTCAAATTTGTTTGGGAAATGTGCAACCGGCTGTAGCAATAATAAGAGACGCCTGAAGAGGGTCTGGGTGAAGAGTGGGGTAGGGGGGGGGGGGCGGTACTAGCTGGTTTTTCCCTGCTCTCGTGTGTTTGCTGCTGTGTTCGCTCAAAGGCAACAACTGTTTCCGTTAATATAAAATGCAAATTTTGAGCATTTTTAGCAGCGTTCAAAATTGGTCAAAACCCTCTGTTTTCCCCCCTCCCTTGTGGGACCTTGCCCTGCGGTCAGTTTGGTTATGTGCCGCAACAACAACAACAACAACACAAGATATGAGTTTGTAATAACCAAATCGTTTGGCTCGTTGAATTGGGGTTAGTTCTGGGGCAAATGGGGTGTGTAGTTCTGTCAGAACTTGGCCAAAATGCAATGAGTAGTAAAATGTTGTTAGAAATTATGGGCCAAAACGCCGGATGTTGTTCATATCCCTTTTATAAACGCACGGAAATAACCAGGCAGCAAGCCAAAAATGGAAATCATGTTGGAAAAACAATTTCATGATGTTTTGATTTCGCAAAAACACAACATATGTGCGTAAACACATACTAAGCACAACAATAACAGCTAACAGCAACAGCCAACTGGCAAACTGGCCAAAACCAACAGCTAACTAACGTATTTAGGCCTTGTTTGTTACCCTTTCGATTCGATTGACAGTTTGTAATTTAAAGCTCTGCCTGCCAAACAGCTGTCATTTAATAGACCAGAAAGTGAGAGAAAGCAATTGAGACTTGAACATTGCCCAGCGGCGCCTCATCGAATTATTTCTTTGCCAATATTTTTCCAGTCATTTATTTACATTTTCTTCTCAATAAACTATACCTCTCACAGTTTCCCCACTTCTGTGAGTGTGTGGGGGGGATTTATTTATTTAGTGCTTATCTTAGAGTCGCATAAATGAATATCAAATCGAATCGCATCGCTTCGAATTTATTCGCATCGAATGATGGGAAAAACAACAACAACAACAACAACAACTTGGCCCATTTCCATGCGGTTGACGCTTGTTTACAGTTAGCTGAGAATCCTTAGACCCTTCTCTCTGTGTGTGTGTGTGTGTGGACCCAGTGGACTCCGCCTTTTCTTTGTGGAAAACACACTTAAAGGGACCATCTCTGAGTTACTTCTTCCTTTCCTTCCTTTTACTTCTCTGCTTCTCATTTTCAAATCCGATTAGCCTCATTTAGTTTAGGCCACAGAGTTATTGTCGCAGTCTGTCCATTATATCCATTTGATTGATTTCCCTTAGTTGGAAAAAAAGCAAATGAATTCCCCATCCTAAATGGTATTCATATCACTAACAAAGCAACCGTAACGACTTTTAATGCCACTCGATTATACACACACATGTTTAATCTTGAATTAGTGCACACAAGTTTTGACCACTATGACTTTGAGTTATTTTCATATACAGCAATTTGTTCTGAAGATTTGTGGTTGTTTCACAAAAAAAAACCTGGTTACTCATCATTTATCTTAAACAATGAATAACATAATTTGTTATTTGGACTTAGCTAGAAATCATTCATAACTTTCTTTTAATTTCTTTATATTTTATTTTATGTGTAGAAATTGTATTTAATATAACTCCACTTGACTTTCTTACTTAGTTTGTTTAAATCCCTTATTATACCCTTGCAGAGGGTATTATAATTTTGTCCGAAGTATAAAGTACATATATATTCTTGATCAGCATCAACAGCCGAGTCGATATAGCCATGTCTGTATATCTGTCTGTCTGTCTGTTTGCCTGTCTATCCGTCTGTCTGTCCATCTATATATTTGTCTGTCTGTCTATTCGTCTGTCTTTTTGTCTGTCTGTACGTCCGTCTGTCTCTCTGTTCGTCTATCTATCTTTGTCCATCTGTCTGTCCGTTCGTCTGTCTGTCCGTCGGTCTGTTTGTCCGTCTGTCTGTAGATCCATCTGTCTGTTTGTACTTCTATATGTCCGTCTGTCTGTCTGTCCGACCGTCTGTCTGTCTGTCCGTCCGTCTGTCTGTCCGTCCGTCTGTCTGTCCGTCCGTCTATCTGTCTGTAGATCCATCTGTCTATTTGTACTTCTATCTGTCCCTCCGTCTATCTGTCCGTCCGTCTATCTGCCCGTGCGCCTGTCTGTCTGTCTGTCTATCTGTTTCTATGCGAGCTAGTCTCTCAGTTTTAGAGATATCTAGATGAAACTTTGTACAGATCACTCTATTTGCTGCAGGCAGTACATATGTCGGAACCGGCCGGATCGGATCACTATATCATATAGCTGTCATTGGAACTATCGGTCGAATATCATAGTTTAGTATGGCAAACTTTTTTGTTTTCCAACGTACTTTAACCAAACTCACAGATTAGGCATTTGGTCATGTCTTCCTGCACATCCTGACCAAATTTGGTTTAAATCGGATCATTATATCATATAGCTGCCATAGAAAAGATTGGTTGAAAAGTGCTTCAGGGTATGAAATCCTTGACGTGCTAAATAGAACATAGACGACTGACTCAGGGCACCCTACTGTTGCTTCCGCCCCGACTCTCCGACTTGTTTTATTATATGTAATTGTGTTTATCTTTAGTTTCAAATAAGTATAGAAATTGTATGAAATATCACATATTTTACCTAGTATGATTTCCTTCTTTTATATAATCTTTTATCTGAAAGAAGTATTAGAAACAGCGTGGAATTAAAAAGTTCCCTTGGTTTTCTATAATCTGTATAACTCTTTACGTCTGTTACTTTACTAAAAAGCAAAGAAATTGGATTAAATATAATTTCATTGGTTTGTTACTTTTATATTATCTCTTAATTTAACTATGCATAATAATAGTATCAAATTTAATTTAATTTTGACATTTTTTGCCAAGTATACAAACTTTTATATCATATTTTATTTAAAATAAGTATCGAAATGTTATACATAACATCAGCTGGTATTATCTGCTTAGTAGTTCCTCACTTCTTATCATATTTTATCCTCAATAGCTTTTGAAATATTATGATACTTAACTTCATTTGATAGATAGAATTCTTTTCTATCATTTCATTCTTGCTTAGTAAGGTATCATCTTTATTTAAAAATAAGTATTTTATGACATAGTAACTTATATCTTACTCTTTGCGACATAATAACTTTTCTTAATTGGCTAATTGCTCCCTTTTCATCCTCGATCTCAACATTCTGGCCGAGTTGCTGCAGGCCACACGTATGGCATGTAAAACTGCTGACTGTGCCACATCAAATTTAGTCCGAATATGTTGTAATATATCCTCAACCTGTTGACTAGGCAGTTGTGGCTTCGTTTTCCTATTGTGCATCACATCCCAGGGTCCCACACGACCGGTCAGTGTGTGTGTCCCTAGGGTTTCCCGGCCAAAGATCATATAGCACAAATCTCGAGTTGCCTTCCTATAGCAAGTCCAATCAACATTCAAGTACATCTTCTTATTGAGCTGCGTGCCATTTGATCCAATATGTATTTTATTAGAATTACTTTGTGGATCAGATAAATTTGTCTTCTCTTTCGAAATTCGCTTTAACAATTGATTCTCCATCTTATTTAACTGTAGAGTGTATGCATTCAGCAATGGATATGTTGAGATCTTGTAGAATTGACGAGGTGTTTGAGTTCCCACATCCATTATGCGAATTTAGTATATAAATTGAAAATGTAAACTGAATGTATATGTAATTAACTTTCTGGCGAAATCTGCAAGCATGCAAACAAGCTATGACACCTTGCGGCTAAGTGGAACGTTTGGAATGAAACGAATAATTGCAGCTGCTACGATAGAACTATCGATATATATGGAATCACTACACGAGCATAAACAATCAGAATACGCCACAAAATAGCTGATTGCTATGAAACATAATTTATATTTGTTGTCTATTATATTATTATATTATGTAGTAGAATAAATTAGTTATTTTATAGTATGTTACAGATCTAATTATATCCAAAATATTTATTTTACTATTGTAAATTGTATAAATGACATATTTATATAGAGAAATTTGATAGAGAAATTGATAATAAAACAGAAAAATATTTTGATAGTTTTGCGTGTTGGTAGCAATTAATATTTAGCTCTAAATTACATGTTAAACCATTTTTTGAAATAGTTTTCGTGTCATCAGAAAAGAGTTCGCTCAAGTTTTCTTCGAAATTTATGACAACCCTGGCTAAAAGTGCCATAATTTTGATAGTAAGCAGATGCTACTTATAACTGCTTTCAGCCGCATTAGTGTTAGCTTTCTTATTGCAAAACTGCTGCTAATGCTTAGCTAGTAAACAGCTAATTAAGGCTAGAGACTGTGAACAATTAGAGACGACTTTATACGCACTTGCAGATACTTGTGGTTCCGTTTGGATAACCAAATGGCAACTGGAAGAAGCACACACAGATACACTACACACACACACACACACTGCACACACACACACACTGCACACACACACACACTGCACACACACACACACTACACAGACACACACTACACTCACAATTCGAGGCAACAGCTGCTGGCCAAATGATTCCTCTTTCATTTTCCACGAACAAGTTCCAGATTGCATCTTTATCTGAGCGCCTTCGACTCCATCGTAGTGCATATTCTTAGAGGCAATAAAAGTTTCTGGGCAATAAATCTGCAAGTTTCTGGACCGAGACTCTTCTCCAAGCAAAAAAACATCTGCAGTTTGCACACCATCCACGAAGAAGAACAAGAAGAAGAAGAGTTGAGTGTGGCAAAAACAGGTGGCATCTGTGGATGTTGGAACATTTTATGTTCTGGCCAGGTCAGTGATTCACTTGGCCTCCATTTCACTGCGAGATTTGCGTTGGATTTAAGTTGCCCTCGTTCGTTGCTCGCTGCTCCCTGCTGGCTGCCTATCAACACCATTTTGATATTTGCGTTGATAAAAATTAATGCAATCCCTGGCCTCGATCCGCCTACCTCCCATCCTCCCACTCTCCCCCTCTCTATCACCAAAGTTGCTGGCGGCTCTGACGAAAGTGTTGACGCATACAAATTGTGCATTAGCGAAAAACTCGCAGCTTTCGGGGCATTTAGTTGCAAATGCCGTCACCAGTAGCTAGTGGCTAGTGACGGGGATAACGGGTAAACGGGAATACCGGCAACCGGTTTGCCTGGTTGCTAGTGACGCCTCCAATTCGCGACAGCCAGGGGCGAAAATCTGCAAGCATCCGCATGGCATTTGCATAAATGCAATTTAAAATCTGAATTATTCATGAGCGTCGCCATTTGGCCATTTGTCTGAATGACCACTTGTGGCATTCGCCCACTGTCAACCCCCCAGCCCCCCTGGCACCACCCCCGCTGCAACACACACACACACATACTATACCCACACTCATATATTGGCCAAAACATTTGATATTGAACAGAACTACGAGCAGTGTTGTCAGCATTTTTATAGGCAAAGATAGTAGCTAAATTGTCCAATGATATTTCTTGAAAACGGCTGCTTTCCGACTTAAGATCAATTTATTGTCCATATGACAAATGTAGCAACATGCAACAAAACACAAAAACACAGACTTGGTATATGGATGTTTCAGTAGATACCAATCTCCCTCATCAGCGACATTTTAAGCTAGCTCACCCAACGATCTAAGCTTGTGCTCTATGTTGTTGTGCTGCTAGAACCAGTTGAGAATTCTAAGAGAGCAAGATAGAAGTAAACGACTGCAAGTTACGAGTTACGTTGCCGCAACTGAGTTTCCTGACCATCTTTCCATTGCGTCTTCAGTTACAGTTAGGGAAATCTTTTCTTGACATTTCTTAAAATTAAAATTTATTTAAAGCACTAGTCACAACAATAGTTGGGTATACTGTTAGAAATATCATAGTTTGAACAATAAGAGACAGAACTCTTTAATTCAGTATGCCCATTAGATACTGTACTTTCAAAAAATACTAATCGTTCAAGTTAAAGTTTGTTTTTTTTACATTAATTTAATATTTTCTTGTTTTATCTTAATTGCATTTTTCTTGAAGCTGTGCGAAGTGTTTGTAACGAAATTTTGTTGCATATTTAATCTGTTTTATGTTAATTGCACTTGTTTCCAAAACAATAAGTTGTTCAAATATTATATTCATTTAAATTAATATCAAACAGCCTTTAATTAAATGATTGATTGTGGTAGCTGCTCTGATTAAAAACTTTAACTAGAAATAGCTTCTTTTTTATATAATTATGATATAATCAACAGGCAGAATATGTAGAGATTAGATATAGCTAACAAATTATTATTTATATACATTAGTTACAGTTACATCCTTATAAATAAATATACTAATCATAAACACAAGCTAAATTTACGCAATTTATTATCCTTCTCAAACTAAGACATATAATTGTTGCAGTTTCTAAATATTAATTAATATTTCTAAATATATGTCTTAAAATTGATTATATTAAGCTTACAATAAGAAAATAGCTAAAGCTAAAAATGTTTAATTTATCCAACTATGCTAGCAATTATAATATTAACGAAACTATTAACAGAATCTGTTGGATTCCGATATAATTTGTAAATATTTATTTATTTATTTATTTATTACGACTAAAAGCAGTCGACAAGAAATTATGAAATTATTTTTATAACAAAATTAAAATATAAGATTCAAAAATAAACAATTAAAATTGTTTTTAAAATTAAATATTATTTTAAACGAAAACTGATATAAGAAAAATTAAGAAAGCTGTAAAGGGACAATCAATATTATTATATAAAATGTTGAACAATGTGTAATTGAAACAACATATTCCATATTAATATCTGTAAACTCGTAATAATTTTTTTAAAAATGAAACTATAAGTTTTAATACTAGTCTTATACAATCATAGTGTAAAATAGCAAATAATATTTTTTAAATATATTATGAATTGTTTTTAGCAAGTAGCATTTTTAGCATTATATACTAAATTTAAATATTCCAATGATCTTTTTATATGCTAGGCAATACATTTAAGTATATTTATATTTATTCTCTTAAGTATATTAAAGTTATCTGGTATTTTAATATTTAATATAGTCAGATTAATAGCATATCTGAAAGTTATCTATCTATTTAATTTACAAAGTATCTATGTCTAACTATAAAATAGCTGAAATGACAGCACTGGCTTGCAATCTCTGTTAGTGCTCTTTCTTCTCTGTTCTCGCAGCTGATATACGAATGGTCACTCGGTCGGTGCTCTATGCATACCCTGTAGACATGCACATAAGTGCGAGGGGTAACTTGAAATTATACGGAAATATACCAGAGGAAGCTGAACTCAATTTCTGCCGTGTAATTCATTATCTCTTCTTTTATACCCTGTAAAAATACGTCTGAGCAAAAGAGTTCAGTCAGTTTACACAAAATCAAATGGAAGAAGGCATTACAATTGCATTTCTCAACTAGTATTTCTATAACAGAAATCACATAACGTATACGCCACATTGCAGGGTAGTTGCCAGTCAATCATTTGGCCAATTTTAATGCCTGTTTTTTTTCTTCTTCTTCTTTACGCATTATCGTGGCAACTGCATGTGCATGTGACAACTTAATGGTTTCCGTTATTTGAAAGCAAAAGCATCGAAAATTGCTGATGTCAAATTGTCGATAAGGATTAACTCTTCCGTTTGTGTACATTTTATATTAGCAGCTGTACATTTGATTTGGCTTTGGAACTGACAGACGGACAGACAGACAGACGGACAGACAGACAGACAGACAGACGGGCAGACGGACAGACAGACAGACGGACTGACCAATCACTCGCCTCTTGATCCCACTTCACACCCGTCTGTTTATTTTGGATTTGGAAATTACTGACAAAGTCGGTGTATGTTCAATTTATTAAGCAAACACTTTGGAATGAGAATACATACCAAACTGGCAATAAGTGCAAAATGTTGACTTTATAATTAAGCAGTGTGTAGTTGTTAAACTAGGAAAAATATTATACAAACAATTTAGGGGAGTCATAGATTAATTAAAGAACTTCTAAACCTATCTACATTTCTCACTAGTTGCCACGAATTGTCGCTTGCTGCCTCTACTCTATTCCATATCACTCATACGCAATGGGGAATTTAGCCTACGTCTTGCCTGCTCTTCAAGCTTTTTTTTCTAGTCATAATGTATGATTTCTATATGCAATTTTTTATGCTGTTAACGGGTCTTCTCCATGGATGTTCTTGGCAGTTACTTTGTTTCATTCCCTTTTGGCAATTGCAGTCAGAATATAACTAAATCTCATTTTCCACTCTCTCTCTCTAAGCTGCATGACATTGAAATATTACAATACACATATGCCTCTAAGTATGTATGTGTGTATATATCGATTTTCTACGGCGTATGTGCGACATATTTCGTCCGGACTCTGAAGTAAAGTCAAATGTCTGTGAATGTTTTTGTCACAAATGACTTTGCCGTTTTAATTGATTGCTGGCAATAAACCGAACGGGCGCCCATTGTGTATGCGTGTGTGGGTGTGTGATGGTGTGTGTGTGGGTGTGTGGGTGTGTGTGTGTGTGTGTGTGTGTGTGTGTGTGTGTGTGGGTGTGTGTGAATCACACCAGTACCCGCAGCTGTCGCAGAAAGTTTAAATAGAAAATCGTCAACGTCATACGCGTATCGTTAAAAGGGGAGTCAATGAGTGAAAGGGGGTTCAGGGAGTGAGTGGGGGGTGCAGGGAGTGAGTGGGGTGTTGCGAGTCAAATTTTTGAGACATTTCTGGCAGCGGGGCGGGGAAGGCCTTTTCCAGCTTTGCGCGCTTTGTGGAAAATTTCTTGTTTTATTCTAAGAATTTGCGACAATTTCAACTTTTATTTGCGCAACATTTCCGAGCGGGTTGTGGGGAAATCGAAGGGGAGCGACATTGGCGTGTGTGTGTGTGTGGGGGGAAGGAAGGAATTTCCATTTTAGCACCCATCCCTTGTCTGCCCAGCCCTCGCCACGGGTTGACGCATAAAATTCTCCAATTACATTTATGATTTCTTGCTGATTCTCTCGATGTTGTTGTTCTTTTTTGTTTAGCTGTGATTTTCCTGTTCTTCTATTGCGCTTGTTGTGTGTGTGTGTGTGTGTGTGTGTGTGTGTATGCGTGTGTGTGTGCGTGTGTGTGTATGTGTGTTTTGCCTGTTTTTAATTTTATGCCACTTTTATTGCATTATTTACTGAGTGCGCAGAGTTGTTATACCCTGCCTTACAAAGAGTCTACAAGTTTAAATAAAATCGTATTATTTGTATACCCTGTATATAGCATGCAGAGAGCGGTGTGATAGGCTCTAAGGTCGCCGCAATTCGTTTAAAAATCTAAACATTTTAATGCTACAATTGTGGTACACTCAATTTAGATATAACTTATTAAGTTTGTATTTTTTAAGTATTTATTATTAATGATTATTTTATTTAAAGAAATTATTGTGCGAGAATAAAATAAGAAATATAAATAAATATAAATAAATATAGGTAAATATAAATAAATATTAATAAATATAAATATAGATAAATATAATATGAATTTATATAAATATATATAAATAAATATAAATGAATACAAATATATATAAATAAATATAAATTAATATAAATAATAAATATAAATATAGATAAATATAATATAAATTTATATAAATATATATAAATAATTATAAATAAATATAAATAAATATAAATGAATATAAATATAAATAAATAAATTAAAATAAATTTAAATTAATTAAAATAAATATAAATTAATATAAATAAATGTAAATAAATATATTTAAATATAATGAAATATAAATTAATATAAATAATTCGAAAATAATAAAAATAAATATAAATTAATATTTATAAATATAAATAACTATAAATAAATATATATAAATATAAATAAATATAAATAAATAAAAATAAAATATAAATAAATAGAAATCAATTTAAATTAATATAAATAAATATTAAGAAAAAAAATATAAGTAATTATAAATAAATATAAATAAATATAACTAAATATGAAAAAATATAAACAAATATAAGTAAATATAAATAAATATAAATAATTATAAATAAATATAAATAAATATAAATAAATATAAGTAATTATATATAAATATAAATTAATATAAATAAGTATAAGTAAATACAATTTATTATAAATGAATATAAATAAATATAAATTAAATTAATTTAATAAAAATTAATATAAATAAATATAAATAAATATAAATAAATACCAATAAATAAAAATAAATATAAATAAATATTAGTTTATATAAATAAATACAAATAAAATAAAAATAAATATAAGTATATATAAATAAATATATTTATATTTCTCCTTTCCAGATTTGACCAAAAAAAAAGGTGAATTCGTCTTCGGTTTGTATTTCCCCTCTAACTGAAATTATTGCATGTGTTTATATTGCGAGTTTGCCATGTTTTTTTTGCCTAGACATGAAATGGAAATGGAGCCATTTGGCGTATTGCTTGGAACGTGACTGAAACGCCATTTCTCGAGCTTAGTTTAATTTGCCTATGGGACAAATTGGAACGCGATGCCTCAATTCGAATTGCTGCATCAATATTTTTCAATAACGCTCATACGCAATGTGGGACGACTGGATATCAACGCTATTTGATTTTTGTAGCAAGGCGAGAAGAGTAGTAGTAAATTGAGGAGGAGGAGGAGGAGAATTGACATGGGCCATGTCGAGGAATTTGTTCGCCTATTTTTGCCCTGTGTTAATCCCTTTAATGGACTATTAAACGTTTTTTACGGCCAGAACAGACCGCTCCCCCCCCTAAGAGCTGCTTTATGGAGCCTGCTCGGTTCTATGGGCCTGCTCGAGTTTACGATAATCTCATCATTTGATGTTGCAGCACGTTTCACAGCGCACATTTTATGTGCTTTCGCATATTTGCATTGTGTGTGTGCAGAGAGAGAGAGAGAGAGTCAGAGAAAGAGAGAGGGAGTGAGACAGAGACAGAGAGAGAGAGAGACACACAGAGAGATGTATTGTAGCTTCAAGCTGAGCTCGTTTTCAACTGTGTTTGGCATTTCTAAAATTTGTCAACTGGCGTTTGTAATGAATTGATTGTCACAGCGGGAGACAGGCAAATTTTCTCAGCAGTTTTTCCTTTTAAAATTGATATGCCCAAATGGAACTGTGTGTGTGTGTGTGTGTGTGAAAGTGTGTGTGTGTGTGTTGCTTTGATTGACATGTGAATAGGAAAAGCCGCAGCCACTTTCAGTTAGCCGGCCAATTAGTAGCGCTTTTTGCCTTTTGTGTCAGGCTAACAAAGCCAAGCACAAAAGCCAACACCAGCCACCAAAATACACTGCCTTCCTCTTGCCTCTATCCCTCCCCTGTCTCTTCCCCCGCCCTGTCATCCCATCATTCCCTATGGGCAGCCCAGACTTGGACTTGAACATGAAGCGTGTCTGTCACGCAGTTTTTTAGACGGCCGTCGTTAATGCCAACAACGACCACAGCAAGTCCACAGACAAGTCCGACATTTTGGCCTGGCTCTGACTATGGCCTCCTGCTCCTTCGGTGGGCGTGGCATGCGGTGTGACTTTGTTGCGTGATTACCTTAATTGATGGGCATTTCCGTTGGAGCAAATGAAGCCACTCAATTAACACCTTTCACCTGGATAAAAGACGCACGTCCGCTAAAAGCAACAACTACTCAACACACACACACACATTTATTTTATGTGTAGCTTAGTTGGATTTAAATGTATTTAGTTACAGTTCTGTGTGTCATTTGTTAGATTCAACAATTAGTCTTCGGTAAATGAACTAAACTTATTTCTAAAGATGCATAGAGTTTGTTTACATGGCTCTTTATTAAATTAAAGTCAGCTAAAGGCAGTCTACAAACAATAAAATCTTTAAACAACAATATATGCTATTAACAAAATTAATAAATTCGTTTTTAGACTAACTAACATTCACAAATTAATATTTAAATATATACAAAGTTTAATCAAAAACCTAGAGGCAATGAAAAACCATTTGTTTGATTAAATTACAACTTTAATAAATTACATTACACTTTATTTATAGCTTAATAGAAAAGGCATAAAATGTAAATATATTTTTAAAATATATACTAGTAATTGTATAAAATATACGCGGAGTAATTAATGTTGTTAAACTTGTAATTTCATTTATGGCTTCTGTTTTTTGTGTCTACGAAAATTCATAAGAAATCTCTGACATTTTTGGTACAACAAAAGTTCGTTCGATTGTATTTAGAAGCATTTGTTATTAATAATTTTAGAAAGTTGTAAGTATGAAATATATTTTGATTAATTAATCAGTTAGAATGGAAAGAGAAGAGCAAAGTTGTTGAAAATTAAACCTTATATATCTTTTGCTTTATTATACTCACATTTAAAAGTGAAATAGTTTAGAGAGTAAACTTTAAAGAAGTCTTGATAAATATTACTACAATTTACATGTTTTGTTTGCAATTTAGATTCAGCCAAAGAACTAGAGATGAGTCTTCATTTAAACCTTGATGTGATATTATAGAGAATTATATTTAACAGCTTCATTTGTTAAACATGCCATTCTATATAGTATTAAGTATTTTATTTACATATTTTCCTATATGCTCTGTTTTGTCGTAGTCTCCAACTATAGGCCTCTTTTTTTACAAAATATTTTCATATTTAAAGTTTGAAATCTTCTTCTCTTTTTCCTCGCACTATTTGCCCTTTTGTCGTAAACTTAAACGCACTTTGGCAAATTGGTTAATAACAAAGAACAAAGAAAAACCGAAATACCTTTTAACGAGAAACCAAAACATGAAACAAAACTTTGCACTTTTTACAAAGCGTTTTTCGTTTGTTCTTGTTGCTGTTGTTGCTCTTCTCATTTTGTGTGTCAGGACACAGGATACAGGATGCGTTTGCCTTTTTCTGATGTTAACAAAATTATAAAACTTGGTCGATTTTTCCTCCTGCCGCCGCCACTGCAGGTGTAAAAAGTTGTTGCACGAACTTTTCCTCTGGCGGCACTCAAGTGTTGCATTTAATTTTTCAATTAAAAAATGGTTTGCAGCAAAACTTGCAGCTGCTTGATTTTGGGCTGAGAGTCAAGCGAATTGCAGCAAATTAGTCAAAATGAACTACAAAGCAGCGGGTGAGCAGCAGGAGGAGGTGGAGGGGGAGGAGGAGGTGGAAGAGAATGCGAAGTTGAGGCCTAAAAAGAGATTACAGAAAGCCAATAATGTTGGGGGGAAAACAAACTGTTTTGCCGGACAAAAGTCGTAATCACAACACAGTGAAATTGTTTTGGATGCCAGCCAGGAGTTCAGTTCGATGGGGAAGGGAAAGGGGCAGGGACAGTTGCAGGGTATAGAGTCATATAGGCGCCAGTGGAGCAACAAGCCAATCTGCCAGTCCAGCTACCATATTCTTTCCTCTGAGATAATTTCCTGTCATTATTTTGTGGTCTTCCGCAGTCGAACGTAAAAATTGCGACTCAAAGGTTTATTTCCAGCAAAACCAAACAAACAAGCCAACACGACAGCTGGACAGACGGACAGACAGACGGACAGACAGACGGACGGACGGACAGACAGCTGGCAGAGATTGCAACTTTATACAGGATGAAAAGGGGTAAAATGCAGTGAAGGAAATGTGGGGTAAGAGACACAGTTGGTCAGGCAGTCGAAAAATTGACTGCATTGCCCACGGGTCAACAAATAAATTGGCTGTCCGCTTGAACAGAGCGAGAGAGAGCGATAGAGAGCGAGTAAGAGAGAGTGAGTGAGAGAGAGAGAGAGAGAGAGACGAACCAATGTTGATTTTGAGGTCATCGCTGATATTGCGGATGTGAATCCTTTTTGATTGCATTGGCCCCGCACTCAAATTGCCAACTGCCAACTGCCAGCTGACAGTTGCCAGTTGCCAGTTGCAAAAGCCGCCAGTAGCAACAACAACAACAGCAACTGTAATGACAACGCCAACAGCAGCAGCAACAACATCAACAACTTGAGCGTATTAATTGTGGTTTTGCCAGTCGAAAATTGGCATTTTAAGTGCGGCTTGGTGTCATTTCCACTGCAGTTAAACCATTAAAAAGTCTTTGCGTCAAATATTTATTACAAATGCCCACACACGGTCAGACAGATGGACAGACGGACAGACAGACAGACAAACAGTCAGTTCAGACAGACATCAAGTAGTGCAGCTATTGACAATGCACACCTCCTGAATAACACATAAAACTTTGCATTGATATGATAATAGGAGTAAGCAGATTGATGGGCGTACAGCATACCCTAGAAATTACTAAACAAAATATATATATAAAGTTGACTGGCTTTATTCCTTAGATGCTGCCAACTATGACTTATTATTTCCTACTTAAGGCAGCCAAAGATATTCCTTGACTTTCAGTTTGCTTAACTTTTCCTAAAATTAACCAATTTCCCTGCAAAATATCTGTTGTAATAGGGCATATTCAATAACCTAACTAATAGTATAATTTTCTATATTTAATTCAAAGTATTTTAAATATTTTTAGATTATTTGGTGAATTTTTCAAAATTTTAATATTAATAATTAATTCCCTCCAACGTGTTTGTGTCGATATTATAATAAAGCCTTGGCATTATTTAGCACTAAAAAACTATTAAAAGCAATGAAAATATTTAGTAATATTTGTATAAATATATATTGTAGTAAGCTTATTTATTAATTTAATTAATTATTGATTTAATTATTTTTTTATTTATGCATTTATTTATTTATTAATTTATTAATCTTTTTATGTATTTATTTACTTATTTATTTATTTATTTATCAAATTATTTATTTATTTCTTCATATATTAATTTATCTACTTACTTATTTATTTATTTTTTTGTTTATTTATTTATATTTTTATCTATTTATTTATTCATTTATTTATTTATCTATTTATTTATTTATCTACTTATTTATTTATTAATCTATTTATGTATTTATTTATTTACTTATTTATTTATTTATTTATTTATTTATTTATTTATTTATTTAATTATTTATTTATTTATTTATTTATTTATTTAATTATTTATTTATTTATTTATTTATTTATCTACTTATTTATTTATTTATCTACTTATTTGTATTTCTTTACTTATTTATTTATTTATTGATTGATTTATTTATTTATTTAATTATTTATTTATTAATTTTTTTTTTAATTTATTATTTTATTAATTTATTTATCTATTTATTTTTTTATTAATTTATTTAATTATTTATTTATTTATTTAATTATTTATTTATTTACTTACTAATTTATATATTTATTTATCTTTTGATTAATTTACTTATTTATTTATCTACTTATTTATTTATTTATTTTTATTATAATTATTATTAATTTATAATTTTATTTTATAATTAATTTAATTATAATTAATTAATTAATTTACTTATATATTTATCTTTTTTTTTATTTATTACGACTAAAAGCAGTCGACAAAATAGTATAGAAAACTTTTAAAATAACATTATAAAATAAGATTTTAAACTTAGCAATTAAAATTATTTTTATAATGAAATATTATTTGAAATTAAAACGAATAAAAAAGAATATTAAGAATGCTGTAAAGGGGTAATCAAAATTATGACTTTAAGTGATCCAACACACGTTGCAAGGATTGCTGAATACCCCAGAAAAAACCCAATCAGTTCAATAAGTATTAGTTTTAAAGTTAGTGTTGGTATAATTATTAATATAAGTATTTATGCAGTAACAGTATACTTAATAATATAAGAGTTAGTAATGTAATAGAAAATAGTAGTAGTATCAGTATCAAAGTAGAATTAAGTATACGAATATAATATACAAATTAAACTTCATTTTATTGGGTTTCTTTTATAGTTTTTCTGATTGATAACTCATGTTCATTGAGTTGATAACTCATGTTCATTGAGTTCACAAAGTTATTTATGATTGTATAGCTAAATTAATGCCACTCTTAAATTACTGCCAGTTTAAGCTAATTTGCCGTATCAAACTGGCGATTATTTATGTGTCACACATACTTATATATAATTCCGTCACACTTTAGTATTTACTGTATGTAAGAAAATTTATATTTTTAATCAATGAATACAGACTTTGCCTGCAGTAAAATAAATAAATAATTCGTTACCAATTGTTTATTGTATATTTATTATGATAAGTTTATGTAAACATATTTTGTACTCCATTAAAACTCTTACAACTCACTTAAATTCTTGCTATGATTACAGGGTATAACTTGAAGTATGGAAACATTCTGTCTGCAATTTTAATATAACTGTCGACTCAAGTGTTCAGTCAGTTGAGTAAAGAATAAAAGCCGAGCTGGTTTTTTGGATTATTGACTTCAAACTGCTGCACGGATGGTATGATATACCCCTTGATACGAAAGTTCAACTAAATCACACACATAGAGACAGAGAGAGAGAGAGACAGAAAGAGAAAGAGAGAGGGAGATGGAGACACTCACGGGGATTCATCGTCAAATATTTCACGAATTGAGCTGTCATGCAAATGTGGCATTTTCTGTTTTTGAAGTTGACAGCGCCAAAATTGCTGCATACGTCGCATTGTGGAGGAAGGCGACAGAGAGGGGGGAAAGGGGGTGTAGTATGTGTTTTAGGGGCTTTGGATTTTGAAGATTGATTTGCTGTTGCTGTGTTGAGAGTGGAAATGAGAGATGGAGGGGGGAGGGGGCGGGATTCTATGCTGCGCTTTCCGTGGATCATTGTTGTTGCGGTTTGTCAGTTCGATCAATCATAAACATTTGACAGTCACTCCAACCGGCCATAGATGTGTGTTGCATGCCACGTCACAGAGCCTCCCCTATGTGATGAGCAGCGGGACAGGGTATTTCCCATCGTATTGTTTACACTTAATACGCTAATAACTCAACTGGCCCCACAGTCAACACAGCTGAAGGCAAATGGCAAAAGTTTTATTGAAAGTGCCACACAATTTGTTTGTATATTTAAATTATCATACAATTTTCAAAAAGTTTCGCTCAAAATGAGCTCGCTCTTCCCCACATTCAAGGCGAGGGGGGCTAACGACGGGTGGTTCTTCTTTTTGGCCTTCTTCCACCTTCCACCTTCTGTCGTCTGCCGTCTCCCTCTGCCTGCTGCCTCTGCCTGCTGCCTTCTGCCTTCTGTCTCTGTCTTGGCACTTTTGACTTTTGGCTTTGGCTTTTATTGTTTGGTGGTGGGGGCCATTTTGAATTACATTTGTGTAATTTTGCGGAAAAGAAACTTTTTTATTTGCTAATTTTGTTAAATTAGAGCACGAAATGAAAGAGAATCCCAAATGACTTTATGAAATGCGCCCAAAACATTCATGATTGCTCGCTGTAGCTTGCGGCAAAAATAATTACAAGGACACATGTAATTTGCAATTCTTTTTAGTTAGCTAAGAACAAAGTGCATGCAAAGTGCGACACGACATAATGGAAATTGAGACAAGCTACGTTCTAACTACATATATATTAGAGTGTCGGATTGGCCAAAGTAGAACTTGACAGAGGGAAGACACTGGCAGTTGGATTAAGTTTAAGCTATGCTAGAGCATAATTGTGCTTACTGAAAGGTTTTCAGTGATTTTTAAGTATATTTGAAATCATTTTTAGTGATTTTCAAAAGCTAATTGACTAGGAATAGTGAAAAGAAATAATATTGAAGCTTTAATGCGCTTTCAAAACTTTAAAGCACATTAAAATGGCAAATTAATAGCGTGTGTCTAACAATATTTACTTGAATTTGTAGCTTTCATCATATTTGTAGTTAGTACAATGTAAAGCTTTAATGTGCTTTTACAGATGTTAAGAACTGAGCTTAATTGGGCTTACTGAGAGGTTTCAAGTGACTTCAAGTATATCTAAACTTATTTTTAATTAATTTAAAAGTTAATTGTCTAGGCATAGTGAATAGAAGTAATATTAAAGCTTTAATGTGCTTTCAAATCCTTAAAGCACATTTAAATGTCAAGGTAAAAGAGTGTTTCTATGTTAGTAAATAGTAAAGCTTCAATGTGATTTTACAGATGTTAAAATACCTGTTAAAGCGACTACAATCGCAGTTGGATGAAGTTTAAGCTTCGCTAGAGCTTAATTGTGTTTACTGAAAGGTTTTAAGTAAATTAAAGGATATTTAAACTCATTTATAGTAATTTTAAAAATCCAATTGACTGGGAATAGTGCAAAGAAATATATTAAAGCTTTAATGTGCTTTCAAAACTGTCAAGACATTTAAATGGCAATGTGAAAGAGTATGTCTAATAGTCTTTATGTGAACTTTCAGCTTACAGCATAATTGTATTAAGCTAGCACAATGAAAAGCTTTAGTCTTCCTTTACCGATGTTTTAAAGCGTGTTAAAGCGTCTTTCGAGGATTATTTGTTTAACTTTCATGAGCTTTTAAGCGTTCTTTATGAGACAAAGAGTTGGCGGAAGCTTTAAGCTTCAGCTAACCATATTTTCTATTGAATCTGTACAATTGAAAGCTTTAATGTGCTTTCAAAGCTGTTTAAACGGAATGGTTTGCTAGTAGAACATTATAATTTCCTCCATACTCAAAATACTACAGCTTAGGTATCTCTAAGTAATTGCATTTAACTCTCCTGAGCTTTTAAGCGTTCTTTATAATACAGGTAGGGCGAGCTTTAAGCTTAAGCTATCCAGATTTGTATTGAATCTATACAATTTTAAGCTTTAATGTGCTTTCAAAGCTTTTTAAGCGGAATAGTTTGCTAGTAGAACATTTAAACATTTTCATTTCTTTCGTACTCAAGTTAAGATACTAAAGTATCTCAAAGTAATTGAATTGAACTCTCAGACAGTCATATACTTATGCATGTATATTTGTCCATTTTGTGGAATCAACTGTCAGCTTTCCTGTCCGAAACTCATCTACTTAGAATGTCAGTCAGAATGCGGTCAGGACATAATCGGATTTATCGCAAAGAACACAACGCACTCTCCTTTATGAGGTTTTCTATCTGCCTATAGACATAAATTGCCAGTAGCACCAAAATGCGGCATTTCCGGGGGAACATTGCGAGCAGACTTTAATTGCAATTAACTAAATACGCACAAAGTGTATACGGTGGGGGGGACAAATGAATATGTGCATTCCATTAAATCAACATTAATTTATATAATGTATTGTTCCCTGTCTATTGTTATAGGTTTTTTCGTGTCTCATTCCTACAACAACTAAATGGGATTGCTTCGTTGTTATACCCTGCAGATTGTCAGATCAACGATTGTTTAATTTAAATATATAAATGTATGTATTTAAATATTACTATTTCCAATTATTTTTGACACTTATACAATCGTTTTAAAAATGTAGAATATTTTGAAATTATTTTGTTTTTGTTTTATTCAGAACTATACTTATTACTCATTGTTATATTTAAACTGAAATGTTGTTCTCTTATTTTGTATCATTCGATTGTCTTATCATAGTTTAATACTAGAAATATTCCTTCGCAAAATCTATAAATTATCTTGTTGTAAAAGCTTAGCAAAATCTATAAATTATCTTGTTGTAAAAGCTATTTAGTATACAAAATATATCCATGTCGTATACTTATTATCTGCTCATTCCATTCGCTTTAAATTTCCCGACAATATTATCGTTAATTCAATAGCAGCTTATAAATTATTTCTTTGTTACAAATCAACTTTAAAGTATTCCCCTCTATTATTGAAAGTTAAACATAATACAGAGTATCTGCATGTCGCATACTCATTAACAGTTTATTGCTAATTGTATTCTCTTTTTTTTTGTGTTCGTTTTGGGCGGCTTTTAGTTGTGCGTAAATTGTAATAAACACATGTAGGCCAACTAATACATTGGCATGTGGTGGGGCATTCGAATAATTGATATTGATGGTTGTAATCCTACTTAATCCCTAATTACAAACAAATGAATACGTAGAAATGTGTGTGTGTGTGTGTGAGTGTGTGTGGGTGAATGACACCCCCCCCCCAAACGAATAGTGGAATTCATTCGCATAGGGATTCATTTATAATATACTAATATAAAGCACATAGCACACATTAATCATACATATATATATATATATTTCCGAGTTAGAGCATAGTTCCATTTTTTTTTTTTCGATATGTAAATAGTTTATTCAAATTCGAGAATCATTCGAAAGTAATTTGCTAATTAGCTCGATTGCGAACAGAATATACTATATATACTCAAATTCGCATTCATTCTCATGTGAGTTAATCATGATGCTGTTGTCTATCCATTAATTAGTCTCTGACATTGGCATTTGCTCTAATTGAACAAACATTCGACTCTGAATAATTTAATATAGTAGCTGAGTGTTCAAATTAAAATGACACTTCATATGGGGAAATCCCTCTGAAATTTGTGCTTGATGCATAGTAAAATACATAATCTATGAGTAGACTTTAAGCTAAATCGAATGATAGAGAAATTTGTGGGGGAAAACTTATAAAGTTTAACCGCTTAATAGTTTATAGATAAAAGGTAGTTTCATGATTTAAATGATCGATTCTTAAACACATTTTGCAACTGATTGCTTAAGAAAACTGAGTCAATATTAGACTTGAGTTTAAGTAGTGATAATAATTGAATAAATGTAATGAACTACGACTAATCGATATGCATATTTGACTTGATTTGACCACAGCTGACTTCTGTCAACTATATAATAACCAACTAATCGGTGGAAACTTTTATAGCTGTCAATCAAGAGCTATTCTAATAAAATACTTTCAGATATTAAGTTCTCAATTCACTATGCTCTCTCTCTCTCTTTCTCTCTCTTTTTCTCTCTATCGGTCGCTCTGTCTCGCTTTCTCTTCAACCTATTTAATGTTCGACTTTTGCCCATCAATAAAACAATCAATATGCTGACAGCGAGACAATCCCCTCGGTCAAGACGGACAGACAGGAGAAGCCAATGGGGCCCATTCATAAATTGACACATTATCAAAATTTATGAGTGGCCGATACAAAAGGCGTGACATGAGTTACATTCACTAAAGGGCTGGGCAGTTAAGTTAGGGATGGGATGGGTCTGTGGGGTTGATGGTATAAGCAACTAACTGTACAAAATTAATGATGCGACAACGAAATGCAACAGTGGAGGCAAAAACAAAAGGCAGACACACAGATACAGAAGTAACAACAGAAGCTGAGACAGAAGCAACAGTTGCACAAAGTCGGTAAAAAGGCAATAAACAACAGTTGGTGAAGGGGAAAGTGGGGGTTACGGGGGCTAACGGAAATCACCCCCCACCGATGGCGACACATTGAGGGATGTCGTACGGTCAAACGTATGGCGTGGCAACAGCTTGAGGCTGAAATGGAGGTGGAAATGTGAAAAAGAAAAGAAAATATAATGCCCGCATGGGTTTCCGTCCTTGCGTCATAGATCGCCACGGGGGGGAGGGTCACAGGGGTTGCTGTGCCCCCCAAGAGGGTTGATTCTATGGGTTTTGGAATTGTGCGGCAAGTGTTGTGATTTTCCAGACACGATGTCGGGTTTTTGCCGATGTTTTTATTAAATTTAGCAAGACAGATTCACAAATTTTTTAATAAACTGCCAGCCAGCAATGAGCAACCCCCTTTTTTTGGGGGTAAAAGCACCCCGCATTGCAGGGGTAGGGGGTTGGCGAAACGCCCTTGCAATTGCGTCTGATGGAAATTATTTGTTTTGGGCTTTCTTGTGGTAATCCAGAGTTTGATGTATTCATTAAGAGTAAATGTGTGTGTACACTTAGAAAATTGCATTGTATATTTAATTATAATTTTAATATTTGATTCTACGAGTACCTTAAAATTTACATCAACTAAAATTGAGAGTAACTAATATTGACACAGATTTAATGGAATTTTAATGGAATTGTATCAGAAAATTTCATGTATATTTAATAATAATTTTAACATTTCATTAAACATGAAGAAAATCAACACAAAATGTAAATTAATTAAAATTAAATATAATATCTCATATTAACATGCATTTTAATTATTAAATAGTAAAAAGGCCTTTCTAAATTTGAGTAAAATTGCATTTAATTTAAGAAAATAAAGTTCTACATTCTAAGCGACAAATTTAAGAGCAAGTCGCTTTTGGTTCTTTTCTAAATTCTCTTTTTCTCAATCGTTGTTCGTAAATCAACTATTATTTTCTTTGAGTGTATGTGTGTGTGTGTGTATTTGGAATAAAGTTTTGTGGCGTATAAATTTCAACTTGCTACAAATAATTGCGACGTGAGCGGCACAAGAGTCAGCAAAAGTCACATTGGCCGACAGATGACGTGACACCCCGAGGACTTAGACTGCGCCCAAGGGAAGGGGATGAATGTAGTAGTAGTGTAGTGGCAAAGTGATTGGTGAGGGGAGTGATGGGTGAGGGGAGTGATGGGGTGAATAGGTAAGCGGCGGCATCGTGTGAAATGTCACTTCAATTGCGAGTCTACAAATGTTGTTCACCTTTTTTACACGTAGAGAGCATCAACGTCAACAACTTTTTAACAATGAAGAGCAGCGGACTATGGCTTAGACAGGGGGGGGGGGAGGAGTGAAGGAACATTCAGGGGAGAGCTCCAGACAATGTATTTACTTATTCATGCTGCAAAGTTCTAGCAGCGTAAGGAATGGAAAGGGAAGGGAAGGGAAGTTGGCAACAACTTCCGCAGAAATCATCCTTAGACGACGCTGTTTGACATTTCGGCCTGAATTATTTATTCGCTGCACTCCGACTCTGCCCTCTCACTCTCACTCTCACTCTCACACTATCTCTATCTCTTTCACTAGTTGCTGCTGTGCTACGACAAAAAATGCCCTGGGAATCGATGCTGAAAGTAAACTTTTTTTTCTAGTTTAGTTTTCATTTTGCATTTTTGTCTTTTGTTCAGCTTTCAGTTTTTTCTCTTCTTTTTTTTTGGATGATTCCGCTTTTATTTAATCAACAACTGACATTGCCGACGTCGTTGTCCGTTCGTGTGACAATCCCACAGTCCCTGCACTCCTCCACTCCCCACTCCCCCATCAGTGACAGTTGCACAAGCCGTAGAGCACATAATCCCCGTTGGCCGAATCGTAAAAGCTTCGTTGATTCCACATGCATATTATACCTAGATTTGTTGTATTTATATCGTATATCTACGAGCAGACATTCGAAATCAGTGTGCACAGGTTTGAAAGTGATTTGGGAAATGAGAACTGAGACCAGAGACCAGAGAGACCAGAGAGAACTGAGAACTGAGCGCTCCCAGTGATCAACTGTAATTCCCAGCCAAAGTCCACATTCCATTTGCTGTTGACAAGCGGAAATCCTATAGGACTTAACGACTTTACTTGCTCAAAGTGCAGTTCCATAATTAATTTAAGTTCTTCGACTACAAAATATCTTTAATTTGTTTACTTAATATTGATAAAGCGGAAAACACTTCAACTTAATTGTAAAAGTTGAAAAGTTGAAAGAGCTGGTAAATCAAGTCAACAACTGTATGAAGAATAACAATGAAGCACAAAAGCTCATTAAAGCTCTAAGCTTGATTAGAAATTCAGCTTAACAAAATAAACAGTTAATTTAATTGTTTTGTCAGTTTAAACAATATATAGCAACTTCAAGTAGCTAAAAGTTCATTAAAGCTCATTAGCAGCTTTACAAAAATTCGGAATTATACTTAACAGTTAATTTTATTGAGCGAAAGGTAACTTTCTACAACAAAGACAACAACAACAAGACAACAAAATTACAACAAAGCTCATTAAAGCTTCTAGCCTCTACTGGAATATACAGGAAAGATACACAACAGTTTAGGGCTGAAGGTAACTTCTAACAGTTTGAAAAGTAATGTTTAATGAAGCTCATTAAAGCTCTAAGTTTAACTAGAAATTCAGTTTTAGATTAGTTTTAATAAAGCTCATTAAAGCTCTAATCTGTACTGAAATATACAAGAAGGATACACAACGGTTTTAGGCTGCAGGTAAGTGCAAAGAGTTTTAAAATGTATTGTTCAATACAGCTCATTAAAGCTCTTAACATTGCTCAGATTCACACTAAATTGCACATCAACCAATTTTTTGTTAAAAGTATCAACAATAAAGCTTATTTAATCTCTTTAAAGCACTAATTTCTACTGGAACATACAGAAAGGATTCACAACAGTTGTAGGCTGTCGGTAAGTGCCAACAGTTTAGAAAGTAATATTCAATAAAGCTCATTAAAGCTCATTATACTAGGACTTACGCTAGATTACACATCATCCAATTCTTTGGGAGTGGAAAAATGTCCCAAGTATCAAAAATAAAGCTTATTAAATCTTATTAAAGCTTTAATTTCTACTGGAACATACAGAAAGGCTACACAATAGTTTAAATCTATTTAAAAATAAAGCACATTTAAGCTTTAAGCTCTGATGCTAGAGCTGAAAGCTCATAAAGCTCTTTATAGCTTTGCTCGAATACACAGTAAGCTTACCCAAAGAAATAGAATGAAAGTTCACAAAGCTCATTAAAGCTTTGCTAGAATACACAAAGGGAATGCTCAGTATCAACGTTATAAATCAAAATAATTATTAATTATTAATAATAATAAGCTAATAGCAATAGTACTGCATACATTATTTATGAATAATTTATATCAATAAAGTTAAATGAATTATTATAAATTTAACAACTATAAATGCCCAACAGTTTAAGCCTCAAAATTGTTAAAGTAGTTTAAGCAGCAAAGAAACTTGGAACTTTAGCTATTCGTGACCTTATTGATACGGTTGCCATAGTTTAATCAATTTAAATTACAACCTTCTCTCAGCTTTCAAGCTGTTAGCTGAAGCACTAATTGTGCTTTATGTATTCATTTCTTGTGCTCATCTCCCGCAGGCACTGTGCTCAGGTTCATCAGTGCAAATGAACTCAGGCAACTCAACGGCAACGGCAACAGCAACGGCAACTCTGTAGTGGGAGACTCCCCGTGGGCCTGCCACGCCCCTTTGCCTCTTACCATCCAAAATGTTGCTGCTGCTGCTGATCCCAAGCGTAATTAGTTAGCAAAATGTTAGAGCACTTGAAAATGTACGTAAATTGTTTAATTGTTGCGCAAAAGGAACTGAATAATCTGCTCAAATTTCATTCATTACTTGTCTTCTTTCTCTATCTTGGCTTCATTTGTTTCCCCCCCCCACTCCATCTCCCGCTCTATCTATCTATGTCTTTCGAGTGGAGTTGGCGGCGTCATAAAAGCCACTTCATTTGCATAAATGAATTCTGCAAATTTTGAGTAGCACTTGACGTGCCATCATGCCCCGCAACTCCTTCCTCTTGGCCACAATTGTATAACGTATTTCTATTGCCAATCCTTATCTGTGCCGACTTCTGTTCATCTGGTGCTTATCCATAAACCGCAAATTCAATGCGTATGCCAAACAAATTCTCCTTTTTGCAAGGCTCCTCTCCTCTTCATCTTCATCTTCTTCAACTGAACTCAATTCAACTGAACTCAACTCATCTCGACTCGACTCGACTCGACTCTACTTGAGTTTCGAGTGCCATGCATCACGCATACGCAGTGTTGTGCGGCTTCTGTTTGGGCTTTCTATTTAATTAACATGTGAACTCCTCGAGCGTCTGCATGTATATTGAATGGCCACGTTCATCAGCAAACATTCAACCTGCTAAAGAATAACAGAAATGTATTATTAATGTATTATTTATGTGCTATGGTGCATTTTTCAATTTTATTGACAATTAATATCAGTAAATAATTCAATTAAAATGTTCTAATTGTTATTATTTAACTAAAATACATTGTAGTTTATACCAGTATAAATTATGATTAAATTTATACAGTTTAACTCAAAGTAGCATTCTATTTATATGATCCATGATTTATATTTTTATTAAAGTTGCTTATTTCACTTAGAACAAGTTAAAATAAAGAAACAATAAGATTCATTGGATTTAATTAATTTTAAAAATAGAAAACGATTATGTAATTTTATTGTCTTTGTCAAAACAATTACTAGACATGCTGTGATAAATTGAAAAATGTTAAATAAATCATAAAAATTATTAGAAAGCAAGTTATGCTGTTGAACGTGGCCATTCTCCTTAACCCTAACCCCCTCCCTTTTCTCCTCCACTCATTATTATGTGCTTTTTCTATGCACAAAACTGAAAGGTAGCAAAATCCATTGAAATGCTTTGAATGCCATTCAATTAATCAATTTTACAGCAATAATCAAACGCAGTTCGCTATTTGCAGAACGACATATGTGTATGTTTAACCCTTTGCCCTCGGGTTGAAGGACCATCCCTTTCCGCATTTTCCTCGCTTTCCTCGCTTTTCCTGCCCGGTCGGCGGCAACACCTTTCATATGGCCAACGGCATACACAACTTTTATCATTATGATGCGCAAATGGCCCAAAACTTTTACCCTCAATGTATAACGCGTATACCGCTGAGTAAATTAGTTACATTTCCACTTTCTAAGCGATTTAGTTTGTTGATTAAACTTTTTACATAAACGCCATGACCGCGCCTCCGGCTAAGCATCCTCCTTTTCCCTCCTCACCTCCCTCTATTTAAATGAAATGCAGCATTTTAAATGTGTACACCAAAATATCACACATACGACGCGTGTAAGAAGTCGAGAACATAAATTGTTTAAAGTTGTAATAATGAAAGGATATTAATTGGCTATAATGATACAACTAAGAAATATATATAAATTTAAATTAAATACTATAACAAAATTTGTTTCTCTACAATTATCCTTCTTCCTGTAGCTGCTTTGATTTCTCACAACACTTTCAACACTGTGCATTGCATGTTTCCTTTGTTTTTGCCTTCAACTTGCAATTAGATATTAATAACAAGATTTGCATTTATATATATATATAGAGTACAATAATAATTAAGCACAATTAACGCATAATTGCTAAAACTGTAATTAGCAACAGTTTTATGGCCCAAAAATTCTTCTTGTTCTCAAATGCTCAAATGCATTGTGTGGCCTAAAATGTGTGTGTGTGTGTGTGCGGAGCTTTTGGGAGGTTTTTTAATAACGCTTCGCATCGGTTGAGGAAAAATTACATGCACATATTTGTGAGTGTGGAAAGTGTGTGTGTGTGTGTGTGGAAAGTGCAAGGCTAACCTCAAGCAAAGTTTCGCAGCAATTAAACATTAATTACGAAGCCTCAAAGAGGCACATTAGTGGCCGCTGTTGCAACGATGAGAAGGCAAAGGAGCCAAAGGAGCCCAAAAAACTCCAACCAACTGCTGCTGCAGAGGCGCCTCGAATTATGCTACATAATATAAGTATGACTATGAGAGTGTGAGTGTAAATGTGAGTGTGAGTATGGGTGTGAGTGTGAGTATGGGTGTGAGTGTGAGTGTTTGGGTATGAGTATAAGTACGAGTACGAGTACAAGTACTTGTGCTGTGTGGAGCACTTGTCGGTGCAGCGGCAAACTAATTACGCGCCTCTTTAAGAAATTAAATGCATTTGGGCCTTGTCAACATGCAACACCAACGAACAAGCTGCTGCAACAACAACAACACCAACGAACAAGCGAAGGCAACGTTCCTTTTAGCCTATTTTGAGTGCACACTCAATGGCTGGGTGAGGACATAATTGCCACTTGTCGGGAGACCCTTGAGGAATGTTTCTTTGGTGCGTTGCAAAAAAATCAAAAGAGTTAAGTCGCAATTAAAATATTTGAAACGTTAAATGAGCTCCAGCTACAGCTACTACTGCCAAGGACCTGCACTCAAAGAGACGGCAACAAATAAATGTATTTAATTTATTTATTGTTAACCACTAAAGTGATTAATGTCAAACAAGGCCATTTTGATAATAAAGACAAAGGCAAGACGATTCAATTAAAACAAAAGTAAAGGCATCAATTTCTATGACTTGTATTGATTATAAATAATATATATGTATAGTGACTTATGAGGGTAGAATGATAAGTAAATGGAACGTGATTAAACGAAAACATATTATAATAATGACAAAAGTGAGTTAAGTTAATTAAACGAAAGTAAATGCAATAATTACTACGACTGGCATGAATAATAAGTAAAGTATATTTATTTATTTAAATATTTATTTAATTAACAGCGAATAAAAACAGAGTATCCCCAAAAGAACTAAATATAATTATATATAGCATACTTATATGGGCAAGCTGCCCAACAAATCAGTTGACGTCTCTAGTGATACACTTATAACGTTTATAGCTAAAATTTTGGAACTTTTCCACTGACATCTCTTGTCTTTAAAAAATATATAATATATATTTAAATATATACAATAATTATCTAATGACCAATACACTTAATTTAATGGTACTATCTCTATTATTAAGCCAATAACATTTCTAATACTATTCGGGCCATAAACAAATATAATTTATATTAGAGTTTAATTTAACATAAATTAGAATAGAAAAGTTAATATATTTAGCATCATTTATAGTATGAAATGCAACGTATTTAACAAAAATGCAAATAATTCTAGTTTATTTGCCAAACGAACCTCGCAGTTGAAATCCACAAACGACTTTCACATGCATAGAAGCTTTATTTGCGTATTGTTTTGAATTTTGAGCGTAAATGTAAGTACAATTTGGAAAATTACATTTAAATAATTGAAATAACAAATGTTTTTTGGCTGTAGACAATTTTGACATCGTTTCAAAGAACTAACGAGGTGGGTTTTGCTCAATTTGATGATGATGATGATGATGAGACGACCGAAGGTCCAATGAATTATGCATGCAGGAGGAAGACGAAAATAATAATAATAAAAACAAAACTAACGGACAGAAGGTGAATGGCATTCATTCACAAAAACACTCATATGCCCACTTACACTCACACTCACACGATTCACACTGACAAATGTAAGTGTGGCACATGTTTGTACTTGTTTTGACAGGGCAAGTAAGGGATGGGTTGTGTCAGGTGGCTTTAAACATATGTACGTTTAATATAGCACCCAGTACACACTCACACACACAGTCACACACTCACACACACACACACAGAATATGCCTTGGCATTTGGCAGTGCCAGCTGTGGGTAATTTGTAAACGTCAAAAGGCAAACATCGTTGTCCTGCCTTCAGCCTCCTGACTGTATGCCTCTTCCTTCTCATCATCATTTTCCTTCTCGTCCTCGTCCTCGTCCTCGTCCTCGTCCTCGTCCTCATCCTGCAGTCATGTGAGCAGAGATCAGAATGAATTCGCACGTGCCTGGAATTTACAAGTAGTTGTAGCTCTAGAATGCTGGCAGCTTCTTTCATTTTAAATACAATTTATTGTGCATGCCAGCCAAAAACAGAAACTAAACGAGGCTAAAACACTGCCAACATAATCCAACATTTGCCTAGTGGCTTTTAATATTTCATCTACCATCATCAGCAAAATATATATGTATGTATACGTTTATTAATAATAAGCAAATGGTAATAGAAAATAGAAACATGTGTCATACTAAGTGCCTCAAGCTTTGATCTAACTGTCAAACTATTCCCCAACTGTCTCTCTCTCTCTCTCTATCTCACTCTTCCTCATCTATTTCTTTCTCACTCTGTTCAGTTGACTTTTGGGCCACGCTGTCAGTTGGCTCACGTTCTGTACGTGTTCAATTTTAATATTACAACGCATTCGCCTATTTCTCAAAAATTCATAAATTTACTGCTCTACATCATGTGCGCCGGCAAGAAGCCTCGCAAATTGACAGATGGCAGATATATTGGCAGCTAACCAAGGTTCTATCGAGAGCTTGTTATGCTGAGCAAAGTGCTTTGAGTATTACAAAGTCGTAAAACATTATTAGCTATAGATTACTGTAGTTTAAATACGATATCTCTGCTGACTTTCTATCTGCTGACAGTCTGAATGGAGAAAATGGTTGTATTCTAACATTTCTATTGAATATATCTATAGATATAGACAGACGGACGGACAGACAGACAGACGAACAGACAGATAGACGGACAGATAGACAGACGGACAGACAGACAGACGGACAGACAGACAAACAGATAGACGGACAGATAGACAGACGGACAGACAGACAGACAGACTATATCTATATCTATGTCTATGTCTATGTCTATGTCTATCTATATCTATATCTATATATATATCTATATCTATATCTATATCTATATCTATATCTATATCTATATCTATATCTATATCTATATCTATATCTATATCTATATCTATATCTATATCTATATCTATATCTATATCTATATCTATATCTATATCTATATCTATATCTATATCTATATCTATATCTATATCTATATCTATATCTATATCTATATCTATATCTATATCTATATCTATATCTATATCTATATCTATATCTATATCTATGTCTATGTCTATATCTATATCTATATCTATATCTATATATATATATATATATATATATATTTATATCAATATCTACATCTATATCTATATCTATATCTATATCTATATCTATATCTAGATCTTTATCTATAACTATATCTATATCTATATCTATATCTATATCTACAACTATAGATAAACCTTTTTCAAGAAGGGTTTTAAATATCTTTGGTTATCGAAAAATGTGTGATACTCGCATTGTGATCAATTGATATGCATATTTGTAGGCACATGTCTTTAATTCCATCACGTTGTTGGATATTAACTGCAGACCCCGAAGCACTTGTGACTAAAACACAGTCTTAACATAATCGCAGCTATGGCGTTGACATTTAGTTAATAGCAATTGCAAGCACATAAACAATGCATTACAATAGTACCGGGCACAACAAACACACACACACACACACACACATAGAATCAACATATGCAGCAGACATCATCTAAATGCATTCTCCCCAAAGGCAAAGTTGGAGAGTTGAAGAAAGAGATGACGGGGAAGGGAAACTGTTCCCTCGATGTTGGCCATTGTTTGCCCAAGGTGCATTTGGTTAAGTGTTTAGGGGTGTTAGGATGAGGTCCTGCAGCTGACGCACTTGGCACGTTCGCTCCTTTGTGTGACGTTGTTGGTTGAATGTTGTTTGGCAACAAATACGCACACACACACACACACACACACACACAGGCCGAGTGCCCACTTGAAGATAACTTTGTCACCTCCCCAAACATTTCTGGCCCGCAGGCTGGCTGAGACGAGTTTACTCGCCGCTACCTTCACACTCTCCCTCTCCACAACCATGATGATGTTGATGATGATGGCCTCTTGAACTGCGTAATCGCGCCTTTGTAGAACGCCTCAAGTTGTGCTTGAAATTTGCATTTTTAATGAAATGACAACACACACACACAAACAGAACATCAACCAATGGCTCTATAAACTCCATCAATTTATGCATTCAATGTTTGGATTTTAAGCAGAATAACTAGACGTTAATTACTTTTCTACTTCTCCAATAATTAATTTCACATTTTATGTGGCACGACAACAAATGAGTTCATAAAATTGGCTGGAAAACAGAAGTCAACTCTTAAGCATTTTTATGTGTTGTCATTCGCCAAAGTGATTAAAACTAAGACGCAGTGCAGCAAAAATTAATAAAGTTAAGTGTCAGAGGGCATAAAAATACCAATCGATGGCAAGAACACATGGCCAAGAGGGTGCGGCAAAGCAGCAAAACAAATTGACCAACTGACGGACTGACTGACTGACTGACTGTGGCGTGAATTTATTTATCACGTTTGACAAACATAAATATTGAATTTATTAATTAAAGAAATGGCAACGCAACGAACCGCAACGGATTGAATTAAGTATGCAGTTGAATTTCTTTTTTATCTATCTATAAGTTGACTTTATTTATGACATTTTTCTTTGGCCTTTGGACATTTGTCTTTTCAGCTAGTTGGCAGATAAGCAACTGGTTAAGAAGTTGAAGTTGGCACTTTAATAGATTGAGAATTACAAGAAGAGACTTTCTCTGACTGATTAGATGTATTAATTATTATTACAAATAGATCTTTTAAGGTTTAATTAATTATTTAATGAACTTTCAACAGTTGCAAATTCTAAGCAAAATATTTAAGTAGGAGAAAAAGACTTTTCCGAATTTTTTAAAATTACTTCAGCTATTATTTGCTTCAATTTTTCGATTAATTATCAATATTCGATATTTTATTTGACTTTGACTTTATTTATGACATTTTTCTTTGGCCTTTGGACATTTGTCTTTTCTGTTAGTTGGCACATAAGCAACTGGTTAAGAAGTTCAACTTGGCACTTTAATAGATTGAGAAAGCACGTAAGACTTTCTCTGATCACTAAATGTATAAAATATTATTATAAATAGTTCTTTTAAGTAGTAAATAATTATATACCGAACTTTAAACAGTTGCAAATTCATAGCAAAACATATAAATACTAGAAAATGACTCTTCAGAAGTTTTTAAAATTATTTCAGCTACCTTTTCATTCGCTTAATCTATTATTAAGGTATAACCATGTTTAAGTTATAAATAAAGGAAGTAATAATAAAACTTGATACTATATATATTTGTATTTTAATTATTATTAATACAAGAGTCAAAGAAATCTATATAATTTTAAGAAATGACATTCTTATGTTATGTTTATGTTATAAGTTTAGTTAATTCTACTTCAAATAGCTTGTAAATAAACTATATTTACTATCATATTTACTCTAGAACCTGTGAATAATTGGAATTTCTATTTCTGAGCTACAATCACACACTTTCTACCCACTATTTGTACTCCTTCCCCTTACAGAAATCACCACCTGAAACATAATTCATAGCCACAAGTCGAAGAAACCTGAGAATCCACGCCCAAATAATAATAAGTGAAAGTCAAGTTAAAGTGCTCGGGTTTCTCATTTTGGGCCCATGTTGTCTGTCTGTCTTTCTGTCTGTCTGTTGAGGTGATGACTGACAACTTAATTGTGTTTTGCTGGACAAACAAGTTTCTATTTTTGGGGGGTCTTGGCCCCGTTAACGAGCAGGTTAAAGTCACGCGGCCAAGTTTTCAAAGGAGCCCAATCCGAAAGCCAATGACAACACCATTAATAATTCAATTTGGCGCAGGAACTTGGCTTGAAGTGTTAACTTGACTTGTCGGTTATTGTTGTTGTTGTTGTCTCAATATTTGGCAATTACTTTCAGTTTTCGCTCACTTGGCCATACTTTTTTGGCCCCCTCAGTGCGCAATCTTCTACCGTCACACTTAGTGGTAAGCGATATCCTTAATCTATTTAACCTGCATGTCAAAAACCCCCGGAAGGTCAAAGTCTCTGTTAGCGGTAGTCACAATCTAAATTACCAAGGCTTGTGCGCCCTCAGGATGTGTCGCAAATATCCTGTAACCTTCAAGAGGCAGATTGAAGTATCGTTTTAATAAGCGATGTTTCGCATGTCTTCAACTTGTTTTCATTTTTTGGTTAATGGCCCACAAGTTGGCCATTGTAAAGTTGCCAACAGTGCCGACATTATGCTAACTGCTTCCCATTTTTTGGCCCATCACATGTTAGCTCCTTTAACCTTTTTATCCAGGAAATGACCGTTCGAACGAGCGTTCCTCCAGCTAACATGCTGTTTAAGTGCTTATGTGATGTGTTGTGATGTGTGTGTGTGTGTGTGTGTTTGTGTGTGTATTTAATGTATTTTGAGTAGGTGCTTAGCTTGTAGAGTGCAATATGTTTATCCTCACAGTATTCATGAACTGAAAATGACTACATAAATGAATCCATAGTGAGTTATCAATATTTCTTTTGGTGAGGGGTCACAACTGTTCGAATCAACATACGATTATGAAACAGTAAGTGCCTGTGAAAAGGCCACAAAATATTTTGAGTGCCTAATTTAGAAACTGAAAAGTTGTGCCCACACATTCGTTAAGTTCTATACGATTATTTGGTATGTAAAGTCCTGAAACAACATTGCCACATTAATTTTTAAGAAACTAGAGATAACTGCAGATGATTGTTTAATAAGCTGTCTACTCTTCAACTAATTGCATTATCCGTAGTGATGCTATTAAATTTTATATTTATATTTTATCTTCTGTACCCTTTTGTTATTACTTTTTAGCTGAGAAATCCCTTCTTAGCCCTATCACATATTTTACAGTCATTTTGGCAGGTTTATGCAAAATTTAAAGCAGTATTAATAAACAAAAAAAAACTAAAGTAAAAGATAAAATAGTCATATGATAACCATACAAATTGCTTGCAGAATTTGCTGCACAAATTTAATTCAGTATTAAGATGACTGAAAATATGTAGTTGATGTGACAATTCTCGAACATTTTCGAAGTTAAACTGTTTGTTAAGAGATTTGCCTTATTTATAGAGCCTTTGCAGAGGGTATTAGAAGTTTGTCCCGAAATGTGAAACGCATGTAAGGAAGCAAGGTAGGCTATAAAGTATATACATTCTGAATCAGCATCAACAGCCGAGTCGATATACCCATTTCCACCTGTCTGTCTGTCCGTCTATCTGTGCATCTGTCTGTTTATCTATATGTCTGTCTGTCTGTCTGTCCGTCTGTCTGTCCGTCTGTCTGTCCGTCTGTCCGTCTATCTGTGCGTCTGTCTGTCTATCTATAAATCTGTCTGTCTGTCCGTCTGTCTGTCTATCTGTGCGCCTGTCTGTCTGCCTGTCCGTCTATCTGTCTGTCTGTATGTCCGTCCGTCCGTATGTCTGTCTGTCTGTCCGTCTATCTGTGCATCTGTCTGTCTATCTATATATCTGTCTGTCTGTCCGTCTGTCTGTCCGTCTATCTGTGCGCCTGTCTGTCTGCCTGTCCGTCTATCTGTCTGTCTGTATGTCCGTCCGTCCGTATGTCTGTCTGTCTATCCGTCTATCTGTGCATCTGTCTGTCTATCTATATATCTGTATGTCTGTCCGTCTGTCTGTCCGTCTATCTGTGCGCCTGTCTGTCTGCCTGTCCGTCTATCTGTCTGTCTGCCTGTCCGTCTATCTGTCTGTCTGTATGTCCGTCCGTCCGTATGTCTGTCTGTCTGTCCGTCTATCTGTCCGTTCGGATCGGATCACTATATCATAGAGCTGCCATAGAACTATCGGTCAAAAATCATACTTTAGTATGACAAACTATTTTGTGTTCCAACATACGTCAACCAAACTTACAGATTAGGCATTTAGATACATCTTAAACATCCTGACCAAATTTGGTATAAATGGAATCACTATATCACATAGCTGTCATAGGAAAGATCGGTTGAAAAGTGCATCAGGGTTCTTCATGGCTATGAAATCTTTGGCTTACCAAAAAGAACAAAGAAAACTGACTCTGGGCATCCTACTATGACTTCCACCTCGACTCTTCGGCTTGTTTTATTATTCATCAGTTTATACAATGATTATACCTCCGTTTTAGGGCGCTTGATAAATGATTATTTTAATTAAAAATACTATATAATAGAAACCATTCATTTAGCGTTGATCAATCAATACTTAACTTCAAATATGAATTGATTTATTATATTTTGATTTCAATATTAATTGCAGGTCTTCTCTTATTAATTGTTAAATTTCTGTTTGCATTATTTGCTATTAAATGCCTCCATATTTACTACAATTCCCAGCAACTAAATACTGTCTTTGTTAAAAATACAATATAAAAGAAAGAATTCATTTAGCGTTGATCAATCATTACTTTGAATTCAGTTTTAATTACAGGACTTCTCTTATTCTACTTTAATTTCTGTTATGCTTTATTGAATATCTTCATATCCATTTCCCAGCAACTAAAGGTAACATGTTTCTTTTTTGCGTAGATTCCTCAAATCGAAATCCCATCAAATTCAAGCTGATAAAAACCACAGTCAACACTCAATAACTTTTCAAACATAGGCACATTCTCTATATAAGTATATAGTATATATTTTGATATTTGCTTAGCATTTTTGGATTATTTTCTCAACAATTCGCAAATATTATGTCTCTGAGCCAATGCCAATGCCAATACTTCTGACCTTTCCCCTCAACTCTGAGATGTATTTGGTGTTTATGCGTTGCTAAGTGGCCAGCAATTTCAAGTATTTCATGTTCTTGTTGTTGTTGTTCTTATTGGATGTTGTTGTTGTTATTGTTGTAGATGTGGAATTCACGTGTCAATCAAATGCTAAAAGCATCGACTTAACGGCATCACGTTGCATTGTATGGAGCTAAGTGGCCATTTATTTATCGTACATAGTATGTGTGGCAAGGCAAAAACTGCCAGGAAATGCGTTTAGAATGTGGCAAGTGTGTGTGTGTGTGTGTGTGTGTGGCATACAACTCAATTTTGTGGCAGATCGTAGATGGGGGAGGAGTTAATGCGTTGGGCAATTTGTAAATGTAACTTGCAGATAGAAATCCGCTGAGAATGCGTTCATTTCCGACAGGCAGCAGCATTCCACATAATCAAAATTAAAATAAGATTCTCATCGCTCAGCCGCAGACATAGGGGGAAAGGGGAGGGAGGTCCCTCTGTGTAGAGGGGACAAAGAGTAGATACATTCCAACAGATATGACACAAAGAACAAACGAGCCAAACAAATTACACTTTTTCCCTACTTTATTGCTAGCAATTTATTCGCTGGCTAAATTGAAATACTCCTACACACAATTTACCTGGAGACAGCCAGCGACAGAGAGAGAGAGAGAGATGGAGACAACAGCATTTGGCCACTAACTCTGATATAAGGCAATAACAACGACAGACAGACAGACAACCAAAGAGTGGGTGGAAGGAAAGAAGAGGGGCAGACATGAAGAATACTTAGCTTCTTCACTTCTTTTCCGTTTGCCAGCTGACAGTGACATCATCCGATGTTGGCCCCATGACAAAAGTCATTTTGGGTCAAAATTTCATAAGCTATGCAGCCACAAAACACATAGCGACACTGAGCCAAGCTGAGGTCCTTCACGCTTATTTGTGGCAGCTCTTCATGGCCAGAAACATAATCAGTATTCGATCAGCTTGTTAATTAAAAAAGCAAAGCAAAGTAAACAAGTAAAAGAGAGAGCTCTATTACTCTGACTGTATACTAAGATACCTCTCACTAGTATATCAACTGTTTTCTAATAACTACGAAGTATATTTTCACTTTTAAGGTAGAAAGAGTGTAGTCCAAAGTTTCATACCTGAATTATAACATTTATATAACAGACCGTTTATGTAATTGATTTAAATAGTGTAAATATCTAAAGGTGCATTGACATTATTCAACAAGAAACTATTTAAATTGCAGAGTATAATTTAAAGACCTTTTCATCTAGTGTTTCTATAGTATAAAAATAATATAACAATTTTATTTTATATGTTTAAAGGCATACAAAATATTAATGTGTTAAATTATACTTCATTTTCCCTATTGTAAAGTGCTATAACTTTTTCATTGAACCAAATTTGAATTCGGTATTGATATTTGTGAAGTAAACAAATGCAGAATACAAAAGCGACAAGCCATGAATCGGTTTACTCTGCAAGAACGCGGAATGATTGTTTCCATATTTTCACGCAACATTTGCAAAAGTTATAGCGTTTTTCAATAGAGTGATTACTTTTGCCACATCCTGTTTAATAATAAAAATATTGAAATATTAAGAAAATTATTTATTTATTTCATTACTTTTTGTTTTTTGATTTCTACTACATTTTGTTTATTGATTTATATACAAATGTGCTTTAATAGACATCAAAACCAATTTAGACTTTCTCTAATCAATAGCCACATATTATACAAAATGTGAATGTTTCCACAACTGGAGAAGAGTTTAAATTTTATGGATTCATTGTGATGAAAAATGATTAAATAATGCAAAACAAAATTTCTGTTTCCACTATGAATATATATGGATAATAAAGAGTTAAGTTGGAAATTAATACTTCAGATTTGGATATTTCTTATCAATGTGGACGGCAGTTCACGGAATCCCAATTTTGTATTATTTATTATAATAGTTCACATACTAAATTTAATATCGATCGCTATAAAATTTGATACCAGATATTTTGGGACTTGAACGAGCTTTCGTCACTAGATAATATAATATATTTATAAGAATAGTTCACATAGTAAATTTAATATTGTTAGTCACATAATATGATATCAGCAATTTTGGGACTTGAACAAGCTTTCGTCACTAGATACCATAATGTGCCCAACTCTCTTTTCCCTCTTGAAAAAAGCGCTTACAAACTTTCCATCCGTTACTTGCGCCATATATGTACACTCTATATTCCTCTCTCTGCTTACACACTTGCTAGATTACAGGGTATAACAATGGGTAGGGGAAACTCTAAGGTAGCTACTGATTTTAATTTAGATAAAGTGCCCTATGGAAATCAGCAATTCGCAATTCGCGTAACTCTGTTGGGTTTTATCGAGAGCTCAAATCGCTAGCACAAAACTAAACACTCCATAAACACAAAGTACACTCCACACACACACACACACACACACAAGCACACACAAGCACACATACTTTACCCAAACGGGTGGGGGAGGGGTATTGCTGATTTGGGGGGGAGTTAAGGTAAAGCTGTAAATAGCGCGCTTTCATGTAGATAATTAATCACTGGGCACTGCTAACAATTTTCTGCGAGTTATTTTCCGCTATCCGTGGAAAGTTTTGCTTTGGCTTTTGGATTTGAATTTGAATTTGTGTGTGTGTGTGTGAGTGTGTGTGTTTAAGTTGGAGTTTGAGTTTGGAGTTTCGAGCTTTCGACTTGTTTTGCGGCCAATCTAAATGCAGTTTTATGCAAATTTATTTCTGATCTTATCGTATCATTTTCAGGTAGCCTTTGTGTACTATAGTTGTGAATTTATTGCTTGAGTTGTCGTGGCAGGCGCGGAAATGAAATCAATTATACGCCCAGTTGGCCATTCGCCTGCACGAAAGGAAATCGAAATTATTCGAAATTAAAAGAAAGGCAAAACATTTCTTGAGAAAGAAAGTGTATTTGAAAAGTTAGAGACAGTAATTTGTACTTAAATTTGTTAACATATCTATTGATATACAATTTCTTTAAAGTTTCTTAAAACTTCCATATTTTTAAATATTATATTTATGTATGATATAGAGTTATATTAATATGTCAGCTGTATATTCTGTTAATTTCTTAAGTATTGGCTGACAAATGCAGCGTAGGTCTTCAATTTTACATATATATATATATATACAATTACTTATTGCAGTCTTCAATTGAAGTCTTAAAACCGAAAGTTGTCTTTAAATTCTGCTTACATTTTCCCTACTTCCCTCAATTTTTATTAAAATATATGCTATTGATATTTGGCATGCAAATATATTAGAATATCAGCTATATATTCTGATTATTTCATAGGAATTAAATGATAAATACAGAACTTATCTTGAGCTTTCTATTTGCATTTGGCATACACTTGAATAATCGTTAAAAATTGCCAACGAAAACTATTTGAACACTTCGCACACATGATGCATAACTAAGCTGAACTCGACTGGACTCGATGGGTCTAAATAGAAAGGAAAAAGGATGTGGAAGGACATGGACTCGAGTCTAGTGGTGCTTTCTGCACAAGGATGTGTGGCAGTTGCAAATGGTAAAATATTTAAATGTAACTCAATTTGGGACGCAATATTGCGTCGCTAGAAAACCGCTGCAATAAGAGTTAGTTGCCAGAGAAGAGGAAACACAATCAGAATCAGAATCAGGACCAAGGACCAAGAAGCAAGCGAGGACAACGAAGGAGAGTGTCCTCTTCCACCATAATAACAAGATATTTTTATTTGATTTATTTATAAGTGCAATTTGTGCACATTTCTTTTACAATTCTTTTATTGGCAGTCCCCAATGCTTTATGAGCTGTGATACATACATTTCGAGCACATAGAAATCCATATTACATACTCGTGTAAGTATAGGACAGTTTTGGGCGGGGCAGGGGCAGGTTGGCCGGTTGGATTCTCTAGGGAAATTGCAATGTTTTATTGACAACATGCAATTCAATTTACAGACTCTCTCTCTCTGCAATCTATTTTGATGCCAATCTTTGCTGGCAAAAGTTGAAATCAAATGCCAAACGAGAGAGGAATGCAAATAAAATGCATAGCAAATACTTATGATAATACCATATAAATTTCAAAGATGCAACTGGTCATTCAACTGACCATGGAGGAGAGTACCTGATATCTAATTTACCATAGAGTTAAGTAAGTGCACTATAGAGATGATTTATCTATATGGTTGCATATTATTTAGTGAAGTTTATGTGGGCAAGAAAAGTCAGAATAGATATGCAATAAAGTCTTAATAAGAGCAAGTACTTTAAATGAACAGAGAGCATAATAAAAGCATTGAATACAACGTATTTAAACTAAATTAAAGCCTTAAATGTTGACTTAACTTGGTTATAATGAATGTGACAGATATAGACATAACAGGCGATATCAGAAGGTATCGGTCTGTGGTGGAAGGTGGATAGGTATGTAGCTATCGATATACAAGAGTCGATAACAGTCGTACAAGAGCTGGGAACAGTCGTGCCAGGGTAGAGAACAGTCGTGCTAGAGTTGAGAACAGTCGTGTAAGAGTTGAGAACAGTAATACAACAGTCGCTGCAGCGGATCGTCGTCAGAGTTCAGTGGCGAGATTCGATTCTTAATTTAAAACTACCAGTCGTCGTTGTATCTAATTTTTAAGCATATTACATACTTTATCCATTATTAATAATAAACTGAGGTTATTCTCTGTAACCCGTTTTACAAGTTGTAGTTGTAGCTGCTGAAGAAAACTGATTGTCTGTCGTCAGTCAATCAACGATAGAAAGGCTTTCCCAAAGTTATCGACTTTCCCAATCAATTTACAAAATTTGGCTTTTAACCCAACCCAATGATTTATGCCTTATCTGTTCACACACACCTTTTGCTGTAAATGCCAAAACGGTCAAAACGGTGTGAATAAACGCCAGAGAAATATTAATGCGGACACCTTATCAAAAATGGCAGCAATCAGCACGCTCAGTTAGCACTTCATTACAGGTCGGGGAGAGTTTGGAAACGGGAGGGAAACACACACACACACACATACATATGTTAATCGTGGTAAAGTGTGAAGCAGCTAAATATAAAAAAGAAACAACAGGGAAAGAGAGGAGAGAGGGGAGAGAGAGTGTAACAGACGCCCGTCAAAGCCAAGTGGCGTGTCAATTGGCCATTAACATGAGAAAGGGCTCTACCCGATAAATACAAACACCACGTCGAAGCAGCTCTTCAGCACTTCAACTAGACCTTACTCTGATTGATGCTGAAACTGATGGGTGAGTTACCTTCTATCCTTCCACTTTCCCTCCCCTTTCCCTCCCCTTTTCCTCCCCTTTCCCTCCCTTCCTTTACTTCCTTTCTTGGCCTACCTTTTGGTGGTCAGTTTCGTGGCTCGTGGAACTTGCTAAAAATAAATTTCTCGACATTTGCTTGGTGGTCAGTTTGAGAAAATCTTTTAATTGGAAAGGGTTTTGCCCTGATGACGGCCTGTCAGTTGCCTTCAGTTCAGCACCTTGACGTGCCCACGACGAGAAATTTTAATTAAAAAATTAAATGTGGCAACACTTGGAAAATTTGTAAGAAAATTGCTCATTAAAAGTTTTCACCTGGTGAGAAGCGCTCAAAAGCGCAAATCTCGACACTAATTCTTTCTTCTCTTTTTATTTTTCTCATGTAATTATGTGCAGCAACTAAGCAACTGGCAAAACAAAAATCTGAGCTGAAATTTAAGTCTAAACGACTAGCAGTTGCCCTATGAAATGCAGCTGTATAGCTTGTGAATTCTTATAAAATTTAAAAAATACGTAGCCTTATATATATTATATATCTACAAGAAATATTTCAATTGTAGCTTTTAAATTGTCATTTGTTAAGTTATATTCTCTACAATTTGATCAAGAAAGCATCTTATAATATGTATACTATATCATATTATAAGTTGATTTTTTGAAAAAGCACCAATATTGCATTTTTGGGATATATCGAATATGAAAATCAGCTAACAAGCAAATTATATCAAATGTATGATTTGAATGAGACAATAAATACAACATCTGTGTATATAAATTAACATATTTCTTAAACAACCCTCGGTCTGCGCGGCCTGTTATGAGATAAACCACTTGAAAGGGTAACTAAAGTATCAGTTTATCACATGGACTGCAAACCTGGCGATCAGAAATCGAGGGATCAATTTCAGCATAGACAGACATGCATTCATATGGAGAAATAAACACATAAGTATATAAGTATAAGACAATGAGAAGAAAGGAGTAAGGATTACCTTAAACTATCATGTACTCGATAAGTACATAAGACAGAAGATTCATTAAACGCTATAGCATTATAGCTAACTCAATATATAATTAGTAAATAAAACTCTTTAACGCTATGGTGAACTCTGTCTAACACTATAGCTAACTAGATATGATTAGTTATTAGTTATCTTATTAGTATCTCATGATATTTTTACGCTTTAGTGAACTCTGAATAGCACTAACTCTATCTGAATAGTACATAAGATATTCTATAAAATCCCATACAAATTAAAAAACGATGTTTAGCTCTTAAAAACCAAGACGTGAGTGTTCTTAGCTTGGGATTGACAAGCGTGCATACACACTCGATCTAACGCTGCGACTAACAGTAGTAAAAGTGAAGCTTTGCATGCATATGGTCCTTCGAGCCGGGTTTAAAGCTATGGTGAACTTTATCTAGCACTATAGTTAACTCGATTCTGATTAGTACATAAGATACTTTAACGCTTTAGTCAACTCTGTCTAGCACTATAGCTAACTCGATTCTGATTAGTACATAAGATATTCTATAAAATCCCATACAAATTAATAAACGATTAATTAATAATGTTCAGCTCTCAAATCCAAGACATGAGTGTTCTTAGTTAGGGATTGACAAGCGTGCATACACACTCGATCTAACGCTGCGACTAACAGTAGTAAAAGTGAAGCTTTGCATGCATATGGTCCTTCGAGCCGGATTTAAATGTACAAACCTTGTGAATCGATCTTTTTATTACTCTATTTAGTGTTTTAATCAAAAGTACTACTTCTTTTCTATTGATCTGCAACAAATATTATATTAATTAAATAGAAAATCTACAATTATTAATATATAGTTTTAAATGTTTAGCAAATTAATATAATATACATTTTCACGACTTTATTAAAGTAGTCCACTATTAAACTGTTTTGATATTTTAAGGATATATCGAATTTAAAGTCAGCTTCAGACAATTTCAATTAGACGTTAAATCAGCTAATAAATACAAAATCTGTAACAAATATTAAATATGTATTGAAGAGAAAAACTGCAATTAATAATTAATATTATCATATGTATAATAAATGCTTTTCCTGTTTGTTCTTTATACTTCAACTACCCTATACTTCCATTTAAAGACTACGGGGTATAACAATTTTGCTCTAGTGCTTTGAGCAATTGTTTTTCCTGCGTTTTCCACACACACACACACACACACACAGAGTTTTCTTTACACACTTGTTGTGGGTGTCGACAAGGAATGTTGTTGATACGACAGCTGAGCTGATAAGTTGGCAAGTTGGCGCTGCCTTTGCAATCAGTGAGAGAGAGATTGCTCAGCAATTGAAAGCATAACTAACAAACAATAGAATTATTATGAAAATTAAATCAAAATTATTACAGATTTAGTAAAACGAAAGAAAGAAAGAAATAAATCAATATGGCAGACTATACGAACATATTCCGATGTCGCCGTATGGTTGTTGTGCTGGAGACAACAACTCCGGCCTTTAGATTGAATCGATGCCATAACCAACTGGAGAAATCAAAACGATTGCATTGACGTGCATACATATTAATAAATCTACAGAGACCAATTGACGTACATACATATACAACTACTGTGGAAGGGGAACGGGAAGGGGAAGGGGAAGGGGCTTACGATTGGGCTTAATCCGATGCGTTATATGTCATGTCATGTTCAGCACAATCCAGTCCAGTTCAGTCCCTGGAGAACATTGATGGAGGGGGGAAAGTCAGAAATGTGCAAGCTAAATCAAAAGTGTCTGTTCGGTGTCAGTTTAATTGCAAACGTAAATTGGATGCTGCCATTTACAACGTTTTCATTTAGTTCGACTGCTACGAATGCAACGTTGCAGCTGCCACTTGTCTTTGCCTCCCCAAAACAGACATTTCCACCCAGGACACCCATCCACATCCATATGGAAAGCGACACACACACACAGTAACAGAGAAAATGCAAACGTTGCACAAATCTGAGTTGTGTTAATTGGACTCATTTTAGAAAACTTGCAATTGTGTATTCCAAATTGGCAACTCTGACAGCCTTGGACACTCTGAAATGGATTGCATCCAGGGCATTCAGATGGAAGACTTACCGCTCTTGCCGGATATCAAATACCCTCTCTGCTCTCTTGCCAACTATTTTGTATATTTATCTACATTATTTAAAAGAACGCCCATCACTTTCAAGAAACCTCAGCTTAATAAATAAATACATATTTATTTATCATTTTATTGGTTGATATATTATTTATTGATATGCATTTGTCTAGCTATTTATCTGTTTATTCGCTGTACATTAGTTTTAATTACAGACGTCAGTTCATTTCTTGTGCTATTCTTATACCCTGTGCCCAATAAAAAGGAACAAAAAAGGGTATAATGAATTTGTTTATAATTAAAGGTAGAGTTCTTTATGATATGAGTAGCTCAGAAAACTATGTCGAAAGTTTCCTATTCGTCAACAATATATCCTTTGTCATATGCTGTGTAACGTCTGGAAAATCAAAAAGATCTCGACTGCACTATTTTCTGCATACCCTTTAAGATCCTTTACTTCAAAGGGTCTATTGAGTTTGTCAATAAAATAATATGCGTAACACGTCTAAGGTAGTCCTATATATAAGGAACTATATACATTCTTGATCAGCATCAACAGTTGAGTCATGTCCGTCTTATCGTCCATCCGTCTGTTCTGCTGTATGAACGCCCAGATCTTAGGGACTATAAGAGCTAGAGTAACTAAATTTGCTGACAACACTCCTGAGGCCTCCACATAGGTCAAGTTTGTTTTAGAATTTCGCCACGCCCCCTACCGCCCCCAAAATTCGAAAAAAAACCCGCATAAAACGAGTAATTGAAAAGATACAAGTTCCAAATTCGGCATACATAACTTTTAGTTTAATTGCGATGTGTACTGAAAATTTCATCGCAATCGGACAATAAACACCGGAGATGTGAAGCAATTAAATGTTCGAATAAACAAAGTTTGGAGGCAGCAACTTGGGGCAAGGAAACTGGTAATTTGACAGATAATCGACGAGAGTGTCGAACTCTTGCGGTGTGGTTCTGGAGTTCGAAACCTACCAGACTGGTTTTCTTGTATTTTTAATCGCTAAAAAAGCTGTCTACTTAAATTCACTGTCTAACCGATCGTCTAAATATTGAGTGACATTAAGAATTCATTACTGTAGCTGATGGGATGATGAATATCTTTTACTATATCCAAAATGTAGAGCTTAGAGCTGCCCATGAAATAATTTAGTTACTTTAGAAGTCAGTCTACTCTTTACTTAATACTTGCATTTAAATTGTATATTTGATTGATATTAAAAAAATCAAGTGATATTTGTGATTTGTATCATAAAAATAAATCTGATTTTGATAGCAAGAATCAAAAATAAGCTTTAAAGAGTATATACTATTTTCTCATGTATTTAGCTACTTTCTTTTGGGTTTTAGTTTCTTTAACTCTTATTTGCAATCCCTTCAAATCGTATAGGAATTTTGCCTTGACAAATTGATACCAACAATTGAACAGCACATATATTTTTTTGTAAAATCTATATAAAATACATGACATAATTCGGTGATACTTTCGCTGCTGCAGTCAGTAGTTCTAATTATTTTCCTTGTCCCCATCGTCCGCGTTGATTTCCTCGGTCTCGACCTGCCCTAGACTCTTGAGCGTATGCCAGTCATAGATGTTATCGTTGACATACTTCAACCGTGTGAATAAATCACTGAAACTGCGTCTCAAAATCTGATAGTTGGGCTGCTTGTCGAATACCATGGACCGGCAGTAGATCAGATATGCGGCAAATTCATCGGGTAAATCTTTGCATAGATCTTCTGGTTTAATTGATTGCTTCATCTCCGTGATTCTCTCGAGCCGTTGCTCCCTGGGTCCAGATAGACCCTGCCACGGGAGACAGCCCCGTAGAAAATATACCCAGACATAGCCCAAGGATTCCAAATCATCGCGACGCGATAGTTCAAGACCACGTAGAGAATTTGGTGAGGCATAGCGAGCAGTGCCTGTCATGCGATGTCCAAATCCAAAGGGTATATGGTCTTTCCCGGAGATATCGGCGTATCTCTTGGCCAGACCAAAATCAATGATATAAACTTGATTCTCACTCGCCGAACCGCTCATTGCGAAATTATCCGGCTTAATATCGCGATGTAGATATCGTTTCTTATGTACATACTCCACACGATCGATCATCTGCATTGTTAGCAACAGCACCGTCTTCAGGGAGAAACGTCGCGAACAGTATTGAAATAAATCCTCCAACGATGGTCCCAGCAGCTCCATGGCCATGACATTATGTTTGGTCTCCTCGAAGTATTCATAGACTCGTGGTATGCCAAAGCCCGGGAATAGGAATCGATACAAATGGAACTCGATACTTAGCTGCGGATGATGATAGTCTTTTGGCTCCAATTTCAGTGCGACATATTGGCCAGTATTCATGTTCTCAGCCTTGTAGATTTTGCCAAAGCTGCCGCTGCCAATCTTATTGACAATACGATATTGGCGTATTCTAAAGGAATCAATTTTAAAACTCTGCGATTGTTTCAGCATGCTTGATGAATTGCAGATATAGAATTCAGTTTTTTGTCTTGGCTTTCGATATTTTGATACAGTGTTGAGAATCGTCAGACTCACGCTGCAACTCTGGTATCCTAATTTAGCTAGTGATGTGAGTTCGAATGGATAATGTTTCAATGTATCGATGAATCAAGCAATCTTCAAACTTTGTTGTTTACTTAAAAGTATATAAGCGCTGTAATGACTAAATAAAATACTTAATTGTTAAAGTATTTATATCACAATTAAAAGAAACTTATTCGTCTTGCAAAATACAATCGATATTAACATGACAAAGCATCGACTTAATTGTTCTCCAATCGAATCGAAGTCCATCACTACTCACTACAATTACTTCGCACTTTCTGAATTGAATTCTCTTGTGTAATTGATCTTGTTTCTGGAGTCATCAAATACTATATCCAAATATTGTTTCCAAAATGTTTAATGAAGTCTTGAATTCGTTAATAACAGCCCAGATTGATGAATTTTGCAGAATTCAAGCGCTAGCACTCGACTATATTAACGAAGAAAATCTATTTGGTGGAGAGAAGATAGTAGCTGAAGATTATGTAACCTGGAGATTTCTGATGAAGACATTACCCGAGAATAACCTAGAAATGTTCATAGGCAATGGAAGTATACTGATTCGTCAGGAGAATGACAAAGACTATATGTGTATCACGGGTCTTAAGTTGCCATTGAATGCTGAATTGGAAGTCAAAATGTATGCCGACATTCTGACCATTAAGATGCCAATGAAGAAGAAGAAGACAACAAATAAAGCTTAAATTCATTTAATATTCAATTTGTATTCTATGAATGAATAAAAAGTCTGTTAATTGAACCTGAAATTTGTTGTATCTTAGAGCGGTGACCAGCATGTGTTACAGGGCCCTGTATTGGGTTGACATGTTGGGCAATTTTGATCTGGAACACATGGAAAGAGCATTATATGAGGGGTAGTCGATTGACAATCAAACTTTTGTTCGTTTCTCAAAGTGTCCAGAAGTTCCTTTTTCAATTCCTCGACAAGTGATTGTCGATTATCGCATTGCCTTTGACATTCCAAGGATGGAAGTGTGCAGCAGGCGAAATCCACCTTAGGAATAGATTTCTTGCATTGATTTGATGACTTAGTAATGCAACTTGATTGTTTGTTGCCACAATCATCTTCTTTCTGGTTACAACTACTGTCACAGCAGTTTCCTTCATTAGCAGAAAAATCTTCCTTTGGACATTCTTTCCTGTCCGAAAGTTTCTCCCTTATACAACAATCTGGATATTCTTCTGTGTTGGATTCTGTATTTGTACAGTTTCGTGAGATCTTCACTTTTGAGGGACACTTGTCCCAGTTGACAGTTTCCACGCTTTTCTTCTTGTAAGGAGTAGTGCATTGGCAAGTACTTTTCTTAGATATTGATAGTATGGGTTTGGGAACTTTTGGTACTTTACAGGAGATGCTGCTTTCGGGGCGACTACGCACAGTTAGATAGTTATTTTCTGAGCAATCGCTGTCATTGCGTGAACTCTTTGAACAGGAAGTAGATCCTAAAGTAGGCACTTCACAAGATGTTTTCAAAGTCTTCTGTCTTCTGTCGCAGTTAGATATGATTAGACTGTTAGAAGGTGACACCTTTTTAGAATCGGCAATGGGGCAACTTGTGGACAACGTTTCACTGGGCGTAGGTGAAGTCAAGATGTTGGGGGAGCACAAAGGTTCAGGAATTTCACAAGGTGTCTCCATCATGGTCGTGATTTTGGGTGGTTCCACCAAATTGCCATCAGCTGTACAAATCTTCAGGCACACATTAATTGTGCTCCGTTTCATTCCCGAGTCGGCACAGGAAGCAGAGCGCACTGTCTTCTGCGGACATTGCTTTTGGTCCTTCGAGCGAGTAAAGCAACAAGTCTTCCTTGAGGGGGCAACATGATCGCCTTCAGAACAAGACTTGTTCTTCTTCGAGCAAGTAGCATCCTGTTCGGAAAATTGACAGCCAGGGAAGGCTTCTATTTTGGGAGGGCAGGAAGAACTGCGACTGCAGGTCTGCCCGGGACATGGAAAACCTTCTGCAGAACTGTCAGACCTGCAGCTTGTCTTCCCTGTAGCAGGCACATTTCCTTGCATTCTTTTGGCGCAAGCAGCGATCTGTTTGGCAAGGGGGCAACAATCGTTCCTGGTCACCAAATTTTCTCGATCTTCAGTGGTAAAGCTGCCATAGCTGGGAGCTTCAACAGTCAGTGTGGTATTTGCAGCACATGAAGGCGCTTCGAGCTGCCTGCAAGATTCACAGCAGCTTTTAGTAGTTCCACGTTCAAACTGACAGCAATTTACCTTCAGATATGGCATCAGTTCTTCATTTTCTTCAGAGCGGTCAACACAACATGGATATTTGTCCCTGTAAACTGTCGGATAGGCAATGCATTTAGTTCTTTTAATTACGGGGCAACCACAAGGCTTTGTTTTCCTGCTAACTGGACGTTTAGTCTGGACAACAGCACAGGAGATGCTGCTAACAGATCTGGAGTTATCCAGACAGGTATCACTTCTTCTCGGCTTCAAGTTCGAACAGCAAGGATTTGTAAATTGGCTGCGAGATTTGCACTTGGATCTTTTGAAGAAACCAGAGATCTTTTCCTTCAACGATTTGCGAGATTTCTTACAGCAAACATCACTTCCCTGCAAGAACCTTTGACTTGACCGAGTTAATGGATTAAAGCCACGAGTTGTCATTCTATAGCTTCGAGGAAGATTATTATCTATGCATCTCTTTCTGGGCCTACAACAATCACTGCCTGACTCAGATCTATTCAGTTTTGGCTCTGGTTCCACCTCCGAATCGTATCTGTAATCGGATCTACAATTCCGTCGCTTTCTTTTATAGGGAATATCAACAGATGAGAGTCGTTGACTTGACTGACATTCCTCATATCTAGTATTTCTACGTTGAATATTCCGTGGCCTTCTCAATATATTATACGGTATCTCACAATCATGTCGGAAGAAGTCGACAGATTTCTTTCTAATGGGCGGAACGTTATACATTTGAGAATTCCCATAATAATCAGAGTCGTATTGTCTCATTGTTGGCTGATTATTATAGTAATATATTTCCGAATTTGGCCTTGTAGTAGTTTCATAATTTGGCTCATAATAACTGCCTGAATAACCGGACTTTCTTCTGTGTGAATTTCTAGTTGCTTTCATGAATTCATCAGGAATATAGTTATTACTAACTGTGGAACGTGATCTGTTCGTAAACCTTGTGGGAAAATCACAATCAAAAGGCTTCTCTTGACGTCCTCTTCTTTTCTTATAGACAAACTCTGGAATAGGTTCCCTGAAAAATTCATGATCGTATGTCTCTCTCTGATGTTGATGATGATGATGCTTTCTTCGGGGTCTCTCCGTGAATTCATCATATCTTGGCGAACTGTGGTTTCTTTCTGTTCTGTGGGATTTCAATGGCCTTGGGTAAGACTCGTAAGACTCCATTGGGCTACGTCTTTGAGGTGTTGAATTGTGTCGTCTATATCTTTCGTAGTGTTCCTTTGGCCAACTGTCGTCCTGATCATAAGGCATAATTGTCTTTCTGCGAGTTTCTGTTGACCTTTTCGGTATGTATTTAACATATCCGTGGGAAACATCTCGACTATCGGCATAAAATCTATTTGGCACTGTAAAAGACAAGACACTTCTCTCCGGATGTCTGTCTTCTACATTTCCAAATATACCTCCGCCTGGATTGCGCGCTAAAAGAAACATATCGAATATAACTCAAGTATTTCAATCAAATTCGATTCTTAAACTTACACGTTCGCTCTGTAGCTGAGACTTGGCCTAAGTTGTGGTATCGACTTTGTTTCTTCACTCTCTCCGATACATCAATGCTAAAACACATTGAAATTCTTTGCATATGATCCTCGTCCGTATCATCTGAGTGCTCAAAGCTCAGGCTTTGTCTTCTCTCCATGTCAGCAGCCATAACACCAATAGATACACAACCTCATGGAGCCCCCACACAGAAACCCAGACTCGCTCCTTTTATCTTTAATGTTTACAGTCAAATTTTGCACATTTTGTTTATATTGTCAATGTCGAAATAAAGTTTATATATCGATATATTAATTGGTATTTGCAGTGTTTCATTTTCACCGTTTCGCCTATAAATAGTGTCAAGTTATTGTCACGAAATAGCTGAAGCTTAATCAAGAACTTAGTTCATTTAAACTTGTTCGTAAAGAACTGTAAGTCATTTATTAAAATATATTTTTTTAAGATTTAGTTCACTGAAAATTTAAATAGTTATAATAAATTTGAATACAATTGGAAACTTTGATTGAATATTACTTTATTCTATTTACAGATGATGGTGAAATAGAAGTTCCATATAGAAGTTGTCTACATTTTGATAACTGAGAGATAAGTAAATCAAATTCTATGGATTTATCTCTTAAAATGTCAGAAATATGCCTATACTTTGTATACCAGTAATAAAGTAAAGTAAATGATTTTAAATTGTTTAAACATTGTCAAACTTTAATTAGTCAATACAACAATGTATATTTAAATTAAAAATAATATTTTTAATTGACTATTTCAATTTAAGTTGCATTAGGCTGATGTCAGAGTGCGTTCGAAAAGCGAAGCGAAAAGCGATGAGCAAAGCGAGAAGGCAGAGCGAGCTACATTGCTCTCTTTTAGTTATTTATGTGAACGTGATAGATTCGAACGAAGTTCGTGCGCTCTGAGCGAGTTAAAGCGATAAAGCAGATTGCAAACTGCTCTCTCGCTTTGCTCTCGGTTTATCGCTTGAACTCGTTTCGCTCTCACTTTGACATCTTTAGGGCGATTGCACTTAAAAATGCTTGCAGTGGTTTATCGCTCGTCCTTGCCCAATTGTATCGCTTAGCTTTTCGCGTGCACTCTGACATCAGTCCTATGATATACTTAATATTTGCATATACTAATTGTTTTTAAATATATTCTAATCTTCAGATATCTCATCCAAGTGATGAATACATTACTATCTTTATCCAAAGAAAATCGATAACTTACAAGAGTGGAAATTGTCGTCTATATCGATACTGCCATCGATATATTGCCAGAACTACTCTGCAGGTATTTGCATAAATGTGACTAACTTAAACTTTCCAACTATTAAATAATGTCGGGTATTTCTATAGCTACACAGACAAGTCAAGAGGATCTGTTGTTGGGTATACAACTGCGCTTGCAGGAACTGAAGAGCATTTTGCAAACTGACAAAGATGTGACAACAATTACCGTGAAGTCAACTGACAAAAGAAAAGTCAAACGTAAACCAACGGGCAAAACAATTTCAATTGGATTCAATCAAACCAAAATCGAGAAGACCCTGTTGCGAAACATAAACTGGGACTCCCATTCTTTGGCAACTCGAGCTTTGCTTGACGCCGTCTTCGATAGGGAGACACTGGCCACTAGCACGATTTCGGGCGTAAGTCGAAGTTCGAAAGGAGTTCGAAAATTAACGAAACGCAGACTTGATCCACTGAAGGTTGGCGACATTGTCGAACTCGTGAGGGAAAAGTGTCAAGTGGGCGTGGCGTCCATAAGGAGAATCATCGGTGTGAAATGCGCGGACACGGCGAGAACTAAACGTAACAAAAGAAAAGCGGAAAAACCATCACACAAAGGTATAATAAGTATTAGTTGAATTTTCTATTATATTTGCTGTGTGTTTTTTAATTCTCTTTGTTTTAATTGCAGCAACGTAAATGATTTTTTAATGATTGAAATGACAAATACAGTTGAATGGGGGACATCATTAATTTTAAGTGTACTAGAAAAATATGCTTTTAATTGCGCAAATATATATTCTTCATTTTAAAAATAGGATGTGATAATTATTCAAAATTGTGCACATTTTCCATCACATTAAAATTTCAAACAATAGACAGACAAAGAGAGAGAGAGAGAGGAAGAGAGACAGTTAAATGCAGCAGCGCCCGGCCGGGATAATGAAAAACCCCAATGCCGAATGCCTGAAAGCGTGTTCAAGTGCGGAAAAGCTGGAAATTATTGTCATATAAAAGTGCTTTTTAAGTACCACCATCAGCACCATCAGCTCAAACCGAACTACGCACCACCCTCTAGTGCATTACGGAATGAGCCACTTGTAAACTTGTAAAAAGCGATAGCATTCTGGCAAATTTTACAACAGACGCTAAGAGGGGCAACTGCCTGATGGATCAACCCTGACTGCCACACAGCTGGCAAACACTATACAGTATGATTTGCCTAATGCGAACAGCTCATTTAGCTTTAGGAAAATATAGAGTTTGATTTGTATTTTGCAGTTAAACTATTAATAATTGCATTTTTACATTATATAACACAGCTTGAAATCATTTCTATCAAAGTGCAAATATTCAGAATTCAGTATTAACATTTACATAGAAAATGAAGATTTTTATTTTATATACTTTATGATCACAAAGTAGAGAAGTTAGACTAATATGGATAACTTGATATCTAAATACTAAACTTTGTACGTTAAACCCAGTTAATTGTATCATTAGTTATCATATGAATCAGAAATAGAACTAGCTATAATACTGCTCTTGTTATCAGCTTTTTCCAAAGGGGAAGGGGCGTGGCATTGCGATAAAATTTACTGCACACATTAAACCCAAGTTTCTTATCATGTGTGGCAAATCTCAAGTCGCTAGCTTTAACATTGCTTTGTGACTTTTCTAATTTTAAAACAAAAGGGGGTTGAAATCTAAAATTGAAAATAAACTTGATCTGCGTATGGTATTCAGGAACCTAAATTCCAAATTTGAAGTCTCTAGCTCTTATAGTTGCTGCGAACCACGCGTTCATACGGACGGACAGACAGACGGACGGACAGACAGACGGACAAGTGTCAATCGACTCGACTATCGATACCGATCAAGAATATAGATACTTTATAGGGTTTGAGATGCTTCCTTCTGCCTGTTACATACATACATTCACCCAAATTCATTATACCCTTTTTGGCATTTTTTTATGGGCACATGGTATAATAAACGAGTAATATATAAGTTACATACTTACATAATTCTAATAAGAGATTAATAATTAAGAAAAAATCTGCTTCATTAATATTAAGAGAAAGTTGCTTTAATTTTCTGACTGCGTTTGTATTTACTTTTCAAATTGTAATATACATATTTTTAATAATGTTAACCTTCTTTCAATACACACTCAAGATAATTATAAATAAATATAATGTATCATTATTTATTTGTAGGCAATAGCGTAAATACTGAAATAAAATTGTTTTTAATTATCGCTAGATTTCTAATAAAATATATATTTAAAATATATATTTAAAATATATTTTAAAATATACATTTAATTTGCTTTTTTATCTTTCTCCAATTTTGCAATACTTAGTTTTAATTGTCAAAGTTCTTGCAGGGCATCGAGTATTATACCAAAACATTTTGATAAGTCATACATATGCCTTTGATTATTTTTATTTTAATACTTATACTTACTAAAACATGTAAAGAGCTTCGAGTAATTGAAGATGATTTCGAAAAGCGACTTTTAAATAAACTAGTCGACAGGCAGAAGAATGTTAAGTTCTGTGATTTATTATGCGCTTAAAGATATTTGGAATTCTACATAATAGATAGTAATATCAGTTTTTCTATCGAATTACAATTGGTTCTTAAGCCAATCACTTCATATTTCATATACTACATAACTTTAGGTATTTCTCTAATACTCGATGATATTATTGTAAAATTAATTATATAAATTACATAAATAGATTATATATATTTAATAGTTAATGAAATTGAATGTTGTCCGACTGGAAGTGAATTTATTGTCAATATGACAGATATATCAACATACAACAAGACAGAGCTAGACTTGGTATTAAACTGTTTCAGGAGATGGCCAATCTTCCTCGTCAGTACCAGTTTAAGCTAGCTTACCCAACGATCTAAGCTTGTTCTCTATGTTGTTGCGCTGCTAGAACCAGTTGAGAATTCTAAGAGAGCAACATAGAAAAAACCGCCTGAAAGTTGAGCTCGCCTTTTTGTGTGCTGTTGTATTGGTTTTAGCTCTATATATATAAACTATCTATATATATAAACATACATATTTATATTATACTAAGATGTTAAAATAAAGAAAACTGACTTCGAAATGATTGCTGCAGATTCAATGATCGCCAATAATGCGATTGTTCTTAGTGATTGTTAAGTATATATTATATATTTTATATATTATTATTATTTATTATTACAATATATATTATTACAATATTATATCTATTATATTATATATATTATCAGGCAATTTGCAATTAGGCAATTTTAAAGAAATGTATCTCAGTTATTCAGCATCGTTTTGTGTCTCCAAACTGAGAAACTTTAAGGTTTTTGTAAACGACAAGAAAGACAGTCGTCAGTTCAAATCTTTAGCTTAATGTTATATCCGATTTTTATACAATTTTCTTGAATTTTAACACAAGTTTTCAACTAACTGTTTTCACTGTATACAGCATATGGCAAACATTTCACAATTAAAACCAATATTTCGACCTTGTAAAAAATGGCTGAAAATCAATTCACACGCCACAATTATTCGTTCCTTTGATGTCGATAATTGTGCATATTAGATTTAAATTTTTGCCCAGGTATAAAAGTCAAAAGGTCCTGCCACAAATTCAGATTCAACCGGGGAAAGTCAACACCGTTAAACAGCAGTTATGACAGCCAACGGTATTAATTATGGGAGTGTCTATTTCCGCATCAATTGGCGGGTGTGGCGTCTACTGGGAGCTGTCGACCTCAATGACAGACAATATGGAAGCTATCAGTTTTGGCGAGCTGTGTTGTTAAATCTACTGGTGACTGTAATGTATACGATAACCCTACTCATGGCCATGTTCAGCTACGAATTGCCGCTGGATAATCTAATGAACTTAAATATATCCATCACCTCGGTGGCGGCAGTAGCCAAGTTTGTGATGTACACAAGTCGGCTAAAGAAGGTAAAGGAAATTGAGAAAGTGCTTGTCGAGTTGGACAAACGAGTGGACACCGAGGAGCAGCAAGTTATGCACAGTTCGATGATCAACGAATTGCGTTTCATATCGAAAATGTTCACATTGGCCTATACAGTTACCGGCGTCAATGCGGAAGGTTCTTTTCTATTGAAAGATGAGCGGACTTTGCCTTTTCCCAGCTGGTTTCCCTTGGACTGGAAGAACTCGATGTTCTACTATTTGCTGGCTCTAATGTATCAGTTTCTATCGATTACTACGCAGCTTCTTCAGAACTTTGTGGATGATCTATTTCCGCCGCTAATGCTCTGTCTTATAACTAGAAATTGTGAGCTGCTTATCCATCGAATTGCCATCATAGGCTACAACGAATGCGATCAGAGAGTCAATGAACAGCAGCTCTTCAGTTGCATTCGCGATCAACAGCAGATCTACAGGTGAGCTACAGTTTTACCAGTTCCGAATCGCAGATTGTATATGAAATCAATGTATCGAAAACAACTTTTGATTGTGATTTAATGAGAATGAAAGACATAGAGATGGAGAGATAGAGAGAATTTTAACAGTTCTTAGACCTTTTACTTTAAAAAGCCTATCCGTCTGTCCGTCCGCCCGTCTGTCCTGCTGTATAAACACTTAGATCTCAGAGACTATAAGAGCTAGAGTTACCAAATTTGGTGACAATACTTCTGAGGTCTCCTGAAAGTTCAATTTCGTTTTAGAGTTTTGTCACGCCCCTTTCCGCCCCCACAATTCGGAAAAATCCGAATACCACAAGTAATTTGAAAGATACAAGTTCCAAATTCGGCATACATAAAGTTTAGTTTAATTCCGCTGTGTACTGAAAATTTCATTGCAATCGGACAATAAACAACGGAGATTTGAAGCAAATAAACTTTCGAATATACAAAGGTTGGAAGCTGCAACATGAGGCAGAGAAACTGGTAGTAGATAATCGACTATGGCTGCATTGGCGCAATGATTAGAGTTTCAAACTCTTGCGGTGTGGTTCTGGAGTTCGAAACCTACCAGAGGCACACCTTTTTTATGTTACTATTCATTTTAAAATTGACTTAATATTTACGAATTTATTTAGGATTGCACTACTATATTATTTTTGAAGAATAAGTAAAGGGTCTCTCATAGTCGACTTCGACTGTAGCCTTTTCGACTGGTTAATTATTATTTTTATTAAGATCAGGCAATAATCGAAATGTCATTGTGTTTTAAAACCTATACAGTCTTTTTTAATGAAGTTTTATAAATGTTTCAGGTTTGATAAGATGTTTTTATTAATTTTGGCACATTCAAACCAATGGTATAAGAAAATAGAGAAAGAAAGAAACAGAGATGGGGCGTGAATGTCAACAGTTTTTTATATATATATATATTTTCATCCTTCGATTCCGTTTTGCCTGAGTTTTATGTCTTTAAAGATCTTTACTTTGCTTTAAATTATTTCAGACTACTTCAGCTCGCCATGGATTTATTTTCGGGTCCGATGTTGGTTCAGTTCATTGTGATTGCCATCGATGTGGGAGCTGCGATGTGTGCGTTGGTCTTCTATGTGGATAACCAGCAGCAGCGCATCTACTACATATCCTTTATCTTTGCACTATTCCTGCAAATCTTCCCAACCTGTTTCTATGGTACTCTGGTGGAATATGTATTTGAACGTCTTCACTTTGCAGTCTATACCAGCAATTGGGTTGATCAGAGCATCGTTTATCGCAGAACTGCAATTATATTTGCATATCGAACCCAGAGAATGACCAAATTGTTGGCTGGCGGCGTTATACCTATCGCTCTGACCACTTTTCTGGCCAATTGCAAGGCGGCCTATTCGTTCTTTACCTTGATTGCAGACACTCGTAAATCAACACTTTAAACTTGGCAAACATCACATGAATTTATATCAAAACTTTATTATAAAGAGCACCTTAAAAGCTTTAATTCAAATAGTAGTGATTACAAAGCTTAATAATCTACAGCTTTCTATATAATCTTATATTATAATACTTATAAACTTTATAGTAGAATTTATAGCAAAATATATGGAATATAAACCTTTCACAAACAAGTTATCGTCATGTTTTCATTCAAATTAAATTTATAAATAACACTACACTATTTTTTATTTGGAACTTATCAAAATTTAGCGTTACGATGGCGATGGAAACGATTTTGGGCATTAAAGGTTCAGATTTTGTGATGTTGGCCTGTGATACAATGCAGGCCAAGTCTGTTATATTTATGAAAGATGGTGAGTTTATAGAGAGAGAGAGAGAGATTTCCCCCTTCACCCCTATTCACCTAATGAGCTGCATTTGCAGACCAAACGAAAATTCATCGCCTGTCGGAGTTCTCAATGTTGGCAGCAATTGGTGATGGTGGCGATACCCTACAGTTTACCGACTATATATCTAAACACTTGCAACTCTACAGGATAAGTCATGGTTATCAGTTGAGTCCACGTGCCGCAGCACATTTTACTCGCAAGAATCTGGCAGATTATATACGCACAAATACCAGATATCAGGTGTCAATGCTATTGGCCGGATACGATGAGATTGAAGGATCTGATCTACATTATATAGATTCATATGGAGCTGCACAGTCGATAAATCATGCAGGACATGGTCTGGGCAGCTTATTCTGTGGCAGCATCTTTCAGCGTTATTGGACAGAAAACCTTAAACAATCTGAGGCATATAATATAATCAAGATGTGTATTACAGAGGTGCAAAAACGTTTGGTCATCAATTTGCGTAACTTTGATGTCTTTGTTGTGGACAAGAATGGAATGCGACAATTGCAGTCGATTAATCCGAGTTCTTACGATGCCGAAGCTTTAACAATCTCCTTGTCAGCGGCTGTTAAAGCATAAAAACAAAAAATAGCTAAAAGTATTTGAAGATACATCAATAAATATATAGTCTCTAGGTAATAAAATCCATTAGTCCTGATATCTTTAACATAAATTGAAAGAAATACATTTAAAGACGAGTAAATAACTAATATGAGAATCAAACTTATAAATATTTTGTACAACAAAATGACTGAGTTAATTGTAATATTTGAATATCTAACTTATGAGTAGTAATATAACTCTTTGCTAGCATTAATGATCAAAATTTAACTAGTGCCCTAATATATATAAGTATTAATATACTTGTATTGTGAGAAAGTAATAAATAAATAAATGATAAACAAATATAGATGAGATGGTAAAGATGAAAGATCATATATTGATATATCAGCATAAGTATAAGAATCCAGTGGATTGTCTAAAAACATTAAACGTAGATAGATTAATGCGACAGATAGAAAAAAAGCCTCCCGCGCACTAGCGGCTGAAAACTAAACTTAGGCCGCACGCACACTGGGAGCTGAAAGCGGAGCTGACAGCTGAGCTTATAAGCAAGCTTATCAGTGCCGAAAAACAAAGGCACTGCTTGTATGAAAGCGCGCACACTGAAAGCTTAGCTGAGCAGTGTTCGCGCGGCCTTAGAGATGAGCTTATTCTTAAGCTGATAAATTCAGAGCTTAACAGCGTGCTGAACTTTTTAGTGCGCACACATAGAAAGCTTAAACTGAAGCTGATGGTTATGCTCATTTTAATGTTAGTCACTCATTGTTTCTCATTGCAATATGGTTTCAAATCGGCAGCGTAAATTTTTCGCTTAGCGAAAGAAGGCAGATTAATTTGAAAAGATATATTTTTTTTATTAATTATTAAATGTTATTTAAAGTATTAAAATGTTTTAATTAATATTTATTATATGTATGAACTAATAAATGTATTGTATAAATTATATAAATTTTATTAGGTAATAAGTTAAGTATCTCGGCCCAAATATGATCGGTAAACTACTTAATTGGAATAGTTGCAATGTTTCTTTATTCCAATTTGCAAAATTTCGCTTATTAACGACTCGCAATCCATTTTAAATTATAACTAAATAAGCTGTCAGCTGTTGATAAAATCGAACCTGCTTGAACGATCAGACAGTGCTGAGCGGAACTTAAAGCTCTTACGTTTAGTTGAGCTTTCAGTGTGCGAGCTTTCGCAGTACAAGCAGTGCGTTTGTTCTTTCGAGCCTATATGCGCGATTATAAGCTCAGCTCTAAGTTCAGCTTTCAGTCGCTAGTGTGCGTGCGGTCTAAGGCCGCTCAGCTAAGCTTTCAGTGTGCGCGCTTTCATACAAGCAGTGCGTTTGTTTTTCGGCGCTGATAAGCTTGCTTATAATCTCAGCTGTCAGCTCCGCTTTCAGCTCCCAGTGTGCGTGCGTCCTAAGGGTACAACTAAACCACTTCATAAAAAATTAAATATAATATATATACCATATTAAATGGTGTCATTAGTTAGATATATGTATGTCCCATCAGATAGATGAGATTTTGAAGTATATTAACATAAGTGTCCCAAACCGTAGCCCAAAGCGATCATCAGAACTCCTACACTTTAGCAAGAACAGGATAAGGGTGTTCATAGGAGTCTTGACGGGTCACTGTCCCATTGGTCGAATGGCATTAAGGTATGGTGTACCATCACAAGACTTCTGTCGTAGCTGCGGGAATGAAGAGGAAGAGGAGAGCATCCAACACCTTCTGTGTGACTGCCCTGCACTTCTTAGAAGGAGAACCCGTTTTCTCGGGGAACCCTTTTTCGAGGAACTGGGCAGTCTTGCAAAACTGCGACTGGAGGATCTGGTACTCTTCCTGGACTCCACTGGTTGGTTCCAAAAGCGAATCCCGCCAAACGGGACCAATTAGGGTTTTCGGGACCAGGACAACCCAAACTCCCTTTCCCACTCCCTTCAACCCTCCAACAATCCTTTTTCTACTCCCACAGGTAACGGACACCACAATGGGCCGAAGGGCCTCTGGGTGAACTCAACACTCTGTTGAGCGGTCCAATTAAACCTAAACCTAAACCTAGATAAGTGTTCGTAGAATATTAGCTGGCATCTTTGAATATATAGGCATTCATTAAACTATTTAAAACGTATGTAAACTTAACCCCCCAAAAAAAAACCACTACACGAGGTAGAAGTCTAGTGACGAAAGCATATTCAAGTCACAAAAATACTGATATTAAATTTTGTGACAATTGTAAACTTAATTGGCAGATAGATAGAACACATCAACACATCATAAAGTCAATTTGATATGTGAGTTTTATTAGATATTCCGGAATATCAATGTTTGATGTTGAAATATGATTGTTGTTTATATATGATTTGTATATAGAGTCTTTGTGGATATATGATTCCTTAAAGTTTTATAGAATACAAAAAGAGTGTAGTTAATTTGTTTGCTGTTCAGTTAAGAGGTTTCTCAATACATATTAAATCTATTAAATTGTAGATAGTTTTACTTACCTGAGTACTTAGAGTTGGCAAATGGGCAAACATAAATTTTGAGCATTTATTGATCCCAAAAGTACTTTGTCTCTGAGTCTCTGCGTGTCAGATAGTCAAACCTTTATAGGTCTGGCACAATTTGTATGCTTTATAATGCCACATTTAATGGTGCTCAACTTTTTTTTATCGATGAAACTTTTGTGGATTGAGAAGTTTCAGGGATTAGTTTACAGAGAGAGAGAGATAGAGATGAAGTGGAGTCGCCGTCAGTTGTTGTTGCAGTTACTGGAGATGCAAACATTCTATGGCTGGTTGCGTTCATGTATTAGCATATGTGGCAACTATCCCGTTTTGTTTGTGCAACACACTGGCAAACACATGCAGCATGCAGCATGTTGTGGCAGATGGTAACATCAACTATTGCGAATCGGAAGCAGAAAAGCCAACATGTCTCTATTTCCCCACATTTGAACAGGGAACAGAGAACAGAGAACAGTCAGTCAGTCAGTCATGCAGTCGACAGCAGAACTCATAAAAATCTGCACAGCTTGCAACAAAGTGCACTCGGTCTGTGTGGCATTATGTGGGTTGCATGCAGCATCAACTCATTGGGTTTTTTGGGTGGTTGACTCTATGTCTGCTTGGCTTGTTGGTCGTCAGCGTTTCTTTTTCATTTTTTTATTTGTTTGCAACCATCGTTGGCATCGCTAATTGGCCGCACATGCCAAAGTGTCACTCTTGGCGAGGCGCCTCCCTCTGTTGCCTCCCCCAGTTGCCTGAAGTGTGCGGTGCATGCAACTGAAGCATGCAATTGATGCCTGCAATGAGAAATAACAGTAGTATGAGATTTAGCTATGATATTTTAAAGTGTTTAGCTTAAAATAGAACAAGGCCATTGCATCTTTAAAATTTAAGTTGTAAAATAAAAATTATTTCTTCAATTAGACCCTGTACATTAAAAAAGGATAAAGGTCTATTAAATTTGTCAAAAAAATGTGTGTTACAGATCTAAGGAAGTATGGCAGACACAAAGTATATATATTCTTGATCAGCATCAACAGCCGAGTCAATATAGCCATGTCCGTCTGTCCTGCTGTCCGTCTGTCTGTCTATCCGTCTGTCCTGCTGTATGAATACCTAGATCTCAGAGACTTTAAGAGCTAGCGTCACCAAATTCGGTGACCATACTCTTGAGGCATCCACAAAGGTCAAATTTGTTTTAGAATTCCGCCACGCCCCATTCCGCCCCCAGAAATAGGAAAAACCCGAATAACACGAGCAATTTAAAAGATACAGGTTTCAAATTCGGCATACATAAAGTTTAGTTTAATTTCGATGTGTACTGAAAATTTCATTGCAATTGGACAATAAACAACGGAGATTTGGCGCATTGCTTAGAGTTTCGAACTCTTGCGGTGTTGTTCTGGAGTTTGAAACGTACCACAAACAAATGGTTTATCTGCTCAACTTTAAAATATCACTCATACGCATTGTGATACCAATGGGAACTTGCTTATAAATCTCAACTTCTGGTTAAGCTGACTCAGACTCCGTTGATTATGAGCAGCTCACGAATGAGAAAGTGACAGATAAATAAGTATATGTAAACAAAATTTCAGCTAAAGTCACTTGAGGTACTTCAGTTAAATGAATGCGTTTCTCACACCTTGTGAAATGTACTACGTACTTAGTGTAAAAACTTTGACTTCGTTTTGGATAATGCGCTTGTAAGTTCTCTAACCTCTTTCACACTCCCCCTGCCATGACAATTCCCCCTGCTCCTGCCCACACACACTGACTGCTGCTGTTCATCTTGCCAGCAATTTGTGACATTTAAGGGCGCAACGAGGCAGCGACTTCTTGACAGGACATTAACTTGCACATGGATAAGTCGGAAGTGGAACTGTCTAACTGTTTTGTATCTAAAGAATGTGTTTGTGTGTGTGTGTGTGTTTGTGTGTCATACGACTGTTTCCCCACTGATGATGATTCATGATGATGATCTTTGCCTTTGCCATTGCTTGCAGTTTTCTTACATTTTTTTTGTGCTGTGTTTTTCGCCAGAACCATTTGCGTTGTCATTTTTCACTGGCAAATGTCGTGTGTGGGTTGAAAGGGAGGTAGGGAGGGAGGGAGTACGTATACTACTTACAACTGATACTGCCTAACGTCTGACTTCTTCTACTTCTGCTGCCCGCCGTCAGTCTCGCATTTCGACAGCCTATTAGTTTTTATTATTTGTTGCAATTAGTTTTCGGCCTCGACAGTATCCGAGTCCTCCTTAGTCGCAGCGCCCCTTTTGTTGTGCTCGGCTTTTATGACACTTTTGTGCGCATTTTTCAACAGAATGAGCGTCATCTGTTGCCGCTGGCCAACAACAGCAGCAGCAGCAGCAGCAGCAACAACAATAGATGTCGGCCTGGTATCTATGATAAATTATGGCCAAAAGTCAAAGTCATCAATCAGCGTACTGTGTTTTATTTGCCGTTCGCTGTTGGCCATTTGCCAAAGAGCTTGACTTGACTCCAACTGCCACGCCTACAATTGATGCTATATGATGAAAGTATGAACAGCTGCTAGCAGCTGAAAGGATTAAATATAAATCACAAGTGCGTTGTGTACACTCAGGTGTCGCACATTTCGATTTAATTTTCATTAAAATTCAAGCATAAAATATTCAAAAGGTAAACTGCGACGCCAACAACAAAATCCCATTGCCCACTTTTGACCCCAACTGCGTTGGCCATTAAAATTCCTTAAAGACCTGGCCTCTGCACTCGACTCGACTCGACTCGACTCCTTTTCATTTTCGAGTGCTTATTAATATTGCAAAGGTTGAGAGTCAGAGATTTGCGGACATTACGAGTATGATGCGGTGAATGCGGTGAATTTATGCGACTCGCTCTTTGAGAATTTCCTCTTTATTTTTTAACGCTTTTTTTGTGCTTGCCCCTTTGGCATTGCGCCTGTTTCTTGGCTGTTTAATTATGCATTTTTATTGGAGTTTTTTGGCCAAGCAAAGCGATTTTGGTAGCCAATTTGAGCACAGATCTCAAAATGCCAGTTCTCGTGGCGTATGAGCAATTTATGTTGCATTTGTGCTAGCAGAGAATCTGCCACTTGCCACCTGCATCTGCATATAGATGTTGTGTGATATTTCAGTTGAATTTCTAGCTGGTTTTTCTGTACTTTTGTCACCTTCTTCAACTAGTATGCGTTATATTAAATTGTTACGTTTTTCATACACCTTTCGCAACACCAACGCAGTTTTCTTGAACTTTCTTTCTTTTTTCCTCGCCTTTCTTTTGCCGTTCTGTGGGGACCACAAAGTTGGCAGTTGGCGCATGTTTTAGATATGCAATGCAATGCCTTTGGGAAATTAACGTTACATTTTAACGGCAACGACGACGACGACGTTTGCTCTCCAAATGCTTTTCATTGTGGTTAAACTTTAAGGAGCGTTGCCACCTTTTTTTAAGCGGAGACAAGCAATTTGAACACTTTTAAGGTGTGTTGTAAACTGCGAAAATACGTGTAAGTATTAAGCAAAAAGGAGACAGTGAAAGAGAGCGAGATAAAACTTGTTTTTACAAATGATTAAGAGTGTTCGTTATAAAGCTTAAAACATTTGAGAATTGCTAGCAAACACTCTGTGGGAACATCTGAATTTTAAAATGAAGCGCCTCAGTCAGTTGGGAGTCAGTCAATTGAGAGTTCTTTAACTGAATAATATTTTCGTTATCCATTACAATTGTTTTTATAGATCAATTGAGAGTTCTTTAACTGAATAATATTTTCGTTATCCTTTACAATTGATCTTATAGATCTATTTGAGTTTTCTAAATGTTGTTCCCAATACTTGCAACAATTGTGGAATTAATTAAAATCTTTGAATGTCCAAGAACCTTTTAACTGTTTCCATTTTAAATATTCACATCTGGATGAGCCTGTTTTTGTGGATTTCCACGAGCAAATGGCTCACTGTAAACTGACGATTGTCATCACAGCTGATTGGTTTTTAATCAGGCTTTATTTTGATAGACATATTATAGTATTTAGTTGAATTTAAATTATTAAATGACGTAAAATATTGAATTTAAGTGTTGTAGCAATATACTAACTATTTTAACTACAATAAACTATTCTTCATATTTATTTAAAAGATTTTATTAGTAACTACCATAATAGATATATGATTAGTAAGTCTATGGCTAGCACTCTATACTCTTTTATAAGTTATTATATTGTAAATAACTTTATGTATAATAGTTAATATAATAAACTAAATATATAAATAATACAATTAGCAGAAAAATCGTCATGAATTAAGCATGTTACCCTCTTCTTTGCAATCTCATAGATACTTTCGTGTTCAATCAAAAGCAAAACACTTTATATACACCCCCCCAAAAGGGGATGGACTGGTCATTGCTGATGTCACATCTGTCTCCGGTCTCGATGTAAATCTGTGGGGATCTGTACAGTACTATCATAAATTATGTCGACTCCCTCTCTGTCTGTCTCTCTCTCTCTCTCTCACTCTCTGGTATTTAAGGCTAGCATTGTTGCAAGTTGGGCTCTCCTCCTGCCCGAAACTTCAACCGCTTCATTCCACTTGATTTATGCGTGGCAAAATGCAACGAAATAAAACTCTTGTAACAAAAGGAAGAAATATCGACGCGATCAAATTGAGTGATTTATAGGCTATTTATCGGCCTCGGCGCTGGGAAAATGGCTCGTAACATGATGTAATTTTTAACTGCACATTTACATGACAGATTCAAGTGTAGCATCGACATTTAACGTCCATTTCGTGTATCATTTAATTGGATTAAACAAAAGGTTCTTCTTATCTATGCAAACAAGCGTAAGTTCTTGAAAAAAAAAACAAATTGAAAAACTGCAGTTGATAAAAGAAATCACCACAGCTTAAGTAATGCCCTATCTTTAAAAGGGAAGCTATAATGAATAGTTGGATAGACATAAATTTAAAACAGATAAAACTCCAGTTGCTAAACTGAATAAATGTGTTAATTTAATTAACATTAAGCATAAGTAATCGCACAACAAATTACTAACGTTTAAACATCAGATCTACAATTTATATTACAATTGTTTTAAATTTGTAGCAGGCCAATAGCTTTACCGATGTTCCATCACTAATCTGCTAGCGTTAACATTGTTCATCTGCCCATAACTGCATTATCTTCATCGGTTCATTTGCACATATTAGCTAACTCACTTTGTTAGCACACTAGCATAAGTCCTATAGACATACTAGACATACTATTGCTCTGGCGGTAAGCTAGGGATCTACTAGCTGCTGACTGACGCCAAATAAATATTTGTAGCAAGTTGGCAGCTCTGACATTGCCAGGAAAATAATATATAATAGTTAAAGTATATAATGTTAATTTTCTGATAGTTTTTTCAATTTTATAATTCTTTATATCATAACACATTAGTTTCAATAATTTCTTAGGATTTTCTTTAGACTGTTAAAATATTTCTAGCAAGTTGGCAGCTCTATAAATAGCTAAAAAAAACATGCCAACGTAGTGAGAAATATATATTGTTAATATTATAATTATTATAATTATATTATAATTGTTTCAACAATTTTTAGTACATTTTTTTCACTTGTTAACAGAATTCTAACAAATTGGCACTTCTGCAATTGCCAAGAAAATATTTCTAATATTTTTCTATAAGAATTAAACAATTTAATAGCTTAAGGTAACAATTGTTAAGTTTGTAAAACTATTTTAAAATTACACACACATTTTTTCATCTCCTGTCGAAACATTTCCAACAAGTTGGCAGCTCTATAAATGGCTACAAAAAAAAACATACCAAAGTAGTGGGAAGTATTTATTTTTAATTATAGAATTCTTTCAATATTTTCCATGGTTTTTTTTTTGCATGTTAAAAGATTTCTAACAAAAATTGACACTTCTGCATAGTTTTCAATATGAAAGAATCAATTTAAATAGCTAAAAGTAACAATTGTTTAGTTTGTAAAACTATTTTAAAATTGCACAAACATTTTTCCTTGGCCTGTCGAAACATTTCTAGCAAGTTGGCAGCTCTGGCATTGCCTCGAGATTACACATTTATGTATTAGTCGAATATATATAGAATATTCTATGTACTTAAACTCCTCCTGGATTGCGTGCCATGTGTGTATGTATGTATGTATGTATGTAGTATGTGCATTAAAAAAAAGTTGCAGTTCAACTTTTCAGCATTTGTCAGAGAGTCGGAGGATTTGTTTGCCTTTGGGGGGCTGGCCAAAGCCAACAGTTTTGCTGGCTGCTCCGTTGGTCCGTTGGTCTGATGGTCTGTTCGTCCCTTTTGCTTCTCGTAGTTTTCTCGTTTTGTTTTTGTTTGTTTGTTTGTTTATTTTTTTGTACGCCCCACTATTTGTTTTCTTTCCAATTTTGTAATTTCAAACTTTTTCTATTGATTTCTTGGCACGCATGAACACCTTCAGCAACAGCGCCGATGACGACAGCAATTGCTATTGCGACTCCAACAACTACTACGGACATGGATGGATGCGGATGCGGGCAAATCCAAGACAGCCAAGAAAAGTTACAAAGTTCCCAGTGGGAGGCGAGCACTCAATTTAAGTTGTTGGCCAACGGGTTTGACTTGCAGCTGCTGACCATGCGTGGAAATGCACAAAATATTTGATAGAAATGCAGAAAGAAAATACAAAAAACAAAAACACAAAAAACTATCAAAGATAGAGAGAAACTTTCTAATGCACTTAACACTCTAACACTCTATTTCGCAGTTGCAAAAACTGTCGATGGTATTTTCAACATTTATTAATGTGTCAATTGGATTTAGCAATCTTAACATCCTTTTAGATTTAAGCAAGCTAAATGTAATAGCTAAATATCTTGAATAATCTAACAGCTAAGAAAATCTACAAGCTGCTTGAACTGTTTAGTAAAAATATAATTAAATAAAGATTCATTTTGTATGCATATCTAATTAATATAAATATATGGAGTATCAAAGTTTTCGTTGAGCAGCATATCAGTTTGCAAGCTGCATACTAGCCTTCGTGCGATACAACCCTGCACTTGATGACGCAAGATACGCAGAAGAAAAAGAACAGAGAAACATTTCAGCGGCGTCACCGATCAGCACGCACAAGTGAAAATACATATATACACATTGTTAATTTAATATAATAAGTGTGAAATAAATGATATAGATTATGTGGCCGGCTTCTTAATGCAGGTCATCAGATTCAAGCTGCATACTAGCCTTCGTGCGATACAACCCTGCACTTGATGACGCTCGCAAGATAAGAAGAAGAAGCACAGAGAGACAATTCGACAGCGTCACCGAGCAGCACGCACAAGTGAAAATACATAAATAATGTTAATTTAATATAAAATGTGTGAAATAAATAATATAGATGATGTGGCCGGCTTCTTAATGCAGGTCATCAGATTCAACAACGCAACAAATATCTTAAAATATGGCTGTAAAAGCAGCGGCAAATCTTTTGTTTACAATTGAAAGTTGTTGGCTTGAACAGCAAAAGAAAAAATTTGTCAAAGCATTTAAAATAAAAGCTCAGTACTTTAATATGAGATCAGACTAACCAGTTGTTATTAATTTGTCTTATTCTATGCTTCGACTATATTAAAAAATGTTATAATTAATAACTAAAGGTCATTAAAGCTACAAAATTATTACGTTCCTTCGTATAACGTAAATTTGTTAATATATTACACATTAAAATAGTAGAAACATGTTATGCTTCACTCTAAAGTTTCTTTTTTTTTCACATTTCCGTTCCATTTCTCGTACTTTTTTGCTCCCTGGGGTAACATACATATGAATATTCAAATGCTTTGGTGACATTTTCAGCCCATAGCCGTTGTAAACTACAGCGTTGTTCAGCGAGTGTTCATCAAATTTTCCGAGCAAATTATAAAAGCAAAAGTCGGAGCACAAAACGATTACATGACTCGTACCCCCAATGGAAATCAGCCAACAAACGTAATTCCTTCAAATGCTCGTCCCCATGCTTACTTAATGGCGATTAGGTAAATGAAAACATTGCGTGCTGGCGACATTTTATACTACGACAGAGAAAGAGGGAGAGAGAGAGAAATGGGGGACGACACGATGCTTTATTTGCTATATTTCATGCCTGCCTGCACTTATCTCCAATTGTTCATCACACCCACCCAACAGGGTGAACTGGGACTGGACAAACTGAGGGGCTGGACAAATGTTATTTGAGTTGGCACCGCGCTTCGATTCGACTTTATGTCCTAATTACTCGCCCAACACACAAAAACACCACTTCAATTTGAATTAAAATGAGTGCCGCCGCCGAACCACCACGAAAAGCGTTACAGGGATTTTTGTGCCATGTCCCATGGACAACTGTGCTGTGGGTCACAGTTGGCGCCACAGTTTTTAATTACCGCCTACACAAAATGTGCCCGATGCCCAAACCACAAAACAAAAAAAAAAAAAATAAAAATCTATTAATTGCCAACTGTGCTCGGGCGTCGCTTGTAATGGTTTATAATCGATTTAGGCAGGCACCACCATTATGGAGCCCATTCTAAATTGCATTTTCGACTCTGACAAATGGGTTTTGATTATAGTATACAAGTTTCCAATTCCGAGGCAAACAAAGACCTTCAACATTGTGTTCTAAGTAGGTTCGTTACGGGGGGCTTAAACTTGAGGAGGGTCAGGTCTTCAAGCCTTTGATTTGGGTTGAAAATAAGAGTTTCGATTTATGGTTTAAACCAAAAAGTTACTGTGTATTTCTCCGACAAAGCTAAGTTCTATATTACCTATATTATCTTTCCCGTTCTCTTAACACAAGTATTTCCTGTTGTTAATTATCAATTTGCCCGTTTTGAACAAAGCCTTGAAGTTATTACTTGCTTTAGATCAAGACTTGCCAATTCTTAGTCAATATCAAGTTTCTGCTACGCAAAATCATCGACAGATGTCGCCACTAGTCATTTCATTGTGGCGGTCCGTCGATACGCAACCTGGTGGATACTTTGTGCAAATCTGTTAAGTCTATCGATAATTTGAAATCACCAGTTGGCAGTGAGGGTCAACCGACCAAGCTCGCCGATCTGAATTACACGAACTGCGTTTTATACACAAATACATTTAACAGTTATAATATGAATAAACATTAGTATTGTAACCACATATACTATCGCAATTTCTTTTCTGAGTTTCCAACATGCAAATTTCTGGCCAAAAACCAAACAGTTATCAATTTCACAAGCCTAGTTTCATATCGTTTAAATTGTGGTTTCCCCAGAAGGCTTTTTACCCATTAACCATTATCAGTTAGTCAGTTGTTTTTACGCTCGATATTGGAATAATTTATTTGTTCATTGCTTACAGGGGGAAAATCAATCGATATCTTGCAAGAGTTTTCCCTCTTTTTGGTTGAGCTGCGTTTGTGGTTCGTTTTCTTTTCAAAGTGAACTTCCAATTAGAAGCTGTTGCATGTGTTGCAATTGACCATCAAAATCAGTCCATAAGAGACATTTCTCACTCTATCTACCTCGCTCTCTCTCTCTCTCTCTCTCTCTCACACACTCTTTCATTCTCTAGTTGACTCTGTCTCTATCTGTTTCTGACTGAGGTTAGCTCGTTATTGTTGCCACTGGCTTGGCCGTCAATTGCAGCTGACTGCACCACAAAATTCAACGCAATTTGTAAAATGAAATCGATTCAATTGATTGTTGACTTCGCCAAACACACACACATGTGTGTATGTGTGTGTGTGTGTGTGTGTGAATTGTGTGTCCCTTATAAAGCAATGGATGCCATCCTGCAGGAAGCAAAATGCCAACGACGACGGTGACAGGTGTCTGAGGGGTGAATGTGTTCAATGTTGTTATCCTTTGCTTTACTGTCTATGTGTGTGTGTGTGTGTGTGGGAGTGTGTGTGTGGGAGTGTGAGTGTGTGTGCGTGTTTTGCACTTTGCTTGATTAAATTTCAATATTTACTAAAATGTCGCTGAACTCTTTTTGACAGCTCTGTAAATTTCATAACCAGAATGGACATAAAATATGGTCAACAGTGTGTAAATTTGAACATGACAAGGACATAAAAGGACATAAACACACACACACACACACACATCGAGACCGAGACATCGAGTTGAAAGCATTCAATTCACTTTTATTATTATATTTTTCCCTTTTTTTATTATTATTATTGTTGTGCCAATCGCCAATTGTTGTTTGTAGTAGTTTGTCATGTCGTTTGTCCACAATAGTTTCATTACAGCCGCAGTTCCGCAGATCATTGATAATAAGCTTATCAAAAACGATAATGCAATTAATCACAATTGAATTATATAGGATTACTTTTTGACAAAGCCTGGGATAATTAGTATATACAACGCAATTCCCAATCACAAATCAATTCTAATTCAATGCAATTCAATAGAATATCAATTGATTTAACTCAAAAAAAATGTTAGAAAATACAAATTATCTGAAGTTAATAATTGATTCTTGATTTTGATATAAATAATAGTTAAATTTAAATTGTTTAATAGAAAATCTTAATCTAAATCTAACACTATTCCCTTAAGCTGTATTAGTTAAAAATTTGAGGCTGTGGGTTAGGTACCGAAAATTGAAAATATACTTGATCTGCGTATGGTATTCAGATACCTTCATTCCAAAGATAAAGTCTCTAGCTTTTATAGTTGCTGAGATCGGTGCGATCATATAGGCGGACGGATGGACGAACAGACTGATGGACAAACGGACAGAAAAATATATGGACAAACGGACAGGCGGAGGGACAGACAGGCGGACGGACGGACAGACAGACGGACGGACGGACGGACGGACAGACGGACGGACAGACGGACAGACAGACAGAAGGACGGATGGATAGGCGGACGGACGGACAGACAGACAGAAGGACGGATGGACAGGCAGACGGACGCACGGACGGATGGACTGACGGACGGATGGACAGACGGATGAACTGACGGACGGATGGACGGACGGACAGACGGACGGTCTGGCAGACAGACAGACGAATGGACGGATGGATGGACAGACGGACGGACGGAAGGACAGACGGACGGACGGAAGGACAGACGGACGGAAGGACAGACGGACGGATGGACAGACGGACGGATGGACAGACGGACGGATGAACGGAAGAACGAATGTCAATCGACTCGGCTATTGATACTGATCAAGAATATATACTGATAAGAATATATATTTATAGGCTCGGAGATGCCTGCTTATGCCTGTAAAAAATGGAATTTAGAATTAATAAATTGGGTGAAACTTTGATAAAGCTGAAGTCTTCTCTAGCTCAAATTATATTTGTTTAATTTAGGAAATACATAAATGCTTTGATAACCTACAATTCGTTTGGTCCCAAAAAGAATGCTGAAATGTTTGAAATTGAAAATGAAAAACAAATTCCACTTAGAGTTGATTTTTCTATCACTGTAACAAAAACATATTTGTACTACTAGCTATATTCAAATTTTAGTCGCCTTTTCAGTTACGTATAGAAAAAGACCCATTTTGATATCAAATAATGGATAAAGCAGAGACTAATAGTACAAATGGGTAAGTCGCATTATTAAAAGCTGAATTCCTCATCTAATACTGTACACACTTCACTTTGGGATGTGATTATTATAGTAATAAAACTAAAGATGCTGACAAGAATAAGAAGAATGCGAAAATCGATGCTTCTATCGTGGATTTAAGTGATATACTAAAAACTGAACAAGTTGAAAGAATTGGGGACTTCATCGAAGATGAAACCCCTTTGCAAACTGGTATTATAAAAGAAAAGGAATTCATACCAGATGATAGTCCTTGGTATGAGGAGGAGGATATGAATTTGGAACAAATGTATAAAGTAAATGATGCCAAGCAAATGGAATTGGAAATTTCAAATATGGGATTGGATACACCATATAATAAGGCTGAATCAAATAAAAATGAAAATATTGGAGACTTTGTCAAGATGGAATATCCTGTGACAAAGGATATTAATGTTGGTGCCAATATCGATTTGTCACAGCAGAAGAAACTATTTGAATCTGCGGAAATTATGGAAATGCGAAAGACGCTCGAAACAGAAAATGAATCCGACCAAGATAGTAACTATGAATTAGAGTTAACAACTAAGCCGGAAGCTCCTCTTGTCCCGGATGTTGATATTGATTACGATAACATTTTCGAGGATATCGCGATTGTTAGCGATATTGAAAAGTATCTGAATCTACTCTACAGACCTTTCACCTGCATCGTCGATGTCAATTGTCGTTTTAGCCTCTTTGAATTGGCTATTCTGTTGGACAATTCCCGTTACGATCCCGCCCATCATCCGGCCTTGTCGATACGTCTACGTAATCCCAGTGCCGAGGCAAAGATATATTCAGGTGGTAAAATAACAACGATGGCTCTGACAGCCGATTCGGCTCGCAATGCTTTGCTTAAAGTCATTCACATGGTCGAGGAACTGGACTATAAGACAGATATTACCAATTTTAGTAAGAACATTGTTCATGCCTCCTTTTGTCTGCCCTTTAAGATTGATCTGGAAATGCTCAGTGAATTGCATAGCGATCAAGTTTCGGGTAATCGAAATGTTCGTCCATTTATCACATACAAAATTGAGGGAACTGCCTTGAGATTTGCTGTATTTCCCAATGGATTTGTTCTTGTCCTACACTCCAAACAGCACAGCGAGTCGAGAGCAGCCATAGCTGCCTTTTTGCCGATTTTGGCCCAGTTTAGGAATGGTTATCTAACACCCAGCGAAAAGTATGGCTCTCTATGTGGCGATATATCCTATCGACTGCTCTGGGAGCGCAAGCTGGAGGAAGACAAGGAGGGAATACTGTTGTACTCTTGAAACTATGGAGGGTTAATTTGATATGGGACTACAGTTCTAGATAATCTAAACTTTGATAGTTCTAGTTATGTGTGGTATATGCCCAGCTCAAGACTTGCTCTCTAATCATATTAATACTTGTTTATTGTTTGTTATTTAAATAAGTGTTGGGATTAGTTGTAAAAGATACTTGAAGAAAGTAATCAATAAATTTATAGATATTCTCAACTATATATTGCAGGATATGTGTTTATTTGAACACTTCCTCGTCCTTTCTATTTATGTATTGTTTTATGAAATGTGTAGAATATTCCTTAGATGAAAGGATGAAATAAATTGGCAGATATTCTCCAGGGTTTAGACTAGTTAAACACTTCATCACTTATTGCATAAATCCTTGTTAAGATAATACAGCTTAAATTAACAGAATAACCACGCTAAGCAACTTGCTGCAAGTTTCATAGCGATCGACCAATTAATAAAGGAGATATTAAGGAATTTGTTTTATTGCCATTATTTCATTATAATTGGCCAGTTGTCCAACACTGTCCTACAATAGTTTAAGAGTTGTTTTTTTGTTAAAAATACTTGAGAAAAGGATGCCATAAATTTGTAAATATTCACCACTTCAACTATATATTACAGGGTATATATTAGTTTGAGATCTTCTCGTATATCACATATTTTATACCCTGTGGGGGTATATTAAGTTTGTTAAAAGTATGTGAACAGGTCTAACGAAGTCTGTCAGACCAAATAAAGTATATATATTCTTGATCAACAACAATATCTAAGTCGATATAGCCATGTCCTGCTGTCTGTCCGTCCACCTGTCCGTCAGTCCGTCTGTCCGTTTGTATAAACGAAAGTATCTCAGAGTTGGTAAAAGCTAGAAGCTTGAACTTGGTGTCCCAGCACTGGAAATTTTTGCAGGCAGATCAAGTTTATCTTTTTTTTTGTATGCCACGCCCCCTTCGCCCACAAATCAAGTAAAAGCTCATAACAAAAGCAGTTTTGTAGCTAGAGACTTGAGATTTGGCACACATGAAAAGTACGTTAGGGTTGATGTGTGTAGAAAATTTCATCACGATGCCACGCCCCCTTCGCCCACAAATCAAGAAATACCTCATAACAAGGGCAATTTTGTAGCTAGAGACTTGAGATTTGGCACACATGATGAGTATCTTGGGGTTGATGTGTCCAGAAAATTTAATAATGATGCCACACTCTCTTCGCCCACAAACGAAGAGGGAGGTTAACATCGGGAGTGAATTTGAGCGGGTCCCTGTAGAGCCACAGGGTATATTACGATCGGAGTTCCGAGTGTTCGGCTTGTCTTTCATCTTATGTTATGTTAATTGTTAAAGATATAAGAGAAAAGGATACAATACATTTTGTAGATATTATTTCATCGTCCATACTTTACTGGACACTCCCATTAATATAATTAATATATTAATATTAAGACAAGAGACATTTCTTAAAGAAATACAACAAAGTTGCAGATATCCACTACTCTAGTTGTAGCTATCCACTACTCTACCGTATATACTCCCAGTTCAGATCGCTCTTCGACTATCTCGCATTAATGCTTATTTCTCTTTAGTTATTTTGAAAATGCTGTGAACATTTGTCATAAACCAAACTCGTCGTGTACGTGCAGTGTTTACACTCCGAAGTTTTTTGGAGGGGGGGGGGGGCTCCGCACACTCGGCAACTTGTTTAAATACGTGATTTATTTACCATCCAACTGCTGCAGCGGGATCTGCCAGCTCTAGTCTCTAGTCGTTGCTTGGTTCCCATGCCAGCTGCAAATAGGGCTATACACAACTTAAAAGCCACGCCAAAGTTGCCAAACACACAGGAACAAAAAAAAACAGAAAAAAGAAAGCAAGCAACAAACAAATTGCAACAGAAGTTGCAACAAACTGTAGCTGCAACAGGCGCATACATAAATAACAAAACATTCTGTGCCCAACAAGTTGAAGAAGATGTCACATTATGCGGCCCACAAAAGTTGCAACAAATACGTTTTAGACGTGCTAAAAGCACCAACAACACTTTTGGCCAAAGCCAAGCAAAAGATTCTTTAAAACTACGGCATTGGTAGCTTATAGTAGAGATCAACTAAATATCTGAGTTTGGATCATAAGTGATACAGTATTTCATTGAAGTAAATTGGATTATAATTGACCCAAATGCATTATCAATAAATATATATAAAATTTGTTACATAAATCGTTATTCCTCGGAGTATGACAAATTAAATTAGTAGATAAGGCAACAGTCGAGGAAATATAATATATATAAATACAAAAACACATTGAAACACATACATACACGCACAAACATGCCGCAAACTATAGACGATTCTCTTTTTCTTCAAAAAAACCAGTCGGAAAGGCTACATTCGAAGTCGACTATGACAGACCCTTTACTTATTCTTCTAAATGGAAATAAGATTAACACTAATAGTTCCCCATAACGCGTTGTAATGTCAATATGCTCTTCTTCTTCCTTTGGTCCGACACTGAGTAATATTGAGTTTTGAATAAGTTCCGAGTTTATTGTCCGATCGTGATGAAATTTTCAGGATACATTAGGACCCCGATGCTTGTCCTGTGTGCCAAAATTCAAGGCTCCAGTTTTAAAATTTACCATTATATGGGGTTTTTTTGAATAACTTGTGAGATTATTATCCGATTTTCAGGATACGTTAGGACCCTGATACTCGTCCTGTGTGCCAAAATTCAGGACTCTAGCTTTAATATTTTTCGTTATATGGGATTATAAAAATTTTGTTCTCGATTTACGGAGGCGGAAGGGGGCGTGTCAAAATTTTAAGATAAACTTGATCTGCTTAGCCCATAGACAAACTACCATACCAAATTTGGTGACTCTAGCTCTTATAGTCTCTGAGATCTAGGTGTTCATACAGACAGACGGACAGACAGACAGACGGACAGACAGACTGACGGACAGATGGACATGGCTATATCGACTCGGCTGTTGATGCTGATCAAGAATATATATACTTTATGGGGTCTGCCGGACTTCCTTCGACTTGTTACGCACATTTTTTTTTTTGACAAACCTAATAGACTCTTTTTTACTTTTTTTTTAAGTAAAGGGTCTAAAAAGTATAACTATAATAATAACAATGCAGACTGATAAAGAAATCAATCAATTTATAAAGTAAACAAACTTAATGTTATAGCTAGAGTTTCCTGTAAGAAAATTATATTTTTATTCTTGTTTAGCAACTAGAAAAACGATGCAAAAAGATTCATATTAAGTATACGTTAATTGCAGCATATTAAACATACATATTTATTCCGACCGTGTCATTACAAATCCTCTAACAATGCTCATCCTCATTAGCTGCATTAGTTGTTGTGTTTTAAGTCAAATAGAATAAATATCTAATTCAAACATTTATTATTGTTTAGCCAAACTAAATGCGGCATAATGCGCTTTAGTTGCAACAAATAAATAAACCCAACAAATAAATGCGAGATAAGTTTCAATTTTCAAATGTCAAACAATTGTAATGTAATGTGAATCGTTTTTTTTTGGTATTAGTTTTTGGTCATTAAATGTTGGCATTTAGCCAACTTGCCAACATGTGCCAAACCATCGACCATTTTAGCCGCATCATTTGGCGCCAGGCGTTCAAATAGAAATTGCAAAAATGGAAATGAAAGAATGAAAAAAAAAAGAAAATGAATAAAATTATTGTAGCATATCGGTTAAGCATTGTTGAACACGTACGTACGTTGTGATATTACGACTACTATTACGGCACATACTACTACTACGAGTGCAGGAATATAATTCCAACAATTTTACACAAAGTCCAAGTCCAATTTGGACGACTGTCCCATGTGTTGTTTCTGTTTTCAATGGGCTATTTACGCATCAAGCGGCTAAAATAATGTTCAATGACTGTAATTAAGACACAGAATAAGAGTTTAATTCGATGTGAAGATATTCATTTGATTTGATGTTGCCTGCAGTAAACGGATCAGGAAATTGTTATAGTTATCTTGGATAAATTAATTATAATATTACGTATACGTAGCTGCATTTGTTGCGTTCAGTTTGATGTAAGATATTTATTGTTAGTAATTCCTATCGTTCTCTTTATCAATCTCCGCTTATTGTCAAATTTAAAAGTGAATTGTCAAGCAGGCTCAAATCGGAAAGTCAAAGACAGAACTCACAATAAGCAGATATCAAGAGAATACAAAAGCAAATTGCGTATTGGTATTTCCATAATAAACTTTTACATTTGTATATTATTAGAAGATTTGTGGCTATCATACTTTGCCATAATTTGTGCGAATAGAGGATATAGGTATAAGAAAAATATTTTAACTATATTGCTTTCCTTTTCCCACTCGCATTATCTTCCTAGCTCTCCAGCTCATTGGCGAATCAATAACCGAAATCACAAGCAGGCTCAAATCGATAAGTCAGTACTCGCAATAACAGATCACAAAGACAATCAAAACAAACATACACACTGAGCGGCGTTGCCAGACCCATTCCCACATTAATAATGCAGTATTAGTAATATAATTAAAACGTTTTATATGCGTATTTATTATGAACTTATTTTTAGCAACAGATTTGATATTGTTAACCAACAGATAGACTTCGAAACTAAACTGAGAGTCCGTTTATATATATACTTTCCATAGTCGGTATACCTTTGTAACAGACAGAAGCAGGCATCTCTGATCTTAGAGATATTAAGAGCTAGAGACACTAAAATGTATCTTAAGCATATAAACAATGAAGAAAAGGGAATCCTACATAGTTTGCGGCATGTTTGCTCGTGTGTGTGTGTGTGTGTGTGTGTTTCAAAGCATCGTTCTTCGCGTGACAAAGTGTTCGTCTGCCGCTGCGGACAGTTCGAGGTTCAAACCTCGTTTAATGCATATAAAGTTCAAATCTATTTCTTTAACATATCTTTAGACAAAAGAAACTCACATAAAAATTTATAAGACTTGTAAAAATATTGACGTTTGCTTGTGATGTTTTATTTTGTTGGCTTTGTTATATGATTTTTACATATCCTGCCCTCTTTTTGTTAAAAATCAACGGTTCTATCATAGTATATATGCCATTGGATAAATAATTTATATTTTATAAATTTGTTAAATAATAAAAAACACCAATATGAAAGCCAACAAATTTTTGTATTATTTTGAATACAAATGTTTTTAATAGTTTTTAATGTAAAAGTGAAAAGAGCCGTTCTGTATCAGAACTTCTGATCGAGAGTCTGAGGTGAAAGAACTTTAGATTTCTTAGCAGACAGGCAAATTAAGGTGAATTTCTTCATTTTCGAGTCTACATTAAGTTTAAATTTAACTTTATTTTAGATAGAAACAAGTCACTGTCTTACAGATGAAATTGTGTCGAAGCAGTTGCCAATTCTTATAATGGAACAACTTTTGATATAGTAGAGACTTAGTATTCATCATCGTATCAACATTGCGCATCTTTAAATAAAAGTGTGAACCAATTTATACACTTACAATAGCTGCTAAAGTTTTATATTTTTCCGCCAAGTTGGAGTGATAAAATAAGTTTATAAAACAAGCTTTAAAAATAAGAAACTTTCAATCTAACTATTAAAAAATATATTAAATTCCCACAGCTATTGTTTGTAGAATATATATTTGTAAAAATTAAATTACACTTTGTGTTTTAGCTAGTTAATAGCCAAGAAGAAAGCAAGTTATGTTTACTACTTCATTAATTTATGTTGATTTGTCTAGACAGCACAGTTTCAAAACTTAAGGACTATTTAGTCTTATACAAATTATAAAAATTAAACATTTGGAAATGTCAAACATAATTGTTATTTTAAATTATCACATACGATTTCTGGCATTCTTCAGTTAAAGTTTCAAACTGTCAGTGCCAGAAATCAGTGCCAGTCGATTTAATGTCGAAAGAAGCTGCAAATTGTAGGCCCAAAGAACTAAGCAATATAACAGAGCCTAGTATGACAATTAGTTCAATTTATTGTTAGCACAATACTCTTGGCCCAAAACTTGTGACTACAATGCGTATACTTGTTAGGCAACGTTGTCACGTTTCAGATGAATAAACGATTGTGGAAAGCAAGTGCGTAATATGAAATAGGCACATGTTGTTCATATCCAACATTATATATGAGATAAATATAAGAAATATACTCATATCCAATGGATATAAGAGACAACTGGAGGAGAACTAGAACGTCCAAAAAGTTGTTTCAATTTAATTTGACTTTGATCGCCAGATGACGCAGTTCTTGTTGTCATCGTCATGTCATGTCCTCATGCTCTTACCAACATATGGAAATCAGCAATATTAGTAGAGAAAAGCATACATATCTCATTTTCATTTATGAATTTTCCTTAAACATCAACGCAAGCTGTGCACAAGAAAAAAAAAGAAAACTTGAAAACGAGTTTTATTTGTAATTTGAATCGATGAAATTTATGAAAATTGTATTAACACTTGAAGAGTTTTTATCACAAATATTTTTTATGGATCTTCTGTCTTTTCAAGTTGTTTATTTTTTATTATATTTCATATTTTGTCACATAAAGAAATTGTTGTTCTCTCACTCTTCACACTGTCTCCTCCCCTCATCTTTAAAATGTAAATATAATATAAACAGCAAAAAGTTGTATGTAAGTATATCTCATGTCGTATGTATTTGGTTTTTGTGTGTGTTTTATTGCCAAAGGAGCTACGAAGTAGCTGGGAAAACTTCATAAATCACAAAAGTTTGTTTTGGCCATGAAAAGGCTTAAGGGTTTATCAAAAATGAAAATTTATTGGTGCTCAAATACTTGGGAAATTTCAAGATTTATGTGTATTTCGCTTTTCCTCCACCTCCTCCTCGTCAAGATATCGACAACTTGGCCCATAAAAATGAAAACGACAAGCAGCAATCCAATCAGAGTTTTGCACAGTTTCCTTTCATTAGATTAACACACATTCCTTAAAAGAAAATTGCTGTTAATTTCAAATTACGAGACAATTTCGTGCTGCTAAACGTTGCCAATTAGTCGATTTCATTGCAATCCAATTCCAAATTGTGTGATACACGAATATAAAGTCAACTTTTAGTTGCTACAGTTGAGTTTAATTTTCTTTTAAATTCCGTTTTGTTAAATATGCAAAACTTGCGGTTGAACAGAGTTTCCCTCTTCCTCTTTCTTTCTCTCACTCTGACAGTTTTTGGAGTTGCAATTTCGAGTTCTTATTAAAATTGCATTGCTCCATTTTCGACACCTCGTCCGTCGTTGAGCCTGTGACGATGTAGTCGGAAAATCTTTGCGGTTTACCAAAAACAACAACACACACTCCACTCCACTCCACTTCTCACAAAATTTGCAACACTTAATTAACTGTCGCATTCATAGAACGACATCATTTGTGGCCATAAACTGCTTATATATTTATGTAGTATGTGAAATGTGAAAACCTTTTGCCATGCTCAGCATTTTCCTACAACTCATTTTACCCGTTTGAGTTAAGCGGAATCATTTTTATAATCATTCTGTATACTCTGTACTCATTAAAAATGTTAAATGGGTATATATATTTGTAAAAATTTGAAATAAAATTATTTATAAATACAGCAGAAAGTCTTAACTTTCATTTAGGTATTTAAGAATCTTATAAATGAAGGACAGTCTAATTCATATTGTTAATATGATAATTACATTTATTTCTCATACCAATATTTATACAAATAATTTACAAGTTATTAATAAAGTTTTTATACCCTGTGGGGTATATTAAGTTTGTTAAAAGTATGTAACAGGCAGAAGGAAGCGTGACCGACCCCATAAAGTATATTTATTCTTGATCAGCATCAACAGCCGCGTCGATATAGCCATGTTCGTCTGTCTGTCCGTCCGCCTGTCCGTCAGTCCGTCTGTCCGTTTGTATAAACGTAAGGATCTCAGAGATGGTAAGAGCTAGAAGCTTGAACTTGGTCTCCCAGCACTGATAATTTTTGCAGGCAGATCAAGTTTATCTTTTTTTTTGCATGTCACACCCCCTTCGCCCACAAATCAAGTAAAAGCTCATAACAAAAGTAAATTTGTAGCTAGAGACTTGAAATTTGGCACACATGATAAGTATCTTGGGGTTGATGTGTCCAGAAAATTTCATCACAATGCCACACCCCCTTCGCTCACAAATAGAAAAAAGCGAATTACAAGAGTATTAGATCGGGAATGAATTTGAGCGGGGCCCTGTAGAGCCACAGGGTATATATGGGATATTTTGGCTTGTTTTTAGCTCTAATAGAGCTCTTTCTTTCTTTTATTTAGCGAGTTCAAGGATTTTATTAATGAATTACAGTCAATTTCCCATTGTTAAAAAGATATTTACATTTATTTCCCATACCTGTAGACATATAGAAATAACTTACAAGCTAATAATAAAGTTTTCATTCTTTTAACTGTGTTAGAAATTGTAGAACTCCACAAAAATACTCTACTTATACTAGTTTATCAATTTAAACTCATATTTATATGTGCGATAATACACTTTTATAAGTATAAACAAGTACGATTTACAGCCTATCTGCTAGTCGGTCACTTAGTGCTAAAAAACACATACATACTTCCATTTAGTTATAAATTATACATAAATAGTTATTTGCAATTCCCGACAGTTATATATTTGTGAATTATGCATTTTGTGCGCACTTATAAATGCAAAAGTGTGAGTCAAGGAAAGTCGGCAACTGGGACAGGGGCAGGGAAAGGGAAAGGGGTAGGGGTTTAAGCCACAGCAGCCATACCAACCAGCCAACCAACCAACCAACCAGTTCAGCCTAATCTTCAAAGTAACCACAACCCTTTTTAGTTGCCAGTCAAGTTGAGAAAAAAAGCGGATAATTTTTAGCTTTGAACGCAAAAGTTCCCCTCTGGCTAGAATGCATAATTCATAAACCGGCAGCCATTTGAGCTGCGCCCACATCGTTCAACTCCAGAGAGAGAGAGAGAGAGAGAGAGACAGACTGACTAATAGATAAGCACAACGAATGTGTATGTGTGTGAGTGAGTGAGAGAGCACAAAGTTTGATGGTTCAACTTTTTAATCGGATTCCAGAGCTCGATTGCCACCACATCAGCCACTCGCATCGTACTTTCTTCGTGGTTTTCGCTAAGAAATTTCGACAAAAAGCGCCTCGGGCTTATCCACAACTTGAAATGGATAAATTTTGTACTACTACTACTACTACTATTTACCCTAACCTCATCGAAGATTCCAAGAGGGGTTGGTAAGCAACTAAAATTAACTATTAATAAGCAACTACTCGTAGTACTTCGATGATGGTAGACACTTAAGACACCGAGTCACTTGACAATTTCTCTTGAGCGTTGAAAGAAAGTTTGTGTAAGAACATTAAAGATTCCCACAAGAAGGCGAAAGAATCTATTTATTTTCAGCTATAAGACGTGACAACAAGTGTGTGGATTTTTTCATGGTTTTCTCATAGAGACAGTAAATTGTTTTTAAATATTTAAGAATGGTGTACAGTGTAAGGCAGAATTGATTAGAATTTTCTCTCTATTCTTTATTAACTTTATACAATTATACACACTTTTCGTTTAATATAAATTAGTTGAGAAATAACCAACTACTTGGTATAAGAATTTATTTCGTTTGTCTTATATTTATATTAGTTACTGCTGTTCTTCTAAATAAAACTGCATACACTTTTGTAAAGTTCATGCATTACAATTTTGTTTGCAGCTGTAAACAGCATACCATCCTGAAACTATCTATCGATACTTTTTAATATCGCATATCGTTGAGCTGTTCATCTGATCTTGTTTGTGTTCACTTGATCTTGTTCGTGTTCATCTGATCTTCTTCGTGTTCATCTGATTTTGTTCGTGTTCATCTGATCTTAATCGTGTTCACTTGATCTTGTTCATTGTTCACTTCACTTGTCCGCGCTTTCTTGTCAATTTAATTTAAAAGATTAACAAAACGGCTTAAAGGGGATACAAAATAGTATCTGTTTATCTTATTAAATTCCCTTCCCCTTCCCATCACTATCATTCACTGCCTCATTCTTAGCCTGTCATTTATGACGAATCGTTTTTCTTGTAGAATATTATAGTGTAATTTTACCTCCTCGACATTTGTGATGCATCGTTTTCTCTATAGAATATTCAAGTGTACTAATTTACCATATTCTCGACACAGTTTCAATTGTGAGTTCTTGGCAAGCGGTATGAAGTCACTCGAATGTCTAACGGGACGCTGTCTATTAGCCATTTATTGGTTAATGGGTTTGCTGCCTTTGCCGCCCTGCACTCGATTATACCGATTGTTGTTCGCGTTGTTTATTCGTTGCATTTGGTCTGCCTACTTTCTGCAGATGTTATTGACCGGCATTAAATATCTGTGGCGGGAAACTGGTCTATCTATTAGCTATATTAGCGGTACGGCTCTGTTTATCGGTTACTCATTTCTCGGAATGCTATTGCAACTGGAGAGCGTTCTCAAGCAACGAAGCCATTGCCGCTTGCAGGAGCTGCGGTTTCAATCCCAATTGCAGATGCAACGTCTGGGCATGTCGCGGGGATATAGAAGAGCTATGCGTCTCTTGCTGCTGATTGGCACACAGCTCGGCTGCGATATGGCCAAGTTGTGGGCCAATTCTAAAGCTGGCATATCTCCGGTTTTAAATACAACTATGCCGCAAATGTGGTTGTTGCGCTTTCGGTACGTTCAACTATTGGAGCAGGTCATTGAAATGAATCAACGGGCACATCAATTGCGACACTCACTCCTTGGCCTGGCCGATGGCAATGATATCTGGCAACCGTTTGGCTTACAGCAGAGCCGACAATTGCAGACGCTGCGTTTGACCTATGAACGCATCTTCGAGTGCTATGAAACCTTCAGTGATTGCTATGGCTGGGGCATTCTGGGACTGCAGTTGATGTGCGGCTTTGAGTTTGTGGCCAACGCCTATTGGATGATCACGGAGGCCTATGAGGGTGTCCAGCTCTATCTGTTTGTCTTCAATGGCGCCACCTGCTTGGCCATGGGCAGTCTTATCACATCACTCTTTTGGTACGGCGATGCCAGCACCGAAAATGTGAGTAAGCTAATCACTTGTAAACAGGCAAATCTTAACTAAATTAATCAGCAAACAAGACGAACAGTTGGCAGCCCGACCGTAATATACCCTGTGGCTCTAAAGGGACACGTAATTCTTGTTGTTTCAATTTGTTGGAGAAAGGGGCTTGGCATCGTGATGAAATTTTCTGCACACATCAACCCGAAGATACTTATCATGTGTGCCAAATCTAAAGTCTCTAGCTACAAAACTGCTTTTGCTATGAGCTTTTACTTGATTTCTGGGCGAAGGGGGCGTGGCATCCAAAGAAAAAGATAAACTTGATCTGCCTGCAAAAATTACCAATGCTGGGAGACCAAATTCAAGCTTCTAGCTCTTACCATCTCTGAGATTCTTACGTTTATACAAACGGACAGACGGACAGGCGGTCGGACTGACGGACAGGCGGTCGGACTGACGGACAGGCGGTCGGACTGACGGACGGACTGGCGGTCGGACTGACGGACAGGCGGTCGGACTGACGGACAGGCGGTCGGACTGACGGACAGGCGGTCGGACTGACGGACAGGCGGTCGGACAGGCGGTCGGACTGACGGACAGGCGGTCGGACTGACGGACAGGCGGTCGGACTGACGGACAGGCGGTCGGACAGGCGGTCGGACTGACGGACAGGCGGTCGGACTGACGGACAGGCGGTCGGACTGACGGACAGGCGGTCGGACTGACGGACAGGCGGTCGGACTGACGGACAGGCGGTCGGACTGACGGACAGGCGGTCGGACAGGCGGTCGGACTGACGGACAGGCGGTCGGACTGACGGACAGGCGGTCGGACTGACGGACAGGCGGTCGGACTGACGGACAGGTGGTCGGACTGACGGACAGGTGGTCGGACTGACGGACTGGCGGTCGGACTGACGGACAGGCGGTCGGACTGACGGACAGACAGAGTCTGTCTTATTTTCTAATGTTAATCATTTCTTATCGATTGCTTTTAGTCTATGCTAAATAATTAAATGAGTTCCTTAGCTCTATATCAGTTCAATCAAGATTTAAGCGATAGAAACTGAAATCACTTCAATAACTAAATATGACAATGATGAATGAATTGAACTCTGCTGACACGGCACTTTTAGCTTCATTAGAGATTCCTGAGTTTAATGAGTGCTTTTAATATTTCTTTGATTGTTTTCTTTGATTGTTTTTTCATTAGTCGCCATGCAATTGTTGAGTCTGTCACGTCAGTTGTTTCATTTCGTGCTCTGTTTGTTTGGAGTTCGTTGGAATACAGGATTGCATCGTTTGCAGTTTCTATTGTTATTTCTATGGCTTTGCTGGCATATTTTGATATGGACACACATTGCGACACGTTCGCCGATCTTTGAAGAGTGTACACTCGACTGTTTGATAACACATATGTTGTTCCTTCTGTTGACCGCCGGACATGTTATCATTTTGCTGGACACCTTTGTGCAGCGTCGGAATTATCGACCACTTTGGGAGCAGGAAGGAAATCAATTTGATCATCATCGATCGGTGTCACTTTCCATTTGTATCGTACTATTTCCCAGCCTTACAATACAGTTTGTATTCTTCGTCTGCACAATGTGGCTACATATACAGGGAGGCATGTTACTCTTTTGGCTGGCACAACCCAGCACTTTGGGCCTACAACTGAGACTCTTTGGATTTATGTCCGATATTCTGGTGGCCAATGTGCGTGTTGTCAGTGTACGGCAAAGTCTTGAGCTGCTGGCCAGACGTCTTGGAAAGCCGTCAGTTGTTGAGCCCATCATCGAACTAAAGCAACGTTATAGCCAACTTAATAACATGTTTGCTCAAATCAATATATGTTATGGCAACAGTCTATTGATCATATTCATAGTGCTGTTTCTTAGCTTTGTCTTCAACTCCTATTGGCTGGTTAAGGATCTATTGTTTAGAATCGATTATGCAGCTATATTTGTCTTTCATTTGGGCATTATGGCGAACTTGGCATTGCTATTCTCCGTCATCTGTTGGCACTGTCAGCAGAGTTTCAATCATGTGAGTTGCTTACTTTTCTTCTTTTCTAAATAATACTATACAAATTCTATTCTATTGTAGAGTCGTCAGATCGGTTGTCTCATCTCTAAGCTGATTAAACCTTTGGGCAGCAAGCGTTACAACGATTTGGTTTGCGAATTCCTGTTACAGACTTTGCATCAACGATTTGTTCTGACAGCCAAAGACTTCTTTAGCCTCAATTTGCATCTCTTGAGCAGTGTCAGTTAATTTAAGCTATTAGAGTTAACAGAATTGTATTTATATCTCTTTTATTTTAGATGTGTGCTGCGGTCGTAACATATCTGGTTATCCTCATACAGTTTATGTTCGCCGAGAAGGGCTCTGAGGTTGCTCTCAATTCCGAGAAGTCGCACGGCTCAAAACAAACGTGAATTAAATGTTAAAAAAACGAATAGTTTTTAAGAGAAAAGTCTAAGCAATAAATTGCAAATTTATCTAGTAATACGCATATAGTTTTAACAGAGAAATAAATATATATTTCCACTCTTTATATGTCTTAACATGTTGTATAATTTATAACGAAGTTATAAATATTTTCATAGTATAAATATAAGCAAAAATCTAGTTCATTAATATTAGAAACAAGCCGATCAATCGAACGCGCGCGACTGTAGGATACCCTGTGCAGGTCTTCAAAGAAAAGTATTTTTATTATTATGGGATTTAAATATATCACTTGAAGTCGATTTTGCTTGTGTCGAGTGTATAGGTAGCTTGCGATAGTCTGGCAACACTGGACTGCGGCTGTTGATTGTTTATGTTTAGCGCCACAGCGGCCGAAAGACCAAATCAAAATATAGTTCTGAGTGTGGCCGTCAGTATTTAGCATTGTATAGCGCCACGTGACACAATGTACAGCGCCACACAGCGGCCGACAGTGCAAATCATCAGATTATCATATGCGCTCTCGTTTGCGCAAATGGAACTTTCATATGATCTCTCGCTTTGGCTAAAAAATGGACTTAAAACAAATTCCTTAATATCTCCCTTATTTATGGGTCGATCGCGATGAAACTTGCAGCAAATTGCTCAGCTTGAGTTATACTTTAACTATCTGTTATGTTAGGCTGATTTATCTGGGCCAGTGATAGTTTTCTTCGATTTGCGTGGGCGGAGGGTGAGATATCGAAAATTGAAAATAATAAATTGCGTATGGTATTCAGGAACCTACATTCCAAATTTGAAGTCTCTAGCTCTTATAGTTGCTGAGATTCACGCGTTCATACAGACGGACGGACAGACGGACGGACAGACAGACGGACAGGTGCCAATCAACTCGGCTATTAATACTGATACCTATATTCTAAATTTGAAGTCTCTAGCTCTTATAGTTGCTGAGATTCACGCGTTCATACAGACGGACGGACAGACAGACGGATGGACAGACAGACGGATGGACAGACGGACGGATAGACGGACGGACAGACAGACGGATAGGTGTCAATCGACTCGGCTATTGATACTGATCAAGAATATATATACTTTATAGTGTGAGAAATGCCTCCTTCTGCCTGTTACATACATTCACACAAATTCATTATACCTTTTTTTTTGCCCATTTTTAATGGGAACAGGGTATAAATATAGTTTAAAGATATTAGAAAGAATGTAGCTTTGATTTTCTGACTGCTTCTACTTTATCTAAGAAGTGCAGTAGCCGAAATTCTAGTTTTGCTTTTCCAATTCGTTATTCTAATTATAATTTTCTTATGACATTTTTCCTGCTGACAACTTTTCCAGTTGTGTGTTCTTAATTGAACTGTTTTATGTTTTTAAATGTTGTACAATTTCTGTTGTAATTCTCAAATAGTTTTAACACACAGAACTAAGTAAACATGCGACTGGGCAATGTGTTACTTACATACATACATATTCTGCACTTGCCGTAATTATTTATGCCGCCCACGAAACGTTTCTGGGGTTTCTGGGGTCTCAGTCTCAAGTCTGAGATGGGAAACTAAGACGACTACGATATATAAACTTTAGTTTTTCTTAAGCGCATTTTACAAGCAGACAAAACTACTTCACGCATATTAAACTGACATTTCACAAGCAGAAAACTTTTTCTAATATGCAAATTCATGCCAAATAGTACGAACCACATGCAGAAAAGGATATAGAAGTAGTAGTAGTAGTAGTAATAGTAGGAAAAGGAGGAGAAGGAGCAGGAGCACATCCTTGAATTAACACCACGTGCGAGTTCGCATTAATTTGTGTGTGTGTCTAAACTCCTTCAGGGTCTGAGAGACAATGGGTTACATCTGAGCTGGAGGTTATCATCATCATGGGTGTTGGGTGTGTTTTATCAGCCCCAGAGACATGGGAATATATAGAGTCGCTCACTCTGAGTACAGTTTTTGTCGTTAGCTATGCAAATGCTGAGATATGTAAATATTATTTACCACACGACCAGATGTTCAAGATGAAACTCTCCGCTTCTTAATTAACATAGAACAACTAAAACACTCGATTTGCAAATACATATTTATGAAGCTCTCGTAGCTTAGAGTTTACTACACTATTTATTTACCCCGATTCCCTTGGACTGAATTAAAGTGTTAAATGTGAAAATCAGATGGAAATATAAAACTAATGTTTGATGATTTTTGTTATATAGTATTTAATATATGCTGCGTTTTTTAATAGATACAACAATTATCTAGGCTTGTATTTAATTAAGTATTAAATATAAATTAAACTTGTATTCATATAGGAGTATTTTTAATTTTGGCTTAACATTTGTAGAGTTTTTATTAAGACAAATTGTCTTAAATTAATTTTAGAACTGTTCCAAGAATTTTTCCAACTTTTGGAGTGAAATATTTAAAAAACCCAACATGAAAAGTCTCGTAAAAAAGTTATTAATTTAACATATTATAAGCGGTTACATTTTATATCGCAAGTTGAATTAATTGTTATATAAGTAAAATTTGATTGATATAGCATTTAAAATATTAGAATTAAACCAGTCGGAAAGGCTACAGTCGAAGTCGACTATGAGAGACCCTTTACTTATTCTTCAATGAGGAAATAAATGTATAAACATAAATAAATTTGTAAATAATAAATACATTTAAAAAAGAACAAGACCCTTAAGAAAGTGTGCCTCTGGTAGTATGTTTCGAACTCCAGAACCACACCGCAAGAGTTCGACACTCTAAGCATTGCGCCAATTCAGTCATAGCCGATTATTTGGCATATTACCAGTTTCCTTGCCTCAAGTTGCTGCCTCCAACCTTTGTAATTTCGAAAATTTACTTCAAATCTCCGTTGTTTATTGTCTGATTGCAATGAAATTTTCAGTACACATCGGAAGGAAAATAAACTTTATGTATATCGAATTTGGAATTTGTATCTTTTAAATTACCCGTGTTATTCGAATTTTTCTGATTTGAGGGGGTGAAAAGGGGCGTGGCAAAATTCTTAAACAAACTTTACCTTTGTGGAGACCTCAGGAGTATTGTCACCAAATTTGGTTACACTAGCTCTTATAGTCTCTGAGATCTAGGTGTTTATATAGCATTACAGACGGACGGACGGACGGGCGGACGGACAAACGGACATAGCTATATCGACTCGGCTGTTGATGCTGTTCAAGAATATATATACTTTATGGGGTCCGACAGACTTGCTTAGACATAGATTTTGACAAACTTAATAGACCCTTTAGCTTAAAAAAGTATATGGAATATTTATATCTTTTGATTAAGTATTAATAGATTTTATTTATTTAGCTTAAATTTCTCCAATTTTCTTTTTAAACCATTTACTTTAAAAAAGTATAAAGGTCTTAATAGAAAATTGGTGAAATTGAAATGAAATCTATTAATACTCAAACAAAAGATATAAATATATAACCTAATAATGTGATCTAGTGTCTATTGTTTTAATTGATAAGAAAATCCACACAGAGCTAGAATGAAAGATAATAATATTAAATTAAATACTAGAGATTAAAATATATTAATACTTAAACATAATAATTATTATATATATCAGAATATTATAGAAGAGTTATTTAAAAATTGTCTCTGTTAACACAGATGCATCGTAAATATACAAAAAGTGAAAATACCCTTTGAGATAATCAAATTTAATGAATTACTAGATTTATTTGATTAAACTTAGCAAACTGAGACTTTCCTGTCAAAAATATAAAATGTTTAAACTCATTTCTGACATTAAAGTCACTGCGCTGCGTGAATTGTTCTTAAACTTGTCTCAAAATGAATCCAAGTTTTGAAGAAATGTGGAATGGTTCGTCCTCAGTGAGTTACGATTTGTAGACGATTTGTGGAGAGTTTTTTTTAGTAGTTGCAACTCATAATTTTCTAGCCGGAAAGCGCCGACTCGGATACGACAAATATATTTGCCTCGATGCAACCATATCGAGTGCCATTTGAGCAACCAACGGGAACTGATGACCAAATGGTCTTGGCCTACAAAAGGGCACATTCGTGGAACATCCTGGAGGTGCCCAACGACATGGAGATGATTCAATCGAAGACCATATGCAGAAAATGCATGTTACACACAAAAGTGTGTCGAGTTTTTGGCCATAATCTGAAGAAATACGAGGCTGAATTGCATATGGCAAACAAAAAGAAATATCATTTAAAACAATTTAAATAAAAATTAGAAAATACTTTGAATACATAAATGGTTTTCAAATTTAATATACATTTAATATGTTTTCTATTTATTTGTCTTAATAAATTCCAATTATAAATTATATTTGGCGCATCTTTGGCCGAGACGTGGCAGCTTATTGGGTGTTGCAGTTGCATCGTTCGACGATTTACTACCACTACTATTGGCATCGGTTTCGACCACAAGTTGCCGCAACTCGGCATTGGCACCCACCTGACAGTTGCGCCACGGCGGCAACAACAGACTCGTTGTTACCGACGGCGTTGTCAGATGTTGCACAATCGGCTTGACAAGTTGCGAAGTTCCCAGCTGAAAGTCTTCGGTTTTCTCCATTTGAGTGATTTTTATATCCTCAACATCTATAGTGGTTTTATTGGCCAGGTTGGCGAAACGACGAGCATCGACGAGCTGATTTCGGGCCATGGCTAAGTGAGTGAAGTATGATTTTCTAATTTGTCCGATTGTTACTCATACTGTGTACTCACTGTACGATAAATCCAAGAGATAACGACGCGTATCTGCATCCGGTTCAATGTCATAAACTTTAATCAGTTTGTCTATAAAGTCAATATCCCATTTTATATCCAGATCAGAGTCAGTTAAATTATATTTGTTTGACATTGTAAAGTTGTTTGACAGCCAACAAATTGTATGCAATTATCGATACATATACACACTGTTAACGTTAGCCAACACTGGTCAAAAAAGTAGTGCCAACAGCAAACAATAACTTTTACATTTTGCAAAAACCAAAAGCCATTCAAGTTCTTGTGGCATTAAGAGTTACGACTAATTGCTTTTTTTAGGGGGGCCAGAGATAGAGTTTTGTTAGAGAATAGTACGAGATTATAAGCCAATTTAACTTTTTTTTTTTTTTCTGTACTACTAATAAAAAGTTGCGTGCATGTATGAATATTTGATTCACTTTACAAAACGATTCAACTTTTTTGATGAATTTTCAATTTTTGAAGAGAGAGACTTTTGTCTTGCAACTCACACTGAACGAACGATGAGGCGAATCATTTGGCTAAACTTTTTAAATATTCATAAAATTTGCCAGCAGACAACTTTACCCCGAAAAATTTAATTAGTCAAATGAACGAAAAGTTCAGTTCACTTCAGTTGAGCCCCCTTCCCCCCTCCTTATTAGTACAGTTTTCGACAATAGACAATAGAGTTGAGTTGAGTTGTGAGCTTTTAGGCGCATAGATTTTGTATTTTGCTTGGGAGTTTTGCTCCAATTGAAAAGTTCAAATAGATTTCTAATTAATGCAAAAAAGTAACCAACTATTTTACAAGTGTGAAGCCATTGTTATACCCTGTAAACTTGTGTGTTATCTGGAGTATCCAAAGGAATGTCTTTATTATTAACTATTTATATATTATTTGCATATTTTCTAGTATAATTTATTAATGGAATTTTAAATGTATTGTAAGATTTGAAATAATTTGTATTTGAATTTAAATAACACTGTTGTTAGAATAAGATATCGATAAGCATGTACATGTTACTCTGCTGTATGGTATTGATATATCGATACAAACCAAAGGGAGGTGATATATCGATACAAACCAAAGGGAGGTATCGATATATCAATGAGCGGAAGAAGATCACTTTTTGAATATTTGTGAAATCGTGTGGTTGTATAAGCTCTGGAATATCAAATAAAAACGAACATTCATATTTTATAATATATTTAAAATATAGTTAAGCATATTCGCTATATATATTCTGAATATATTTTATAGTGTTAAACTATTCTATTAAGCCAGAGTGAGTTTATGAATTAAAATTATGATCCAAAATAGTTAAAATACCTCCCCAATATTCGTTATATACCTGAATTTAAAGAAGTTATTATATTCTTATTAATTTTCTAATAACTCGTTAGACAATTTCAAGAGTAATTCAATATCCCTACACCTGAAACTATGAATGCAATCGATTTCTTGTAAATATAGTCTTTATACAGGATGGGGCAAAAGTAATCATCGTATTGAAAAACGCTATAACTTTTGCGAATGTTGCACAAAACAATAGAAACAATTATTTTGCGTTCTTTTGGAATAAAACGGGTCATAGCTTTTCGATTTTGTATTTTGCGTTTGTTTACTTCACAAATTTCAAAAACCGAATTGAAATTTGGCCCCATGCAAAAGTTATAGCGTCTTTCCATAGGGTGATTACTTTTGCCTCACGCTTTATTTGTTTAATAAAGTTCTTTCTATTTCTATTTTCTATTTTATTCGAAATATTAGAAAAATCTTTAGAGTCTGACATCCTGATAATATTATTTGTATTGTTATTTCCCCAACAAAATGTTTTATTATATTTTAATCGAAATTTAATCGATATTTGTAGGATATGACTAAAGTATTTGATATATTATCCATAATATGATGTGCTCTTAATACGCTGATTATATCATATTGATTCTGTATCAAATCCCAAAGTAATTTGATTCGTAGAGTCGTAGGTCCAGTTGGCTAGTACTCTAATGTAATTAGATAGTTTATTGTTTAAGTTATCTAATGTATTAAAATAAACAATATTTGATAATTGTATACATTTAACAATATTAAAGTTAGAGCAGAGATATTTAAACTTCGTCTTGCTCAACATATTTGCTAAATATTCTGAATATTTCATGGCATTTTGATAACAAACACAGAAGTTTTTTAAATAACAACAGTTCAGCAATTTAAGACTCTCAAATTGAGAGTATATTCTATGCTATTTTATTCCAACCTGCTTATTATTATCTATATTTAATATAAATGCTATATCAAAGCTCTGTCTTTAAAGGGTATACACTCGTCTATGCTTTTTCCATTTCAAAGCTTTGTTATTTGTGCCATTTACGTGCAGTTTTCTCTGCCATATAAGTCCGTTTGGCTTTATGGTTGGCAATCTATTGCCATTTGTAGGCTGGCAAATACGTTTTTGCGCCTCAGTTCTGGCCCAGTTTGTCCATTTGGCCATTTGGCAATTTGTGTTTGGCCGCAATGTGCGCAAGCGAAATCGAAGTTTTATGCTAATTTCAGTCAGAGAGTGAGAGAGAGAGAGCATACACTCTCATCTACATACATCGTACATACAACTGCCATCTCCATCTCTCTTTCCCCCATTGCCAATCGCCATCTCTTTCTCGGTGAGTGAATGGGTCTTATCTGTTTGTCGGACGCCTGTCAACACAGGGCATTACATGGCAATTACGAATTTGTTTATGGCACACACTGAAAATCTGTACGCTGAGTTTGCCCAAAAGATCTGTGTTGAATGTGTGGACAGCATTTTGCACAAATAACCCGAAAAAAATAAATAAAATAAACACAAGAAAATTAAAGTTACACCACTTGGGGAAAACTCTTGATGAACTTAGTATAAGCAAGTGAAAATGAGTAAGAAAAAAAAGAATGGAAGCTAATCAATAGCACAATTTGTAATGCAATCAAAACTCGTAGTCAAGCCTAATAAATTGTACATACGCCCAGTAATCCCTCTAAGGAGAGGGAGGCAGTAGAAGAAATATTGATAGAGAGACAAGGAGAAGAAAGTGCGTCACTTAAAAGTTTGCCACTCACTTGACCAGAAACTTTTATTTTCTGTTAGCAAATTTCCCCACGGGGTAACTGAAAAGTCAGTAACAATCTCTATATATACAGAGAGATAGAGTAAAAGAGTGAGAGGAAGGGGGAGAGAGGGAGTGCAAGTTTTCGTGTCCACAAATTGAAAATATTTCACAGTCATATTTAATTTTTGTTACAACTTTTGGTCAAATCTCTGAGGTAATCAAACATTTTTTCGAGAGCCGCATTTTTCTACAAATTCATTTCCATTGTGTCGTCCACTTAGTGGGCATAGATATAGATAGATTTTCTATATATAGATAAGTATATATATATATATAGATATATATATTTAATTAGATTTGAAACTGATCGCCCTTGTCAGTTTTCTTTTCATTTTAACCTTGTTGACTTTGTCGTCTGCATATTTAAAGGAGCACAATAAAAATGTTAAAGTACATGACATTTACTGAATTGTGTAGTTGACGGGAACTGCTTGACTAGCAGTTACCCTGTAGTTCGTTGAATAGTTTATTTAATTTTGTTTTATTCGAAACTTCAGGCACTATTTATTTACTTAAATATACAAGGTATAAAGCGTATCTGTAAACCTTTGTAAATACACAATTTAAATGTTTGTTTCTTACTTTACACATTTTTTACTTATTATAGAGAGCTGAAACTTGAAGCGTGTAGGGCTTATACCCTGTAATATATATATTTGTTGTTGTTTTAGGCACGAACTTTACTCACATCCCCCTTTTTTCTTAACTCGTGTGTCTTTTTTCAAGTAAAATGCAAGAAAGTATTATAATTAACACTTAGAGAGATCACAACTTATCCGCATGCTAAATTCTAGTCTTTATTACCTTTAGTTCATCATACCCCATTGTAGCAATTGTCTTTTTACAGGGTAAGGCAAGAAAAAATAAGTATTAAATACAAGGGTAAAGCTAAACTCATCTGCATGCCAGTTTCCATACCATTTCAACTCTAGTTCATCATGCCCTATGCTTGCATTTGTCAGTTTACAGGGTATTGCAAGAAAAATATTGTAATAAGTAAACAAAGTAAACAAAACTCAATTGCAGGCTAGGTTTAGGTGTTTTCCAACTCTAGTTCATCATACCCTATCTGCACATTTGTCTGTTTACAGGGTATTCCAAGAAAATTAATGTAATAAATACTCAGATTAAACAAAACTCAACTGCAAGCTAAGTTGCAGGTGTTTTCTAACTCTAGTTCATCATACCCAATCTGCGCATGTCTTTTTACAGGGTATATCACAAGAAAATGTATAAAATGAGCAAATTGAGCAAGCGAAACTGAATTGTTTGCTAATTTCTAGTCAATTTTCTATGCTGTGCAGCATACCCCACTGCTATACCTGACTTATTACAGGGTATTGCAAGAAAATAGAAAGTAATAAGCACCTAGGTCAATCAAAACTCAACTGCTTGCTAGTTTCCAAACATTTTTAGCTCTAATTCATCATACCCCTTTTGGAGATTCGTATTTTTACAGGGTATCGCAAGCAAAAGGAAGTAATGAGCACATAGAGAAAGCAAAACTATATAAATAATTCAGTATAAAATGTCAGGAGCATTGGCCATGGCGACTAACAACTAGAATGAGAACTGAGAGCTGTGCAGAGGGTGGGGCAAAAGGGGAAGGAGAAGGGGTAGTGGCAGGGAATGTCTCACAATTTGAGCGGAAGTGAGAAACGACAGCGACAAGGACACCACACACACACACACAGGAGAAACTGAGAGATAACAGAGAGAGAGAGAGAGGAGACAGCGATGGAGGAGACTGAGCTGCATTCAAGGAAGCAATTGTATTGTCTGACTGCTGTTTTCCACTTTAGTATTGTGCCACGCCCACGTCGCACTTGCAACTTATCCCCAACTCCAGTTGTCTAACCCCCCCTTCCCCCCTTTCCTTCCCGCAAGCATCACTGTCGTTGTGTGTAACTTGTTGACGTTGATAGTCGTACGTGCCGAAGGTGAATGGCATCTGTGGACGCGAAATTGAATTCGTGCCTGGCAAGTTTCACACAGAACTGAACTGAATTGAGTCACAGCTATAGCGACAGCGACAGCGACAACCCAGGACATGAGTCCTGGCCAGGTGCAACAACAGTTCCAGCTCCAACGACGACGACGACGACGACGACAACTCTACCACGTCCTGTCGCTGGCTTTAGCTGCTGACTTCGATATTTTGTCGCATTACATTGACAATTTAGATGTTTGTCTCGCGCATTCTCGCAGGATTCAATTTGGCGAAAATGCAGCCAGGAAAATTTGCAGCTTTTTCCTGCTGTCACATAAACATAAATGCTTAGACAAAAATCATTTGCAGTTTTCAGGCTTACGAACAGTTGCAGACTTCAACTCGGCCTCATTTCTTAAATAACTAAAATTGCAATACTTTTTACTCTAGCAGTGTCACATGCAGGGGGGGGGGCAAGGGTGAAGGGGTGAGGGGGTGTGGGGTAATGTGGTGAAGGTTGAGGGGGTAAAGGGTTAGGAAGTGTGGGGTGATGGAGTGTGGGGTGATGGGGTGTAGGGTGATGGGGTTTGGGGTGATGGGGTGTAGGGTGATGGGGTTTGGGGTGTAGGGTGATGAAGTATGGGGTGATGGGGTGTAGGGGTAAAGGGTTAGGAAGTGTGGGGTAAGGGAGTGTGGGGTAAGGGAGTGTGGGGTAAGGGAGTGTGGGGTGATGGGATCTGGAGTGCTGGGGTGATGGGGTGCTGGGGTTTGTCTTTTCACCCCAAAACCCTTAAAAATATAATGTGACTGTCGCTGGCAACGCAACTGACATTTTCATTGTTGTGCTTTTCTTTCGCATTCTATTTTATATAATGTCTCTCAAATATATGTGTGTGGGAGTGTTCTGGGTGTGTGTAGTGGTGTGTGTGTTCTATCAAAGCGCAGGAAACACGTGCGGATAAAACATTTTTCAAGCTTTTAGCGCTGCATACAAATCAACCCTAAAAAAACACACACACAACAACATCGAGAAGAAAAATCCCATTCACAATAATTTGTTGAACTTCATAAGAGGAGGACAAATGTGTGGCAAGGGGGTGTTTCTTCGGGGAGGGGCTGGGTATAGTAAGTAGTTTCCGTACTCAACAATCTGTTGCATTATGATTACGCTAAGCTCGTTCATCTGCGAGAGTTTCCAACAAATGTTATAATAGTAATCGCAATCACAGCAGCAGGTGAAGAAGTATCCATAAGAGACAGACAGACTGAGAACAGTTGTAATAATCCAGTGGTAACTCATATTATACTGCTGGGAAAATAATAATTACTTATAATTAATAATACAATTTTAATTGCATTCGTTTTCATAAGAAAATGCCGTAAATTGTATTTTAAATATAAAAATTTAGATAATTTTAACTATAACTTTGGAGTTTTTATCACATTGATTTGATAAGTTACAATGTACTTTGATTCGTGTTTACTTCTGTCCCTGCCTAAGACAACTGATTATCCAACACGTTATAAAGTAATCTGTCTCTCTCTCTCTAGGCCCTTGATTCAATTAATCCAATTGAAGCCAATTTAGCAGTGGGATTATCTTTGCTCCCCTCTTAAATAAATGCACTCCGACTGAGAAATCACAAGTCAAATTAACATAATAGATTACAATTTAGGGTTGTTAACCCCATAAATGTAACTAAATATGTTTTATTTATTTATTTTCTTATATCACAGATGCTATTAATTAATTTACGTGACATAATTATGATATATGAATATGTTTAACTAATATACTATAAGTTAAATTTTTCTTAAACTATTTATATACTATAAAAACAGTTTATTTTTATTTATAGCTCTTCGAAAAAAAAACTTAAGCTGTCTTACAACATATATATATTTATTTGAATTTTTTATTTTTCTTATTTTATTTTTTATTATATTTTCCTATTTAAACTTTAAATTTTAACATACTTTAATGTAATAAATGTTTCCACTGTCCATTCAATTACATTTACAGACCTGAGGGGTATTAACAGCAGCTGTGTACTGTTAAGTAACAGAATTATGGCAAGCGGGGTGTTTGCTAACAGTCAACTGTTACTTAACAGCGGATAAAAATTAACAGCGCTAGCTGCAATACTAACCAGGACAAAGTTTTAACAATTGCTCTAACTTTAAATTTTAAAATAATTTAATTTTGTATATACCAACATATTCAAATTAATTGTTTAAAATTTATATTTCATCTTATTTTAATTGTAGCCCCTTGAAAAGCCTTTAAAAACAATGCCAAACTGTTGCTCCTTTTTAACAGAGCTGCCAAATCACCACATCAGCTTACTCACCACGATAACAGCACGAGAGAGCCAACGCCTGCGCCGACAGTTGACGCTACGAAGTTGCGGCGAGTCTGTGAGAGCGCTCTCATTGGCCTGAGCGTTGTTAAGGCCGAGTGCATTGCAGTGCAGCTATTCGGCTACTCGTTGTTGCTGCTGTCGCAGTCGCTGCGTCGCTGTCGTTGATGATGCTCTCGTCGGGGCAGCGTCGCGGCCACTGCCGCTGCCGCTGCTCAGTCTCAGTCTGTTTGTTACATTTGAATCGCATGGTGGGCAACTTCGGTCGACTTCGTGTCTCTCGTGCGTGCCGGCAAACCGGAGATATTCGAAAATACGAGTTTACGTGAACGTGCACGTGCATTTGCCAATGGCCCACAATTCCCCCAACCCCTTATTACACCCACTCTTTATGTTCCATGCAAAAATATGTGCTCATCTGCAGCGTCACATACTACATTAAATGCATTTCAATTCGTAAAAGATGCAAAACTAAAGTCAAAATATAACAGTAATTGCCACACACACACACACACACGCACAGACACACACATGCTCAGCTGTAGCTAGAGTTGTATTGCATTGTGTGGCGACATCTGTTGGCCGGCAGCATGTGTGTGAATTTCAATTTCCGCTTGAAACGCAGACTTTAAGCATCATTCATCCGGTTTTTTTATATTTATTATGTTTCAACTGTTGTTGTGGTTGTTGTTGTTGTTTTGTTTGCGCGTCAATCTTAATTAAATTGTTGCTTTCATCTGTCGTAAATACCAAAAAAACAAATTCGCGTTTATTTATTTGCACTTTAAATACAAATATAAACAAATATTTGCGGAAAAAACTGAGACGGTAAGTTAAGATTTAAAAATTCTTATGAATAAAAAAAAATAAAAATAAAAAAAACCATTTCTCTATCGAATTATCTGAAGGAATGAGAAAGTTCCAAATATATTACATTATTTTAAAAATTATTACACTTATAACTAATTTCTGATCTGAAATTCTCATGAATTAAAAAAAAATAAAAAAAACACTTCCGTAAGAAATTATGTGGAGGGATGAGAGAATCCTAGATAATCCTTAAGAATTAAAAAAAAAACACTTTCGTAATCCAAGATATATTATTTTTAAATAGAGTATTTATATGATTAATTGTAATTGTAACACTTATATATTCGTATAAAATATTAGTTCAGTATTTATTCTTATTAAAAAAATAAAAAAATAATTCACTCTTTTGTAATAAACATTTAAAAATAAAGTTATATTATGTTATCTAATATATAATATGATTTCTATACACTAAAATATTAATACAAGTAATTTTTCAATTCAAATTAAATATAAAAACTATATTAGAATATCTATATAAATATTTAAATATTAATTAAATTCAATTTGTATTATAAAATCATATTATTACTCTTCTATAGTTAATATTTATTTTATTTATTTATTTATATTAATATTATTAATATATATATCTATATAAATATTTTTATAATAATTTAATGAAAATTTGTATTTAGCAATCATATTATTAATTTGCTTTAATTTATATTTAATATAAGTGTTATATTTAAATATCTAAATAAATATTCATATATAATAGCTAAATTAAACTTTGTACTTAAAAATCATAAAATAAATCTTTCATAATATAAATTGAAAAATTTAGGTATATTATAATTTTCAAATAAATGTGTAAATCGATTTATTATTTATTTATTTTATTTTATTACAGTAACTATTATAAATAAAGGTATTTATAATATATAAAAATATAATAAATTAAAATATATTTAGTATATAATATTTACAATATAAAATTTAGAAATTATATAATATTTTTGTATTTATTATTTTATTTTATTAAATATTATACATAAATGTATTTATAATCTAATAACTAATAAGGAAATATATAGTTATAGTGTTAAAAACTAGGGCCATATACTCTATTATTTAATAATGTATTGTTAAAAAACAATATGTAGTATTTAAATAAATAATAATTACTATTATAAATAAATTATTAATATTCCCTTCGCTGTCTTTAAATGTATCTTCACTTTAATTGTATCTCTGTTATTTATCGCAGCAAAATTAAATATTTTAATTGAATTATTATTTCATTATATAATTTAAATCAAAACAAAAGATTCATTATATAATTTATTGTTAAAAATCAATAAGTGGTATTTATTTTATAAATTATAAACATTCCCTTCGCCGTTTTTAAATTTGTATCTTCTCTTCATTTGTATCTCTGTTATTTATCGCAGCAAAATTTCAATTTCCTTTACAAAACACTTGATATTTATAGAAATGGAAATATTGAAACCGAAACGCTTTTCTTCCCTTCTTCCTTGACCAACTTGCAACACACATAAACTACACAATATTAAAATGGCAACTTTAATAAAATGCAGACTAACGGATAGTGGATAGTGGGTGGTGGGAGTTGAGCGTTGGGAGGAGTTGTGGATTGTGGATGCAACCAACCACATCAAGGCCACAGCCGTCAATGTATAAACACTCGGTGCACAACCCCCTCCCCCCCTCGTTTTATTATGGCTTGTGTTGGCCCGCCCCAGTGTTTGTTATTTGTTATTTTTACTGTACACATGACAATAATGCCGCCGGCTCGCAGGCTGTTGCTGCATCTCAGCAGCTGGCCGTGCCACAACGAGAATGGGGCATGGGGCATGGGGGGCATGCAACCAACCTACTACTATGCAGTGCGACGGCAAGTGCAATAGTTTTCGAGTGGACCGAGGCAACTTTTTCCATTATGAATGGTGCGGTTGCGCTTTTTTTATCCATTCATTATTTACGAGTTTTCGAGTGCAAACTTCTCTCACAGTGCAAACAAGTGGCGACCAGAGAATTAGAAACGACCGCTCCGACCGCTTTAAAAGAACCAAATGCAGCTGCCATTGAGAGATGACCTCAGTTTGCAGTCGCAGTCGCAGTCGCAGTTCTCCAAATGCTCCCAATGCTCAGTTCTCAGTTCTCCAATTCTCAGTGCAGCTAAGTGCTAAAGTTTCTCTCGCATAAACTAAGACAAAAGCTACGCCCAACAATATAAAAAGGAGTACAAAACTCCAGCACAACAGAAACTAATCCAACAAAACCACAATTGTTGTGCGTGCCGCTTTGAATTGTTCTTATACCATTTTAACTCTATTGGTTGACAGGATGAGTAGGAAGTTCTAGATCAAAACAATATATTATATATGTATGTAAAAAGGAGTAGTACTAGAACTATATGGCAACGCCTATTAACGTTAAACAGTACAAGAAGATGGCAACGCCAAACAACGTTAAGGAGAACGTTACGTTTTTTGTAAGAGTCGATACAAGAAGTAAGAGTGGTCAAGTCGCAGAAAAAGAAAAGTCGTCGTGAGAAGAAGAAAAGCAGTTAAAAAGATTAATTTCGTCGAGAAGTCCGGGGTATAAAAGTCGTGTACGTCGTGGAGAATAATCGTCGAAGATTATAAGAAGCTGTTTTGTCGTTTGTTGTATTTTTCATGAACTTTTGTCAATTATCGTTACAATTTTGATTTAATAAACACCCATCATTAACATTATTCACATGTATATGTAAAGTAATTATTATAATAGCGATATTTATTATATCCCAATGGACGATTATTTAAAAATTTCACGATTAGAACTTTAGGCTAAACTAGCTATAAAACTGCTTTTGTTATCAGCTTTTTCCAATTGTGGGCGAAGGGGGCGTGGCATCGCATTGAAATTCTCTGGGCACATTAAGCCCAAGTTTCTTATCATGTGTGCTAAGCCTCAAGTCTCTAGCTTTAAAATTGCTTATGTTATGGTGATTTTTCTAATTTTAAAACAAACCGGACTTGATATCGAAAATTGAAAGTAAACTTGATTTGCGTATGATATTCAGGAACCTACATATCAAATTTGAAGTCTCTAGCTCCTATAGTTGCTGAGATCCACGCGTTCATACATACGGAAGGACAGACGGACGGACAGAAGGACAGACGGACGGACGGACATAAGTACGAACGGATGGACATAAGGACGGACATAAGGATGGTCGGACGGACGGACGGACAGACGGACGGACAGACGGACGGACAGACGGACGGACAGATAGACGGACGGACAGACGGACGGACAGACGGACGGACAGACGGACGGACAGGCCGACGGACAGACAGACGGACAGACGAACGGACAGACAGACAGACAGACGGACAGGTGTCAATCGACTCGTCTATTGATACTGATCAAGAATATATATACTTTATAGGTTCGGAGATGTCTCCTTCTGCCTGTTACATACATTCACACAAATTCATTATACCCTATTTTGCCCATTTTTAATGGGCACAGGGTATAACAAAATTGTGACAGTAATTATGAGAAATAAGAGCTATATAAGAAGCCTTAGCTTATGATAAACATCAAATGATATTATAAATTAAATCAGAACAGATATCTAAGTATATCAATATGATATTACTCTACTGATGTGTCTATTGATTAATAAGGCATTGATTAAAGATAATCGATAATCGTAAAATATGATTCAAAATCCCAGCTAAATCAAAGCAAGTTTATGACATTGAAACTTCTGTCTTTAATAAAGATCTAATCAAATTACAAGGCAAGTACTTCTTTTATGAACAAACTTTAACTAATAAGTAAACCATGTAAGGCAGCAAATCCTTTTTTGCCTCCTGAACAGCAGCAACTGTTCCATTTTAGTCCGCTTTTTTTTTTGTAGCTGTTTGTCCTGAATTATGTATTGATAAAATGCTTGGCAAAAGTTTCATTCATTCAGGCCGGCAACGGCAACGGCAACGGCAACGCATTTATGCGTGTGTGCATAATTTTGAAAATCACTTGTGAAACAAAGTCACAAGTTTCTGGTAACTTGTTTCAGTCCACACACACACGCACACACACGACTTTAGACTGTCTCCTCCACTTGGCCCAATTCTAGAGCTAGAGAACTTCTCGTGCATGCAGCACATTCTCTGACATTGATAAATGATTTTCCCCCCACTGTCCCCCTTATATTTTCCTCATAAAGTTTAGCAGAAGAAAAGCGAAACAGTCCAAGCAATATAGCTGCATTCTACTAGTAGTAGAGGGAAATTCCGGATGCATTCATGGCTACAAAATTGTTGTTGTTCACTAAACCGTGAACTCTGTGAAATTTGCCTGGCGCGCCTGAAAATTATCAACAGCAGCAACTCGAAAACTGTTGACAGGCAGCTGAAAAACTCAAGGAAAATCATAAATAAAATATAGATATACATATATATAGGAGTGTGCGAGAGTAGCACTATCTCTCTCTCTCTCTCTCTCTTTTTGTCTGCCGTTGCTTTTAGCCAAAAATGTAATTATGCTCTCACTGCAATACTTCAACAGACACACACACACAGCTGCAAATTTCATTCACTTAAAACTCGTCGAAAACTAAGTTCTTCCATGCGAATGCAAATGAAAAACCGCAACGCATGCTCAAGTCGAGTTTCCACTTTTCCCCCCACTCCTCTTCTTTTCCTTTAGGCCAACATGTAATTAGAGAGCCAAAAGCAATGCCGCGTACTTTGCCAAAAATGTTGTGGGCGCAGCGCTTTGATATATATATGTATGTATATAGAGAGAGAAATGTGGTGCGCATACAGCTGTAGCAGACTGTGCAACAGTCACCCAACGAAGTAACCAACCAGCCGACCAACCAACCATTCAGACAGTCAGACAGACAGACAGACAGTCAGTCCGACAGTTGGCCAGCCGCAAAAGTTCAAGTTTGCTGCCTTGTCTGGCGCTGAAGTCCTTGGCGTGGAGTGTAGTGAAGTCCTTGCTTGCCACAGGACGAACTTGTGTGTAAATTGGACGAATGTGCCGTTATGTGTCGATGTGTTGACATCCAAGTGCGCAATGCGTACAAAAGAGATAGCTAGCACGTTTATGGGAGAGAGAGAGAGAAGACAACTCGGTGGTGCCAACTTTATTTGATGTCGTTGCGAGCTTCAAGTGCGGTCACAACAGACCGTAAGAAAGTTATGCAATTGCTTTCTTCGCCTGCTTTTTTCCATCTACTTTCTCAAAATATATTTTTTTTAAATATAAAGTTACTTACAAACAGTCAAGGCATGCAGTAAGAGTATGATAGCAGCTTAATAAGCAACTTAAATTCAAGTAGATTGACTTGCAGCAATTACGTTGTCAACTTTAAATTGGAATCATTAAAGATAAAGTTGTTCACAAATGTTTCAAAAAAGCTTTAAGGCTTTATTTTCTAATATCAACATCAAGAGCTTTCAAAGCTCTGCTTAATAAAGCTTAAAAACTGCAAATTTTAAGCTTTAATGTGCTTTCATATATATATAGAGAAGAGATTTGCACATCTCGACTTCTGTAGCTTTCAAAGCTCTGTTTTATTATATTAATGTGCTTTCGAAATTGTTTTCTAGCATGTTTAACTAACTTAATAGACACTTATACTCTTTTAAAGTAAAGGGACCAAAAAGTATACGGTTCAATGTGCTTTCAAAGTTACTTTCACAAATATTTTACTAATTTGCAAATATAAACTTCATGCTCTTTAAAAGCTCTGATTAATCAAGCTTGAAAATTGCGATAAGCTTTTACAAAAGTTAAAGAAAATGATTTAAACATGCTTTAAAATATATGTAGAGAAGATATTTGCATATCTCGACTTCAGTAGCTTTCAAAGCTCCGCTTAATTATACTTAAAAACTTTAATGTGCTTTTCATAATGTTTGCTAGCAAATTTACCAAACTTAATAGACCCTTATACTCTTTTAAAGCAAAGGGACTAAAAAGTATAAGCTTTAATGTGCTTTCGAAGTTACTTTCACAAATATTTAACTAAATTGTTTGTAGAGAAAGCTTTTCCGAAGTCTTCACTTCATAATATTGTAAGCTTTCTGAGCTTTAAACTTTAGCAGATTTGTATGAGAAGCAGCATGAATTCATTTAGTTTTAAATCTCAGATTTAACTTACTTCAAAGCTCCAATGTACTTTCTTAATCTAAACAATTAATATTTATTTGATATAATTATTCAGAATGTTTGTGGAAGAATCTTCTACACATTTCTATTTCAAGCATTTAAGTTTATTTAAACCGAATCAAATCTTGCAAATGCCTTCAAATTTGTTTATTGAAGATTTCTGCAGCAAAGACTTCTCTGAACTTTATGTTAATCATATCTTTACAGCAATTCATTAGTTTAATCTAAGTTGAAGCATTAATGTGATATCAATGTTTTAAAACTGAGAAATTTATGTGAACATTTGGGAACAAAATATATTTGGTTTTCAAGCTTTGTTTGCGTTTTAAACTGTTGTCATGCTTGCAGAGTTTTATACAGACAACAGGCAAGGTTTCTTATACTAGCAGAAACAACTTAAAGTCTCTCCAAGACACAGAGATACACACACACACACACAGACACACACAGACACACACTTCAATTGCGTAACAATTAAAATGCAATTTAACGATGCACCTGAACCGTATGGAGGGTAGAAAAGTCAATTTCTGCAACGATTCGAAGAGTAAAGTCCATTAAGTGGCATTTGCAATATGAAAATGTTTCTTAAATTGAAAATTATAATTATTTATGAGCGGAAAGCGGAGCGTGCGAAGGGAAGGGAAATGGGAGGCTGTTGCGAATGCTTTATAGAAAATGGTTATATGAGTCGGACGGACAGACGGACAGACGGTCGGACGGTGGGACGTACTGTCGGTCAGTCAGGCATGTTGTTTGGTGAGCTCTTAAATATAAAACATTTAACGCACGCCTTTGTTGATGCCTCCAACTCAACTCAACTCAACTCAACTCGACTCGACTCGATTCATTCGCTTCATTTGTGGAATGAATAAAGCCGCCGCTTGCCGCTTGCCGCATGCCGCATGCCGCAGTTGCCATTCATGGGGTTCCATTGTGAGTTTTTCCCATCATTTTTGTGTGTTTTTGTTTTCATTTTTCTCGTTTTTCTTTTCTTCTTTTTTTATTTTATTTTATTTTTTTTCCATTCAAATAAGTAATGAAGTTCTCTCTTTTCAGAGATCGCTTCACTGATGTTGCTTTGTTGTTGCTGCTTTTATTGGGTTTTATATTTTTATCGATGCACGTTAAATTTTATTGCAATTGTTATGCGTGCACATCTTTGCTGCATCGCGGTTTTTATATTTAATAAATTTAAATCACTTTATATGTGAGTTTTATGTGCGTTAATAATGCGACACGCAGAAGGAGATAGATGGCCAGAGATACAGCAGATAGATAGAGACAGAGAGAGAGACCAAAGAGAGTTGAAATACGTTTTAACTTTAACCACAATCAGAGTGAAAGCAAATGGTTTTCGATAGAGAGAGACTAATGCACTTTATGTATGCACTTTAAAAGCGTGTCCAAAAAGTGTTTAAATTCCAGCAAAATCATAAATAGAATACTTTTCTTTAATGCTGTGCTAAATGTAATTTCCTAGAATTAACATTTCCTCGAAATTACCGGAAATAACAAAATCCCTATGAATTTATTTTTTTTACAATTTAATGAAGTGTAACAAGTCATTGCTTTTCAACTTTTTGCTGTAATTTTTATGTAAAATATTATTAAAAAAAATAACTTGTATTCTTATTTGTATTTCATAAATCCGAAAATATAAAATATTTATATATTTATTCACAAATGATAAACACTCAGAAGCCCTAAAAAGCATGCTATACAATAATTTGTTTAATTTATATGACAGCTGCGCTGAAGAGTATGCTTCACTTATTTTTTAAATTGTATATAAATTAAATAAATCGAAATATACTATTTTGTATAGACTTATTTGTAAGGATCAACCGACGGAAGAAATGTTGAGAGATTTGAAAACAGACAAAGTGGGTTTCAGGAACACCGATAATTGCTTTTGGGTTGCATTCAGGTTGCTAGAGGTTTGTAGAACATCCCTGAATATTTTTCTATTTTTACTAGTTAGTTATGTATTCTGGAAGCTTCAGATTGATCGCAAATCGGAATTTTAGGTAAATTTCTGTTACTAAGTTTGCTATTTAATTAAATAAATGCATTGAGCACTTGCTTGTCTCTCTTAAAAAGTTAAAGCTACTGCATTAATTGAAAGTTTTCCAATAATAATTATAATAATACAATTGATAAGTTCATGGGTCGATTAAAGTTCACTCTTAGCAACAAAACACTTCAATTAATTAACAGTAAATAGTTGTGCTGATGTCCATTCTATACACAAATTTTACGTTTTCCTTCAATCGACACAAATCAATGCCAAATTGAAGGTAATCTCCCACACTCTGCAGAATTGTGGAGTGTTGATGGTTTTTCTGCTGTATATTTTATGCCATATTTCATTTTCACAAATAATGATGCTGAAAATGAAAATAATAGGTACATATTGATGAAATTTAATATGTTGAGAAAAGCTCAATTTGCACGCCGCCTCCGCCGCCACACCACCCCCTCAAATAACGGATGAGAAGAGCGAAATGAAATATAATAACAACAATACAAGCAACAACAGTAACAGCAACAACAACAGCAACAACAACAACAATAAAAAAATAACAATAATAACGAGAAAAAATGAAAACATTTTTGTTGTTTCGCATCAAATTTCCAATTAAACAAAAATTCTAATTTATTTTCCATGCCAGTTTCATGTTTGCTGTTGTGTCCTACTCTCTCTCTCTCTTTCTCTCTGTCTCTCTCTCTAGTGTACACCATTAGCCATGTCTCACTGTACTTGTACTGTAGAGTAAATTATTTTCGAGGTTATTATTCTGTTGTCAGTTTGCTATTTGGTTTCAGTAGCCCATGAAATGTGGTGTCATCAGGTTTTGTGCAATTGCATGTAAGAGATGGAGATGGAATTGGTTCATCATCCAATCAAAATTGGCATGAATAATAAGGGAATAATGAATAATAATAATATTAGAATAGAAGATCCTATAAGCAGACAGGTTTATAAATAAATAAATAAATAGAATAGTAGAATAATATAAGGTATAATCTACACTTAATTAACGCATTTTTAAAGAGTTCAATAAATAATAATAATACAAGAATAATAGAAAACAAGAAGTTCTAATCTACTCTGGTTTATCGTAACAATTTATAATAATATTATTATAATTATAATTATAATATCGTAGCAATTAAAATACATTACTCTTCTGTACTAATATTTCAAGATATATTCTGCTATATCTACGAATCTGGATTTTGTTAGAGTATTAAGATTAAACACTATCAGAGAAACATATTGTCAGATGTCAGATGACTAATATAGTATTTATATAAATATATATGCATTCAAATGTAAAAATGGTTGTTGAAAGATTAAATAAAATCTGAAATATTGTAAATTAATCGGTAATTCGTATTTAAATAAAAAATTCTAATAATTAATAACTTTGTTACATTCTGAAACACTTGATAGCCGGTTTAGGTGACTTCAAATATTAGAAATGGGATTTTTAGTTCAATTTACTGAACAAGTTCTATCGTTCATTAGTAAGTTGTGAACTAAATCTGTCATTTGGTTTAGTTGTTCAGTTGTTTAATTGTTCAATTGGTCAGTAGTCCAGCTGTTCAGTTGGTAAGTTGTTCAGTTGTTCAGGTTACCAGTTGTTCAGTTGTTCAGTTGACCAGTTGCTTAGCTGATCAGTTGTTCAGTTGGTCAGTTGTTCTGTTGATCAGTTGTTCAGTTTTTCAGTTGTTCAGTTTATTAGTTGTTCAGTTGTTCAGATGGTCAGTTGTTTAGGTGATCAGTTGGTGAGGTGTTCAGTTAGTCAGTAGTTCAACTGTTCAGTTGGTCAGTAGCTCAGTTGTTCAGTTGTTCTGTTGATCAGTTGTTCATTTGATCAGTTGTTCAGCTATTCAGCTCGTCAGTTGATCAGTTGTTTAGTTGTTAAGTTGGTCAGTTGTTCAGTTGTTCATTTGGTGAGTTGTTCACTTGATCAGTTGTTCAGCTGTTCAGTTGTTCGGTTGATCAGTTGTTCTTTGGTAAGTTGTTCAGTTGCTCAGATCATCAGTTGTTCAATTGATCAGTTGTTCAATTGGTGAGTTGTCCACTTGATCAGTTCTTTAGTGGATCAGTTGGTCAAAATAAACGATAAGGTTCATAAATAATTGAATAAGTCCATTAGTTCATTTTAATGATCATTTGAACTTATACCGAACGAATCGACACAACTCGTCCCTATATATATGTCCAATAAAAAGAAAATCTCAGACACTTCAGAAACTCCAATAGTTCTTTGAAAACAACCAAAGCAACTTTCATTAAACTATAGGAAGACTTGTTTTATTATTAATTCTACTTATTATTTAATATTTTATAGTATACATATATATATACATATTTCTAAAACTATAAAAGAACATAATTAACTTAATATTATATATTCTATTATATTTAAATTTTGTATACTATAATCCTAGCTAAATTGAATAAACTAAAAATTTCAATTTATATTAAGTATATTTTCCAGTTATCTGTAGAATATTTGTTTAGTTTAGTTTTTCTGTGCACGTAATTGAAATTGCGCCTAATTAGTGAAAAAGCTTTCGGCTCATTTGATCAACAAAGCCAACACTAGCTGTAGTATCTGTCTGTGTGTGAGTGTGTGTGTGTGTGTGAGTGTGTGTGTGTGTGTTTGTATCTGCATCTATTGGCTGTTATTGTTGCTACTTTTGTCAGAATGTCAACCGCCAAAATGCGTGCGTCTGACATTTGTTAGGCCAAATGGCAACGCATTTGTATCTCTGTATCTCTATCAATTTATGCTCGTTCTCTCTCTCTCTCTGTCACACTCTCTGTCTCTGTGTCTCAGTCTGTATTTGTGTCTATTATGTGAAAATGCGCATGTGGCCTGTGGTGACATATAAATGTCGCATTCAATAATACAACAGACCCAAAACAGACACAGACACATTTTAAAATCGACTTTCACACACACACACACAGTCAAAAGCCCAAGAGTTGAGCGAGTGTCACGCACAATTTCCCCTTTCCCCTTTTTCCCCCATTTTCTATGCGCATTTTTCTATTATTTATTATTTCATGGTACATTGAGGAGCAGAGCAACGGGGCGTATACGCGTTGACAGCTGCCATTGAAAATTAGCCACGTTTCGTTCGTTTTTTTTATTTTATGCAGAACATAAAAAAAATTATACTCCCATATGCCGAGTATTATTAATAAATAATGTTATAGTAGAGCGCATATAAATTGCGTATACGCCGCGTGCCAACCAGCTTACAAATTTCAAACTGATTTCTACCATAAAAATTATAGATTGTTTAACAGAGAATTTAAGTTAAATATATCCCATCAATTGAGGAAATAAATCGTCTAAATTTGTGGTTTGTTCAGCTCAATTTTGTTTAGACTTTACCATGATTTATATAGATTATATTATGAAACTTTTAAGGAATTTCCTAGAATTTTTATTTCCTAGAAATTACCGGAAATAACAAAATCCCTATGAATAACTGTTTTTACAATTTTTTGCTGTAATTTTTAAGTAAAATATTAAAAATAATAACTTGTATTCTTTATTTGTATTTCATAAATCCGAAAATATAAAATATTTATATATTTATTCACAAATGATAAACATTCAAATGCCCGAAAAAGTATGCTGTACAATAATTTGTTTAATTTATATGACAGCTGCGCTGAAAAGCATGCTGCACTTATTTTAAGGAAATTTAAGGAAAATTCCTGTCAGCTTAAATAATCAAAAAGAGTGTCGATTTCTGTATTTTAAAAAAGCTTCTGCAAAGAACTTACTGCTTATTTTAAGCATTAAAACCAGCTTAAACAGACTACAATCAATTGAAATGCCACAAAGGCCATTTAAAGCACATGTTAAAGTATTAATTTTAATAATGCAAAAATCAATAATATTTTTTACATTTAATAACATTTTGTTTGTACAATTTGCTTAACAATAAAAATATAAATAAAAATATAAATTGCAACATTTCTCTTTTCAGCTTCGTTTTGTATTGTTTTTCCAACGGAAAGTGGAAATTTAATTAAAGCTTGAAAAGAATTTACTTGATTAAAATTGTTGCCACACCAAAAAAAGGCAGTATAATAATAAAAAGAAGTAGAGTTGCAACTAATAAAACTTTCATAACTTGTTGAAACTACTGAAAATGCATTAATAAAATAATAATAATAAAATCATGTGTGTAAATATGCCAACAAATTGGTTGAAACTGAAAAGTGAACATCAAACCAGAGCCAAGGACAATGGCGGCAGGATAAGGGAAACTAGCAGGTAAGTTAGCACTTAAGAATACCTTAAGAGTATTTTATATATGTATATTTATATACTGTGGCAATTTCATTGATATATTTTTGTACAATATTTTGTTACAATTAAATTGTAAATTTTTAAGGCGTCCAGCCAACAATTTAATAAGACTAAAAAGCTTTTCTACACATTCAAAATATTTGTACAAGTTTTTCAATAATGCAATAAAGTTGGCAATGGCCGCAAGGAAGCCAGCAAGGACACTCTCTCTCTCTCTCTCTCTCTCTCTCGCTCTCTGTCTTGATGAAACAAAAATATTGCCCACAATTTGTTAGAAAACTCGCCAAACGACGACTTTAGTTACCCCCCGCATTTCCCCCCCCCCCTTCCAACATTTTCGGCTGCTTGTTTATCTTCCGGGCAAAAGAAAAAAAGTAAAGGAAAGGCAAGGAAAGGAGAGCGGAATGTAGATTTTTCAATAGACCAAAACGAGCCACAGTCAACGCATAAACAAATAATAAAAGTGGGGAAATCGCGACCCTGGCAACGACCTTTGTAGCGGCTCATTTATCAATGCGTGGAAGCCAACTGCCTCCCACCCCCCTCTCTCTTGCTGACCAGTTCTAAAAAACCAAAAACACAACAACAACAGCAACCCGAAACATATGGCCTAAAGGCAGCTACCCAGAGAGAGAGAGAGACTGACAAAATCTGGGCGAAAAAAAAAACAAATTAAAGTTGTAGCAAATTTTTCTTTAAGGCGCCAACAACAAATCGGAGTCAATCAACAGAACAGGACAGAAAGCCAAGGCAAAAAAACAGACAGGGACAATTCTTACAAGATTTACCTGACCGGCATAAGTAATCAGCAGTCAGTCTGCGTCCAAATCGAATTCTAAACTGTCGTCCGAAAGCGATTTCGACACGAAAGAAACATGAGACAAAATAAAAAAGAAAAAGAAAACTAAGCAAAAAGTCATCAATCGACAGAAGCAGATTAAAAAAAAAACAGTACACAGTATTTTCTGCTTTAATTTACTAAATTACAGACTTTTTAAGCAGACCGGCTAAAAACTTAAAGCAAAGTTCATAAAACTTTAATGTAAATTATAGAAGTGGAATTTCAATGTTCTTTGCAATTGTTTGGATTAAAGCGTCTTCAAAAACAATCAATTTATAAACTTTTAGGGAAAATAAACAGAGACAGTTATGTAATTGAAAGGTTAAAAATGAAAAGATACATTTATTTAATATTCTTTTTAATTAAATCTATTTAATATCCAACGCTAGACATTATACAATGTGGAATTCAATGCTTAACAACTAAAAGGAAATTACAAATAAATTAAATAGAAATAAATAAATAAAATAAATTACAATACTTTTAATAATAGTAATCATAATAATAATACTTTAATATAAATAAATAAATAAAATAAATAAAAAAAATTATAATATTTGTATGAATCATAATAATAGTATTGATAAAAATTGTAATACATATGTTAAGATTCGAACTAGATGTTAACTTGATAAGCAATCTAATAGATAAATTATTAATTATAAGCTTAAGATAAACTTAATATAATATTGTCAGTATGACTAGTGTACTAATTAAAAAGTACTTCTACTTAAAGCACTAGGAAATAGTCAATAAATAAATAAATAAATAAATACATTTGTAAGCTTTAAGAACTGCAATTTATGAGGCCTAACTTCAATTGCATTAATTAATTGGAGAGTCACTTATGAATTTATAATTTATTTTCATTCATTTCATGCAATTAATTATAATATTTAATAAATATCGATTTCTGTAATCAAGCAAAAAAAATATTACAATATCTTAAACCATTTAATTTGGAGTGTATGCTACTGTAAACAGAAAAAGCTTTAATTGGTCCACGAATAATTATTATTTACATGATTATTATTATTATTTTTAATGCAATCATTCTGTTACATGTTGCCATGTATTCAATTACTATGTAAAGACATTTTTCACAAATATGCATTAGTAGTCCATTTAATTCTTTAACAACTCTTAAGTTAACCGTCCAATTATGATGAAACTTTCAATATATATTTATGATTCAATATTTTTTCAGCCTAAAAGTACACTACAATCAATTGATTTATTGACTTATTATGTATAATACAATCGTATATCGCTCCAATGTTTATAGTGCATTATTATTTACTTAATTATATTTATTATTTAATTACTGCTTTTAATACAATACACATTAATACACATTGCCATATATTCAATTACTATGTTAAGACATTTTTGGCTACACAAATTTCAAGCAAATCAAATGCGAATTGAATTAAATGAGCTTGCTAGTGATAAAAGATTTAACATTGCCCCCCAAAAGTATGCCACATAAAAAAAGAACAGCAGATATCTCGGTGAAAACCGGAGAGTGAAAAAAACACATGCGAAAATCTGTCGTCAATGAAATCGATTAAGTTTCGCATGTCGTTGTCTGTCCGTCGTATTTTTTTGGAGAGATGAAAATAAAAAGCGGTCGGTGGAGTAGGAGGAGTAGTAGGAAGAGCAGCAGGCGTAGAGGCAACTCATTAAAAAGCATTAAACGGCAGAAGCGGAAGTCATTGGACTATCAGACGGAGACACCACACTTCCGCTTTGCGCTTCAGTTGCCTCGTCTCAGATTTACGGGCGAAAGTGCGTAAAACGTGGCCAAAAAGCAGCAGCAGCAACAACAACAACAACACAAACATAACAACAGAAGCAAGGCGATTGTGTCCTTGAGTTTACTTTGCTGCCTTTTTTTTTTGAGGCGTTTTTTTTTTGGTAGGTTGGTTGGTGTTCAAAGATTGTCACCGGGCCAATTGCAGGGAACGACAACTTCAAATGATTTATCGCCAGATAGTTGAGTTCAAAAGCGAAACGCAAGGGGAAGGAGGAGGAGGAGGAGGAGGAGAAAGAAGCGGCAACTTTGCTCGGCGCACAAATATTTATTTATAAAATTGTTATCCTTGCCAGCTACAAAAACTCCCCCACGCTTCTTGCATCTTTGTTTTGCTTCAGGTTTTCTGCCACCATTCGATGGGATTGTGTTTTGCTCGGCAGCTGCCGCCGCATGCCGCATGCCGCATGCCTTGTGTGTCTCGTGCCGCGTGCCTCATGCCTCATGCCTCATGCCTCCACTTTGCCTTGCTCATTGCCAGGCATTCGCTCATTTTCAAATCGGATTTTATCAACTGAATGCCATTCTTGTGCAAATATCTTATCTCTCTCGCTGGCGCACAGGATAATGGCAACTTTTTTCTTAGACCCACTCCAACTCCATTTCTATACCCTACCTCCCTCCCCCCCCCCTCAATTCCTTTCCATCTTTTGCTCCTGTTTAGCCAGGAGCCTCATCTTGGCTCGGTTCATGCAGCTTTTGTATGGCTTTGGAATTATTTTGAAAGCGGAAATTGATTTTCCTTTCTTATTGTGCACGACTTTCGTGTTGCTTTGGTGATTTCTTTCTTTCATTCATTTACTCTCTCTCTCTCTCTCTCTCTGTCTCTCTCTCTTTCTCTCTCCCTTTCTTTCCGAACAATACACGTTTTACATGCATATAAACAAATACATAATTTGAAGCAGATTTATGTAGCGAAGTCAGTCCTTCATTTCATTAGTTTGTCAAAGCATCAAAAGCTTTGAGCTGTGGACATGCATTCAGTAGTATAACGAACAATTGAACGTTTACCAACACTGTATGAATAATACCTTCTCAAATGTATTAAACACAAGAAAGTTTTTAATCGGTTGAAGAGTTGAGACATCATTTTTGTAGAAGTCACTCATCTAACGTTTGTTAAATTTAAATAGATGGCATATAATTGGAAAACTTTAAACTTATTTTAAGACCCTTTATCTTAAAATAGTATAAGGCTCTATTAAGTTTGTCAAGGTCGAAGGAAGTCTGGCAGAACCCACAAAGTATAAGTATTCTTGATCAGCATCAACAGCCAAGTCAAAGTAGCATTGTCCGTCCGTCCGACAGTCCGTCTGTCCGTCCGTCATTCTAGTCGGAAAGGCAACAGTCAAAGTCGACTATGAGAGACCCTTTACTTATTCTTCAAAAAGTAGATAATAGTATAAACCTAAATAAATTTGTAAATAATAAAGAAATTTAAAAAAGAATAATAACCTAAGAAAAAGTATGCCTCTGGTAGGTTTCGAACTCCAGAATCACACCGCGAGAGTTCGATACTCTAAGCATTGCGCCAATGCAGCCATAGTCGATTATCTCCCCACCAGTTTCCTTGCCACTAGTTGCTGCCTAAAGTTGCTGCCTCCAACCTTTGTATATTCGAATATGTATTTGCTTCAAATCTCCGATGTTTATTGTTCGCTTGCAATGAAATTTTCAGTACACATCGCAATTAAACTAAACTTTATGTGTGCCGAATTTGAAACTTGTATCTTATAAATTACTCGTGTTATTCTGGGTTTTCCAATTTTTCGGGGCAGAAGGAGGCGTGGCAAAATTCTAAAACAAACTGAGCCTTCGTGGAGGCCTCAGGAGTATTGTCACCAAATTTGGTTACTCTAGCTCTTATAGTCCCTGAGATCTAGGTGTTCATACAGCAGGACAGACGGACAGACAGACAATAAATAAATACTTAAAGGAGTTTATCTTTCTATATATATAGCTTATTTTAATTGTTAGTTCTTAACCACAGTTCCCAACTTTATTTGAAATTTTAAATGAGGTTATCTTGCTATATATAAATGATTTAAATTGTTATTTTTTAAACATATTTTCCAACTTTATTTAAAAATCTAAAGTCTAAATATATAAATATTAAAAGCAGTTCATCTTGATCTTTAATCTTCTTTAGTCTTCTCACCCTTTAAACATTATCTATCATACTAAATGGCATTTAAGAAGAAGAATTTCCTTAACAATTCCAGAGTCGTCTTTTTGCTACCCAAAATGTTTCTCAGCAATGAATAATACCTGCTCAAAATTAAGCTTCTTTTAGCGATTTAATTTTCCACCTTATTGGATTGAAAAGGTTTCCATTTATAAAAAAAAAAGAAAACCCGTGTCCTAAACGCCTTTCGTTTTCACACAGAGTGAGGCATTTTCTTGCCTGATCTGACCCAGTTTATGCACATTCATTTTCACTGCTTTCCTGTCGCGTGAATTGCTGAGCCTAGAACCTATGCCTTATCAAAGGGGGTCACGTCAGGGTCGTGGGGGTGGGTTTTTTCCCACCCACTTCTGACATTATGAATGATCAGCATAAATTTCGCGGACTCTCACGAGTTGCAGCTGCTGCTGCTGCTGCCACTTCTGTTGCCATTGGGGCAACTACGTGGAACATGGAAAAAAAAAATAGAAAGAATAGTAGAGAAGACAAACGCGGACTATGAAGATAACCAGGAGAACAAACTGAAGGACGGCTCAGAAATTCATTTCATTTCATTTCCTTTGTACGTGAGTGAAATTTTTTATACCATATTGCATATAATAATTTGCTCTGTTTAGCTGACTACCTAAACATTTGCCAGCTGCCAATTTAAAGAGAGTATTACAAAGTCTTTTGCCAGTAAAGTAAATTAGTTAAGCAACTAATTGGATATTGTTGTAATGTGTGAAAGCTTAAATATAAATTGCATGAGCCTTGTTTAATAATTTATTAAGGGAGTGCAAATTAACCATAAACTAGTTAAAATTTCACAAATATCCTGTAGTCTAATTAATTCTTTGACAACTCTTAAGTTAACTGTCCAATTATGATGAAAGTTTCAATATATATTTAAATAATATTAATATATATGTTTTCAAAGATATGTAGCTTATAACATTGAAGTTAGAACGGTAATTCCCTTTTCAAAATTCTATTTAAACGGGAGAAATAATCGAATATATTGCTATAAAATACTACTCACTAAATTGCATGACTTAATATGATTTCAGCCTAAAAGCACACTACAATAAATTGATTTATTGAGTTATTACGTATAATACAACCCTCTATCACTTCAATGTTTATAGGGTATACAATTTAGATACCAGAAAACTCAGAATACTATAGCACAGCAAATTCTTTTTGCCACTTGAATGCCTTGTCGAATAATTCGGCAACAAAACTGGCAGACTGAAGACACACAGAGAGACAGAGAGAGAGAGCAAATGCCAAAAACTAAATTCAGTTTACATAATATAGCTCATAAAATATTTGTCGCCCTCTAACCTCCCCTCATTCCACCCCCCTCTAGCCAGTGGATGGGGTGGAAAACTAGGACACACTTGAGTGCGCCTTGAAACACAATTTAAGCATAAACAATAAAGAAAAGCGACGAACTTGAACGAAATAAAACTTGAAACTCAAATGTGTATTTACATATGAAACGAAACCGCCCACTCGACACACACAGACACACAGACAGACAGAAGAATTGCGGTTGACAGAGGGAGAGAAAGACAGAGAGAGAGAGAGAGAGAGAGAGGAAACACTCTAAGTGGTGTCTGGTTAGGGCAAAAGACAGCAGACTAAACAGCACTAAATTAATTCTGCACAATTTGCATTAAAATATGCAAATAAAAAAGTGAAAGAGGCAAAGGAAAAAAAATACCGCTTCCCTTAACGTTTAAGCCAAAAACTAAGCCCTGACTCAGAGTCAGTGGCAGTGGCAGAGGCAGTGGCAGAGGCAGAGAGACATATTCCCAGCAGTAAGCGTTAAGCATATGTGTGCTTGAGTGCTTGCCAGACAATGGATTGGGTCCGCAGGAGGTTGTGGCATGATTTCAAGGGGGGAGGGAGAGTATTTTGGATATTGGGTGCCTTTTAAATTTTAAGTGTGCCTCGTTACGGCTTTAATGTGCTAAAGGCAGCAAGAAACCCACAAGTGGGTTCGACTCTATTGGGTCTGGTTAGCTGGCGTTTCGATTATGAAAGTGCTGCCTCAAATTCAACTTCCTGTGCATGTGCAACAACAACAACAACAACAACAACAACCATAAGCAGAGGAAAAGAGAAATATTATGCTCTGGGGCAACAACAGAAATTCAGCTGCCTGCAAATTTGATTGTTCTTGTAGCAGCAACGCTTTTCCCTTCCTGCCCCTTCCCCGCAACCCAGGAAATACGGTGCGTGGGTTTTTTTTTGGGCGTTGGCATAGAAGTTGACGTCGGCATTGGCGTCGGCGTCGGCATCCAATGAAGCATGAAACTTTAGCGTACTTGCAACACTTTTTTTTCTCTTCTTGATATTTGTGATACCCTAACAAAAACGGGGTTAGCCTGCAAATTGAGACATTTGCGACTGCTGACTGACTAAATAATTAAGATATTTCTTCTACTGTGGCACTTTTACTGTCCGAGGTTCGAACCCAGCAACATGTCAAATAATTTGAAATAGTTATATTTATTTTATATATATTAATAAAATATTTACAATATTATCGAGTTCCTTAATCGAATATAGTAATATTTGGAAATAAAACAGAAACCAGAAGAAAGAATTTTAATAAGGTTCGAACCCTGTAATAATTTGGCTTTCTGTTAAATATTTCAATATAATTTATTTATTATTTATATATGAGTTATTTTCATACGAAATATAATTACAGTGTTATTGAATTCCACATAGACAATAATATCTCGATAAAAAAAAAAGAATCTATAATGAAGCATTTCAACAGGGTTCAAATCTTTGACCATTCAGGAAGTATATTTTAAAATATTTATTATATTATTTCTATTTAAGTTATATATATTTATAATATATTTACAGTATTATCGAGTTCCTTAATCGAACACAGTAATATTATGAAACATAACAGAGACAAGCATGAAGTATTTTAATAAGGTTCGAACCCAGTAGAAATTAGGGATTCTGTCAAATATTTTGATATAATAAATTGATTATTTAAATATGAGTTATTTCTATTCGAAATATAATTACACTGTTATTGGACTCCACAATCGAACACAGTAATATTTTGATACAAAACAGAAACAAGAATGAAATATTTTATAAAGGTTCGAACATTTTAAATATTTTACTATATTTAATTTATTTATGATATATGAGTAATTTATATTTGTAATCTATTTAAAGTATTGTCGGATTCTTCAATCGAACACTGTAATATTTTGAAACAAAACAGAATGAAAATAAAACAATTTAATAAAAAAAATCAATTAAATGCATTTACATTTTAGCTTGCTATTTATTTACTAATTGAAGTCGATTAAAAACAAACAACATAAAAATATTAATAAAAAATATTAATATATAATAATTAATATTATTATTATAATTATGAATTAATCTAAAATAAAAGAAATTAAGTATTTATAATTTAAGCAAATTTTGGGTTATTATCGATTCAAAATGAAGCAAACAAAAATATATATAATAACTATTAATATATTATACCAGTGCCAGAATAAAAATAGATAATATAAATAAATAAGTATGATAAAGATATTACTAAAAATAATAATATCAAAAAAAGAACAAGAAATAATTTCGATTAAAAATTTAATATTTCTGTTATATTTATATATTATTTATTTATAATATTTATATATATAATAATAATATTATATATATAATATTAATATATATATTAATAATAATAACTATAATTTTTACATATTGATTTATTATTTAATACACTTTTTAGAGCATTCAAACGTCGGCTGCCTGACAAATTTTTTTTTTTATTTGCTTTTTGTTATAGTATATATATTTCTTCACTTGCATTTCCCGTTCGCTTTTTTCTAGCGCGCACTGTGCAAAAATATGTTAGCTGCGACTTTAGTAATCTGCTATGACTGTGCTAGTGTGTGTGTGTGTGTGTGTGTATAGCTGGTGTATATTCGCACACACACACACACACACACATACACACATCCAAGTGGCATGCAGAAAAATGCGTGTACATTGCACAGTGAAGTGGTATAAAGAGAGCGAGAGAGAGAGCGAGAGAGATAGAGAAAGAGAAAGAAAGAAATAAAAACTTGAAGTACTTTGTGCTTCAAAAAAAAATAGAAAAGAAAAAAACTGTGAATCGAGTTGCAACAGCAGCGGCAAAAGCAACCAACGAGTTAAATGCGAATTTTCAGTTACTTTTTGGAAATAGCGTGTTACTAAGATATGAGAGTTTTTTTTATCCAACTAAACTTTACAATTTATGAAAACAATGGCGGAAAAGTGTTTTGAACTTTCAGTTTGTTTTCTAGCAAAAAGCTGACGAAAACGTTGCAAAGTGAGCTTTAAGTTGAAGTCAGAAATGATTACATATTAACAAGAAGCTTTCGCTCAAAAAGTTGAAAGTGCAAAAGCTGCTAAAGATAATAAAATGATCTAAAAAGTAACTATTTAAGCAGCTTTTATGTAGTTATAATCAGAGAGGAGCTTTTAAAGACTAGCAGTGCTTATTTTATAATCTAAACAGTTTTCGGGAAATGTTTTAAAACTAAGAATATATCAGATACTTCAATGAGTGCATAAATCAAGAAGCTTTCAAAGAACTGGTTGAAGGTAAGAGCTTAAAGACTTCTGCTATGTTTAATTAACTATTTAAAGAGCTTTCTAAGCACATTGTTTACAGAAAATCTGCTGTTGATAATAAAAGCTCCGAGTGTGTTGATAAATGACTGTTTTATGCTGTCATTATTGCGTATGTATTATATCTGTTATATATTTACCCAAAACAATTCTCTACACGAGGTAGAAGTCTAATGACGAAAGCATAATCAAGCGCCAAAATTACTGATATCAAATTTTGTATTTGTTTATGTTTAATATAATACTTTATTTATTATCAACTGCATTTTAAGTCTGCATAAATGAAGACGCTTTCAAAGAACTTGATGAAGATGAAAGCTTAAAAGCTTCTGATACATTAAATTAACTATTTAAAGAGCTTTCTAAGCACATTGTTTACATTTCAAGTCTGCAATTATAAGCGCCTTAAAGTTCATGCGGCTTACCGCTTTATATTTATTTTAAAATTAATATATAAATATATAAAAAAATATATAGTATTCAATTTTAATTTCCTCAATTTCAATCTGTAATTTATGTTTTTAATAATTTATATATTTTATATTGATATATTATCAATTCCCTAACTTCAATTGTTGTCTCCTCCAAGTTATAGTTATAGTTATTATTTTATATATTTAATATAAATATATAATATATTTCCAGCTTGCAATTGTTAACTCTTTCCCACAATCAAATGCTGCACATACTTTATCTAAACGATACTTAAACGCACCTCCCTTGTATCTGCTTAAACCAATGCCATGCAAGGCAATACACCATAAAATACCAGACCAGACTTGTGCACTTTATTAGCCCCTTTAATAACATTCGTGTAGAGCAGTTGAGTAGTTGGAAGTCCGAAGGCATTGCACCCATTAGGGGCCAACCGGTAAATGAGCATTGAAACAATTCATAAAACTACCCAAAAAAGGGCAATTTTATTCGCACAAACCACGCGTATAAGTGGAGGCTACACATACGATATAGTATAGTATGTATGTATGTTTTTGTGTACAACCCATCGCAATCCGTACCCTAGAGGCATTTAGAGGCGCACTTTTGGGCTCGAAGGACTGAATCATGAGAGAGAGGGAGGGAGGTAGGGAAGGAGGCAATGCCGGCGCCATTGTAATGGGCTCGTCGGTTTGGCCAATGGTGAAAACGTGTTTACGCTTTTATTATGTAAAAGAAGCCGCTATAAAAGTCAGGCAACAAACTCCACGTTTTTCAACTCGTAACTCCACAAATCTGCGCTGGACACTCGCACACACACACACACACACACACACGTTGTACTAATGTATGCAAAGTAATTGCAAGCATTAAATGTTCTGTTCCGCACAATTCTATTCTGTTTTTATTATGGTTGGCTTTGCGGTTTCCATTTCGAGTTTCCCGCAAGAAACAATTAAGAATAAAAGAAGGCGCATATCATAAAAATTAAAATTATGCAAATGCAAAAATACGCCAAACAATATGAAAGCTAACAAATTGGAGTAAGAGAAGAAAGAGGTAACTCTGTTCATGTAAAGATTATATATATGGTATAGAGGTATATATAAAGTCTCTGTTTATTTTTCATTTCATATTGCAAGTCCTTCAATTATAGCAAATTCAATTATTTGGACTTTAAGAGTCTTTAGTCTTCGTTCTGAGTGTTTCTTCTCTATGTTGCTTGTTGCTTCTTTTGCCATATTGCTATTGTTTGCACTTATTTTCCCATTCAGAGTATGCAAATCCCATAAAAACTCATTTTGAGCCAATTGAGCGCATTGTTGTTGTTTGTACTCCATCTCCATCAAGCTTGTTGCTTGTTGCAAAAATCAACAATGAAACATTTGCCAGACGCCTTCACTCTCAACTGTTGTAATTAACTAAAAAAAATTGTTTTGTTTTTTCCAGTTACCAGTTAAGAGGGAAATGAAAATGAAAATGAAAACGAATACAACACGAATGCATTCATTTGTAAAAATCTACAAAACCAGCTACTAGAAAATGCACACAATGTTAATACGACTCAATGTGCAGTGCAATGGATGTTGCCACAGATCCACAATACAAATATATACCCTTCTCCCCCTTTCTTCATCCTCCCACACTTGTGTGTGTTTGTGTGTTATTCACGTTGCTGTTGGTTTTTAATTTTATAGCCAAACAACAAAATGCTTACAGATTTCAGTAGTAAGCTCTCAATTTTTATTTAAAATCGATTCTTTAGCAGAAAATCTGCACTTGAACTTCTCTGCTCTACGTATACGTAATGTGGTAACGTATACGTATTATAACGTACGAGTATTCGTATATATAGTATAATCCCCCGTTTAGTTTGTGGCTTGGCAATTTAAGAAAAACCCACACACTGTGAAAGGCCATAAAACCATTGAACTATTGCAATTTTTTAATCCCTGAGTATGGTTATGTTTGAAATCATGCTTGGCCAGCCAGCCGCCCAGCAATACAATCCATTTGGATTAAAGAGACAGAGACGCTTAAATTAAACGATGAATTCGATATCGTATTTGCATACTTCTTTCTAAGTCAAATAAGTACATATTCATTGCCAAGTATTTTCACAAATATCATTGCTTAAATTGATAAAGTAATAGCATCCATTTAGACATTATTTATTGTACTTTAAAGTTGTAGACTTTTCACTCTATTTATAATAGTAATAATTTATATTGTGAATCACATTGCTTACTTGTCATACTTCTGATTACCTCGGATTCCCTTTGTTTCCATTGTGCCAGCAAATTGAAACATCTTGGTTTAACTCTCTGACTTTTTCAATTGCTACAATAATACGAGTACGAGTACTTTTTTACCCTGTAAAGGTATATTAAGTTTGTTGAAAAGTATGTAACAGGCAGAAGGAAGCATGGTCGACCCCATAAAGTATATTTACTTTTGAGCAGCATCAATAGTCGAGTCGATATAGCCATGTTTGTCTGTCTGTCCATCCGCCTGTCTGTCTGTCAGTCCGTCAGTCCGTTTGTATAAACGTAAGAATCTCAGAGATGGTAAGAGCTAGAAGCTTGAACTTGGTCTCCGAGCACTGGTAATTTTTTGCAGGCAGATCAAGTTTATCTTTTTTTTTGTATGCCACGCCTCGTACGCCTACAAATCAAGTAAAATCGCATAACAAATGTAGTTTTGTAGCTAGCGACATGAAATTTGGCACACATGTTAAGTATCTTGGGGTCGATGTGTACAGAAAATTTCATCACGATGCCACGCCTCCTTTGCCCACAAATCGGGAAAAAGCTCATAGCAAGGGTAATTTTGAGCTAGAGACTTGTGATTTGGAACACATTATGAATATTTTGTGGTCGATGTCTCCATTAAATTTCATCACGCTGCCACGCCCCCTTTGCCCACAAATTAAATACAGACGAATTACAAGAGTATTAGATAGGGAGTGAATTTGAGCGGGATCACAGGGTATATTACAATCGGACTCCCAACTTTTCGACTTCTTGAAACTACACAAAGTCAAGCCATTGGATTTTTGGGTCAACAACGAACCAGTTACCTGCTGCAGTGTAAATCCCACAACACAACGAGAAGGGGACGGCAATGGGGAAGTTTGTAAGGCAGGCAACTATTTTCGAAGAAATACCCGTACAAATTTTCACAATTAATATGCACTTCCTGTGCAGACGACTTGCAACCATTTTGTGAGTGCAGTCAGGCAACAACAAGACTTGCAACAACAATAATGCACCTTATGTGTGGGTGTATGTATGGATGTGTGTGTGTGTATGTGTGTGTGTATGTGTGTGTGTGTGTATGTGTGTGTGTGTATGTGTGTGTGTGTATGTGTATGTTTACTCCCCTGACATTCTTTAGAGCACACACTCATGCTCTATTCACATGTGAGTTCATTGCTGGCTATTAATGAATACGTGTGCAGCAATAAACTCATTTTTTATGTGCAAAAGTCACGTGAGAAACTATTTAGTACATTTAAGTGTGGCTGGATGGGGGGGGGAGGAAAGGTAAGGAGCTGCCAAGACATAGACGAAACCTGTGCAACTTTGTGCCAGGCACAGTCAAAAGAAATTCAACTTTATTTCTACATAAATAACACATATGTGCAAAAAAAAGAAAAAGAACTGAATCACAGCTAAAAAGTGAAAATATTTCTAAAAAAAAAACTAAAGACTGCTTGAATTAATTTTTTGGCGTTTATCAACTAAGGCAAATTGAAATCGTGTTGGTTATTTTTGTGTGTCTGTTTGTTTGTTTGTGTGTGGCATCCCTAACCCAGTTTCCCCAGTTCAAAATTGATGTGAACACTCAGAATAACTTTACTTAGGCCATGTTTTAGGTGGGGGCGGTGTTAAATAAAATGCATTGAATTGCTTAAGCAAAAGTTTTGACAGGCGGCAGCAAAAATTTAAGCAAATTTTCCAGCCAACTAACTTTATACTTCCATTCCCCCCACCCCATTTTTAATTTGGCATATCAACTAATTGATTTGCAAGTGGAACGGCAAGTTTTTTAGTACTTCTTTGGTACTTCTTAAAGAATTTGCATTTAAAAACAAATTGCATACTTCAATAGTAGTAGACACTGGGAATGTTAATTAGTTAATAAAACTTAAATTATACGAGTTGCATTCAATTTTAAATTGGGCAGAAAAGTCAACTAAAGTTAAGAATCATTTATCTTTGATTGTGATTTATATTTTACTTATATAGAAGCAGTTTCTGCAAGTCTCTATACTCAAATATATATCAAAATATATTTTGATATTTTTAAAAATATTTAATTGAATTAAATTCATTTTTAAATTGTTAAAAAATCTGTAAAATACACATCAAATTAATTGATTTCTTGCAGAAAATATACTAATAATAAAAAATTATGTTTAAATTTTATCTATATTTATAACAGCCCATTTTTGTGACTCTTAATATAGTTTGGAATCTCTGATCTGTCAATTGATTATTATTCACAGCAATTGTCAGTAGAATCTCTTGAGAATCTCTCTTTGTCTCCAATTAACTTTAAAGAATTTGCACTTAATAAAAACAAATTGCATACTTCAATAGTAGTAGAAACTGGGAATGTTAATTAGTTAATAAAACTTAAATTATACGAGTTGCATTCAATTTTAAATTGAGCAGACAAGTCAACTAAAGTTAAGAATCAATTATCTTTGATTGTGATTTATAATTTACAGATATAGAAGCATTTTCTCTGCAAGTTTTTTTACTCAAATATATATCAAAATATATTTTAAAATGTTTAAGTAAATTGAATTGAATTAAATTCATTTTTAAATTGTTTAAAAATGCATAAAATACACATTAAATTAATTGATTTATTGTATAAAATATAACATTACTAAATAAAATTGTTCAATTTTTATATATATAAATGGCAGTCGATTTTTGTGACTCATAATATAGTTTGTTTTAAAAATGGAATCTCTGATCTATCAATTGATTATTATTTACAGCAATTGTCAGTAGAATCTCTTGAGAATCTCTCTTTGTCTCCAATTAACTTTAAAGAATTTGCATTTAAAAACAAATTGCATATTTCAATAATAGACACTGGGAATGTTAATTAGTTAATAAAACTTAAATTATACGAGTTTCATTCAATTTTAAATTGGACAGAAAAGTCAACTAAAGTTAAAAATCATTCATATCTAATCGTCATTTATATTCTACAGATATAAAAACACTTTCTGCAAGTCTTTTTAATCAAACATATATATTAAAATATTTGTTGAAATATTTAAATATATTAAATTGAAATAAACTTATTTTTAAATTGTTTAAAAATGCATAAAATACATATTAAATTAATTGATTAATTGTATAAAATATAACATTAATAAATAATTATGTTTATATAAATTTAATTGAATTAAACTCATTTTTAAATTGTTTATAAATGCCTAAGATACACATTAAATTAATTGATTTATTGTATAAAATATAACATTAATAAATAGTTATGTTTATACATATTTAATCGAATTAAATTCATTTTTAAATTGTTTAAAAATGCATAAAATACATATTTAATTAATTGATTTATTGCAGAAAATATGCCAATAATAAATAAATATATAATTATTTAATATATATTTATGCCAGCCCAATTTTGTGACTCTTAATATAGTTTGTTATAAAAAATGAAATCTTTGATCTATCGATAGAATTTTATCAACCACAATTGTTAGCAGAATCTCTAGAGTTTTTGGGTTAAAGATCTTGTTAATTTGTAGATTTAATTTAAGTTTAATTTCTTAAACTTCCTTTGTCACTTGCTATTTATATTAATCCATAAATATATTCATATGCCATATATATTCCCTGTCATAATCAGTTGTCTCCAATTAACCATCAGTCTCTGAGATCTTTCTTCAGATCTTTCTTGCCAAAAAGGTAAACTTGTGTAAGAAGCCATGAATATATGAGTATATTATTTATTCTTTTTTCATAAATATTTCTTTCTGAATTGCATATTGTTTGAGCAGCGAGGAAGGGGGGAATGTGTGGGTGTGTGGGTGTGTGGGTGTGTGTGTGTGTTTCCAATTATTCGTATATTTGCAACAATAATATAATGAAAAGTAAATGCAACTGAGAACGCGGTCTGTGTCATTCCACTTGTAATTGCGTAATAAGGTTGGAATGTTTTAAAGCCGCTTTCTGTTAACAGTGTGGACAACAACAACAACAACAACAACAACAACAACAACAAGAACAACAACAACATGATGAAGATGAAATGAAGAAATAAAGAAAACGAGGCGAAATGTGCACGTTGATAAAACATGAAATGAAATAACATGTTATTGCACTTTGCCTTAAATGAATGCAATGCTCTGTGGCAAGGACTTTCACTACCCCCCCTCCCCACCCTTCACCGCCTTTCACTGATTTCCCCCCCCTTTTTTATACTCGACACACGCAGAGATGACAATTGCCAGTCGCTGATAAAGTCGGCGCATTTTGTGGTCGCTTTTCTCACACGGACAACGCGTCGTCCTTTCGTCCTTTGCGCTGAATCACAAGAAATGCAATTTAAAACCACAAAAATAATTAAAAAACTTTATGCGCTTGCCATGACTTCCATTACACATACAGTTATATGTATACACACGTATATATTAATTCACATACACACACACACAGTTTTTAAGCGATAAAATCAAAGGCAGCTCTGATGAACTTATCACGGCAACTCGCTTTCTCTCTGTCTCTTTTTTTTTCTATATTATACTTTGGCAAAGGGTATTATAATTTTCAGTTCTGTTAAATGTCGTAAAGCTTAATGAAATTTTCACATTTTCCTTGCTTCTAGCAACTGAATTCATGGGCAGAGGGCAGAACTTCAAATTTGTTTTTAAGGTATATTTTATACCATATATATATAAAGTTTGTTAAAAGTATGTAACAGGCAGAAGGAAGCGCGGCCGACCCCATAGAGTATATTTATTCTTGATCATCATCAATATCCGAGTCGGTATAGCCATGTTTGTCTGTCTGTCCGTCCGCCTGTCCGTCAGTCCGTCTGTCCGTTTGTATAAACGAAAGTATCTGAGAGATGGTAAGAGCTAGAAGCTTGAACTTGGTCTTCCAGCACTAGTAATATTTGCCGTCAGATTAAGTTTATCTGTCTGTCTCTCCGTTTTTCTGTCTGTCCGTCGATCTTTTTGTCCGTCCGTCTGTCTGGCTGTCTGTCTATCTATCTGTCTGTCTGTTTTTCTGTCTGTCCTTCTGTCTGTCTTTCTGTCCGCTCGTTTGCCTGTCTGTCTTTCTGTCTGTCCGTCTGTCCATTTGTCTGTCTATCTGTCTGTCTTTCTGCCCATCTGTCTGTCTGTCTATCCGTCTGACTGTCCGTCTGTCTGTCTGTCCGTTTGTCCATTTGTCTGTCTATCTGTCTGTCTTTCTGTCCGTCTGTCCATCTGTCTGTCTATCCGTCTGACTGTCCGTCTGTCTGTCTGTCCGTTTGGCTATTTGTCTGTCTATTCGTTTGTTTGTCTGTCTGTTTGTCTGTCCGTCTGTCTGTTTGTCTGTCTGTCCGTCTGTCTTTCTGCCTGTCCGTCCGTCTGTCTGTCTGTCTGTCCGTCCGTCATTCTGTCAGCCTGTCTAACTGTCTATCTGTCCGTCTGTCTGTCCATCTATCTTTCTGTTTCTATGCAAACTAGTCTCTCAGTTTATAGCTATCTCGATTGAGCTTAGCAGCAGGCAGTTCATATGTCGGAGCCGGCTGGATTTGATCACTACATCATATAGCTGCCATAGGAACTATCGGTAAAAAATCATACTTTAGTATGACAAACTATCTTCTGTTCCCACATACCTCCACCAAACTTACAGATTATGCATTTAGATGCATCTAACACATCCTGACCAAATTGGGTATAAATCGGATCACTATATCATATAGCTGCCATGGGAAAGTTCGGTTAAAAAGTGCATCAGTGTTCTGCAAGTTTGTGAAATCATTGGTTTGTCAAAAATAACAAAGACTCACTCAAGACACACCACTGTCACTGCCACCCCGACTCCCCTTCTTGTTTTTCTGTTTTAACCATTATATTAACCCATCAATGCCTAATTCCACACTTAGTACACACGCATATTTATAGAGATATAGAAAAGTTGATTTTATAGCTGATGCTGCATATGTAAAATTCCATTTGTTATGTTTTACAAGCGTGCACGATTTTCCTTTCTAATGCATACATGCATATTAAATTTTTTGGCGTTTATATTAAAAAATATTTGCACAGAAAACAAATTAACTAAAATCTGCTCATTTAAATTCCAAGCGCAAGTGCTAAAAATGCAGAAAGTAATTAATATCAGTGTGTGTGGGTGGGATTGTGTGTGAGTGTGTGAGTGTGTTAGAGTGACCAGACCGAACTGCAGTTGTTTTAGGTGGGGGGGAGGGTGGCTTAGGGTGACCAGGCAGCTGCATTTTCATAATTTGCGCACAACAAAAACCCCAAAAAATAGCTGAACAAAAGCGCAAAAGGAACAAAACTAAAAGAAGTGCAGCAAATTCCAAGCGCTGGAATTTATGCAGCAAATATTAACTTACCACACACACACACATACACACACAGACACACACACAGACACACAGTTACATACACATGCAAATGAATTGTGGACAAAATTTCTCATGCAATTCATGCAAAACGCAGAGTAGATGGAAAAGGGGCAAAAGGTCAGCAAAGAAGTGACAACAAAACTCATTAGCAAATGCGGCGACCGTGACCGTAGAATGATGGGCGTGGCATTGGCCAGTGGGCGTTGCTGGTTGCTGACTGCTCGCTGTTGACTGCTGGCTGGTCAACCGTAGCCGAAAAACGCAGCGTGCACTTCCGTTTCTCAAAAAGTTTTCACCATTTTATTCATATTTCTGCTGCACTTTATCTCTCTGCGGCGTTCTTAGTTGGCGAAATTGTGTGCAACCACGAAAATCTAATAAGCGCGCAAATTTGTTGACATTGCGCAAATGTTTTTTACGAGCTTCGAGCGTGCAAAGCAGCGACAGCAGCAGCCTAACTGTAAAGCTACAGGCGAGTGAACATGACTTTTGAGATGCCCTATGCTCATTTCATCAAAGAACACACGAGCAAACACGCCGCAAACGCTCTAACTTAAAGCATTTCGAGTTTTTCGTGTTTTCTTGGCCTAACTGTAAAGCTACAGGCGAGTGAACAAGACTTTGAGATGCCCTATGCTCATTTCATTAAAGAACACACGAGCAAACACGCTCTAACTTAAAGCATTTCCTGTTTTTCCTGTCTTTTGTTTGTAATTTTGCTATTTAGTTTAATTTTAAATTTATTGTTAATCATTTTATGCTTGTATTTTCTTTCACTTGTTTCAAATTTATTGATATTTTTTATTTTAACATAATTTTTACACATTGTTGTTGCTGATCAAGAATATATACATATATAATTTATGGGCTCTGTCACGCCTCTGACTGCCTATTACGCACATTTCGCTTTCAGCAAACTGTGACTACACACTTTGTAATTTTTAGCTACAGGGTCTTTAAGCTTGTTCCACTTTTCCCTTCCTCTCCACAGCCTTCTTAATGCTGCACAGTTGCACATTAAAGAAGGCCAAAGTCACAGTTAAAGCGCACCGTATAAGGAGTGACAAAGATAGTGAAAAAGAGAGTGGGAGAGAGGGAAAGAGAGTGAAAGAGAGCAAGAGTTGATAAAGAAACTTGACTCTTTTAGCTTTGCTTAGTCGCGTGCGATGTAGCGTGAACTTTTTGGCTTTTGCGCTTTGCTCTTTAACACAAAAAAAAATACGACAGGTGGCTGCAGACAAAACAAAAACAAAGAGAAAACTGGGAAGAGAGCAACAACAAAAAAAATCAAAAATGGCGGCTTTGCAGTTTGCATTTAATGCCATAAAGTCGCTTAATCAGCTGTTACGTTTAGTCGTGGACGTAGGCGGGTAAGGTAGAGGGGGAGGCAGCTCCCCCACTGCCACTAAAGCTAACAAAATGCAGGCAAATGTTAAATATTCTATTCCAAGCAGATGTGCCTCAAGGCAAAATATCGTAAGCTAAAAGAAAATCAAAATTCATGCAATTATTCGCAATAACATGTGATTCTGATACTTTCAGTTATAAATTGAAGATTCTATACAAATATGCAATAATAGTTAAAGATGTTATATTATTTCGAGCTGTTCCTAAACTTAACTTATTTATATAAAACGGGTTATAGAGAATAACCTCAGTTTGTTAATAGTAATGTGATATAGTCAGTAATTATACTAGTTATAATAATACTAATAATAATTAGTTACAAAGACGGCTGGTGATTTTGAATCAACGAGAGAATCCCGCCACTGAATACTGACAACGATCCGACAGCTGTTGCAACTCTCTGATATCGATAGCCGCATGCCTATCGAACTTCCACCACTGACCGATACTTCCGAGTATCGCCTGTTGTGTCCTTCTCTGTCACATTTATATCATTTTAAAAGTTTAAGCTAATTTTAGCTTATTTTGAATGTCAAAAATGTCTGGCAAACATTGCACATGAGCGCCTTATCCGCTATTGTCAAAAAATTATCGAACGCGTCTGGCAAATGCAACGCATTTTTCAAAAAAAAAAAACAACTGATATGTAAAATACGCTAATGAGTAATCCCAATAGCCCACAAGCTACTCAAACAAAGCGCAAAACACGTGAAAAGCCGTCAATGGCCCAAAAATGTTTAACAACAAACAAAAACGCTGCAAAAACCAAACAATTGCAAACAAAAATGTTGAAAATTATCCGCATATATCGTAACCGCCAGGCCACAGTTCAATGTGTGTGTGTGTCTGTGTGTGTGTGTATGTGTCTGTGTGTGAGCTTACAAAACAAACACAAATGCGAGAAGCACACAAATATGACACTGAATTGTTTTTCACGGCGGACAAAAACAATTCAAATGCAATAGCTTTGAAATGGACAGAAAAGGGAACCAAGGACAGTTTCAAATTTCATTTCACACATTTTCGTTGCGATACGATATGATATCCCCCCGCCCTCCTTTCACACACAAGACCACACACTCTAAATATCTCTCGCTCTCTCTCTCTCTCTCACTCTCTCTCGCTAACACGCTCAGTTAACAGTCATGGGGGGGGGGAGTTTGGGAAAAATGCAAACATGAAATTCGATGAGCTGCAGTTTGAATTTACATTGTAAATTTGTGAGTGATTTTTAGTGCTTTTGGCGCTGCGACCTCTTAAATTGGTTGACATTTCAGTGTGGATGCAAATGGAGCTAATGACTTGTGCAAAAAATTGGCATAAAACATAAAAAGTGGGAGAGACAAAAAAAAAGGAAAATGAGCAAATACATAAATACTTATATTTGTACAGTTAGTCAAGTAATTGTTTTGACAAATTGAAAACATGGCATATTTGTAAAAATAGTTAAAAACAATTTTACTAATTTTTCCCTATTACAGGAATTAAGAACAATATTAAAAAATCAAGAAATCTTTTTCACAATATAAATAATTCATATATTTGTTACTTAAGCGGTATAAATATTTAAGCCCAAGGGATTTCGTTATTCCTTTTTATAACTTATTCTAAGAACCATACAATTAACTCAGACATAAAATAGATAGCAGGCCGATAGTCGGTTAACATTGCAATACTCTCTTAACCCTACCATCATTAGATTGAAGACCTTACCATCACTAGATTGTATACCCTACCATCACTAGATTGTATATCCTACCATCACTAGATTGTATACCCTACCATCACTAGATTGTATACCCTACCATCACTAGATTGTATACCCTACCATCACTAGATTGTATATCCTACCATCACTAGATTGTAAACCCTACCATCACTAGATTGTATACCCTACCATCACTAGATTGTATATCCTACCATCACTAGATTGTAAACCCTACCATCACTAGATTGTATATCCTACCATCACTAGATTGTATACCCTACCATCACTAGATTGTATATCCTACCAACACTAGATTGTAAACCCTACCATCACTAGATTGTATATCCTACCATCACTAGATTGTATACCCTACCATCACTAGATTGTGTATCCTCCCGTCACTAGATTGTAGACCCTATCATCACTAGATTGTATACCCTACCATCACTCGATTGTATACCCTTCCATCACTAGATTGTATACCCTACCATCACTAGATTGTATACCCTACCATCACTAGATTGTATACCCTACCATCACTAGCTTGTGTATCCTCCCGTCACTAATTATCCAGATAGATTAGCTAACTCGCATTAACCTATTAAGACATTGGAGAGGGACCTAGCTTGATATTGCTCTAAAGGGAGTTGGAAAATACAGCGACACGATGCCAGAGTCATTCTTTTGATACAAAATAGAGAATATCTGCATGTTCCACTCAAATTAAACGATTACAAATATAAAACTTAGAAAAGGAAGAACTAAACAAGATATTTGGATCTAGTTTTCTGCATTAGGCTTATTGGGCTATACTCAATAGAAATTGAGGCTGGAACATGGCACCGCTCTATTTTTTTTTTTGGTATTACTATCATATGCAAATAAGTAATAGTCGAGAGTTTTACATAATAAGTAAAGGGCCTCTCATAGTCGCCTTCGACTGTAGCATATAGTTCCCTACTATCGCTTCCGCCTCTAATATCGCTCTCACACCTACTATCGCTCCCACACCTACTATTGCTCCCACCCCTACTATCGCTCCCACCCCTACTATCGCTCCCGACCCAACTCTTCGTCTTCTTATTTGTTATAAATAATTAAACGCAGGGAAATTCGTCATTTCTTTGTTTAACTTGTTCAGAGAATCAGGATATAAACCAATAATAAACGTTAAAAACCAAAAATAGTTCAGTTATTGTTTAACACAATAAATAATTCATGTATTAGTTTCTTAATTGTAATAATTAGTTAAACCCAGAGTATTTTAATATTCCTATCTTCAACTTGTTCTGAGAATCATGATATAAATCAAGTATAGTCAGGTAATTATATATAAAGAAATAAATGATTCCCATATCTGTTTTTTAATTCAATCGAGAAAACATTAAGAAATCAATTCATTATTTTACAAAATTAATCAAATTTGTTTTATTTACTTATAAAATTAGTTAAACTCAATGCAAATAATTTCTTTATTTTATTTTAATTAAAAAAAAAAAGATATACCAATTTCTTGAGCAAAATAAAAGTTGAGAATTTCTAGTTTAAGCCAAAATCAATTTATTTGACTAACTGCAACTGTATGTAAATTGCTATAGAATATATATATACATAAATTGTCATATTCTGTTGAATAACACTTATTATAGCCTGTGGCATTTTCTTCCAACATTGCCGACAAAAGTTTCCTGCATTTTCCTGCATCTCCTCGACATTTATGAGAATCTAAAACGGAATTCACATTCTCTCTGTGAAATAGTATTAAAAGTTTTAAATTAAAATCGGAGTTGAAGTTGTCGTTGTTGTTGCTCAATTGGCATATAGTATGGTATAGTGTTCTGGTATGACTTTTGAAATTCATTTTCCCACAGCAATTTGAAATTAATGTCACCACTGTTGAGTTCCCTTTCCGACATCGAACTAAGCATGTCTCTATGTCGATAGAGCAGTGGCAAAATGTGAGCTATAATCTTCTGAGTATTTCTCGGATGTGATGACAAGAGTACGTAGATAAATCCCATTGGAAATATAGCCAATTTCATATTTGAATCTTGTATTTTATATATCAAATATGGATGTGTATCGGGATTATATAAACAATCCTCACGATACTCCGCATAGAAGTTAGCCAGATTAATGCCAAATGGCATACAGAACGTTGCATTAACCACATTAAACTTGGGCCTGTAAAACATCGGTGAATAGCCCAGTTGTTCCATGGTGTTCATAAAACACTTGGCACCCAATGCCGCTCCATCGTAACTGTAGCCCTGGGCACAGATATTGCCATTATCGTAAACCTTTAAACTGCACGACGGATTCGAGTGATGAACGAAAAGTGCCGGATGTTTGTGCGGCTCGTAGCGTGTGTCCGATAGCAGACCTTCCAATTCGTAGAGTTTGTAGCTGCATCGCGATTTAACGAAACAATTGAACGGGCTGGAAATGGCAAATTAACTCTAAACTGTATATACGTGAAACTCTAGAAACTTCTGTAACTACCCACCGATATAACATATTCAAATGCTCCTCGATGGCGCTGAGTTTGCCTACATCCGTGTAAATGTTTAATATATCGAAATCCGTAATGATGGCATCATTTGCCAGACTTGAAGATGTAACTGTTATCTTCTCATGCTCAGCCTCAAATTGTCGCTTCCTGTTTAACTTTTTTGGAGTCTTACATTGCAATGTTGTTGCTGTTGTTGTTGTTGTTGCAGCTGCCATATCAGTTTTCTGGCAATCGTTAATTATTCCCATTCGCTTCTTGATGATATGCCTGTCTCAATTCTTTATATTTACTTATTTAACTATAAGAATCTATTTAGAACTTACGTCAATTTAAACATTTTGTCACTGTGCTTTCTTGAAATTGTGCTGCATTAGTTCAGTGTGACCAGCAAGTGGGTTTTCTTGCAACCCTGGAATTAAGTGCTTGCTTACAATCATCGATAAGTCATCGATAAGTCATCGATAAGTCATCGAAATCGATGGATGCAGAAATTAGACTGCAATATGGATTGAATTTATATCTCAATAAAACAAATTATTATTATGCAAAATTAGTGTAATTTTCTATAAGAGCATAACTTAGTATTTATCTACAATCATCGCTAAGTAATTAATAAATTATAAAAGAAAGTGTTTGAAACATAATTTCATAGTTTTATAAGATTTATTAATACTGTCTATAAGTGATCAAGAAATTATAAAAGAAAGCATTTAAAATATAATGACATAGTTCTAGATTAATAAATCATAAAAGAAAGCTTTTGAAATATAATTCCATACTTCTATAAGATTTATACTGTATATAAGTGATCAATAAATAATAAAAGAAATAAGATTTAATATTATTAAATATATTTGCAGCCCTGCACTTTATTTACACTAAACGTTAAGTAATCAATATCGATAACAATCGAAATTATAAAAGCTGAAAGCGTTAGAAATTCAATTCAATATTTTTACAAGTTTCTATTATTATTATCTAAATTTAAAGTATTTCTCTACGAGAGCAAACTAATCGCCGACTCAGCTAAAAAAAAGTACCAAAAAAAAAAGAAAAAAAAGTAGAAAAGAAAATAAAGCAAACCGCGCTGCCGCCAATGCAAACAATCAAAATATCATTCAATTTCAAATCGCAGAAATTGCATAATTGAAACCCCATTGAAGTCCATTAATAACTTTATTATGCAGCCAACGAAATGCAAACAAAGAGCGATGCAAGGAGTGAGAGAACGTGCTCATATCAGTGATGACAAATTATTTCACGCTAATAAATAGCTAATGTGTCCCCAAAAAAAAAGTAGCTAGAAGTAGCTAAACCAAATGAACTAACACTTAAAAAAAGATTAAAAATTAAAAAAAATATTTAAAATACGTTGAAAAGTATTTTAATAAAGATCTTCAGCATTTATTAGATTTACACAAATAATATCAAATATTTAAATAATTTTAAAATACTTTTAACAGTATTTTAATTAGTTTAAACTTATAATAAAAATGCTAGGCATTTATTAAAAATACCCAAATAATATTAAACATTTAAGAAAATGTAAAAATGCTGTGAATAATAATATTAAACACTTAAAACAATTTAAAAATGCGTTGAATATTATTTTAATTGGGTTAAGCGTATAATCAAAATGTTAGCCATTTATTAAATATACACAAATAATTTTAAATATTTAAAACAATTCAAAATTGCGTTGAATAGTATTTTAATTGGTTTAAACTTATAATAAAAATTTTAGGAATTTTTTAAATATTCCCAAATAAAATTAGACACTTAAAACAGTTCAAAAATGCGTTAAATAGTATTTTAATTAGGTTAAGCTTATAATAAAAATGTTAGGCATTTATTAGATATACCCAAATTATATTAAGAGTTTAAATAAGTTTTAAATAAATTAAATAGTATTTTAATTAGATTAATCTTGTAATAATAATGTTAGACATTTATTGAATATACCCAAATATTATCAAATTCTTAAAACAATTTAAAAAATGCACTTAACAGTATTTTGATTAGGTTCAAAATATTAGGCATTTATTAAATATACCCAAATAATATTAAACACCTAAAGCAATTTAAAAATACGTTAAATAGTATTCTAATTGGTTAAAATTTATAAATTTTTTTTTAGGAATTTATTAAATATATCCCAATAATATTAAACACTTAAAACAATTTAAAAATGCATTGAAACGTATTTAAATATTTTTACTTTAAGCTTATAACAAAAAAAGGCAGACTATATGTTAGATTAAAGATAATTTCTTTAACTTCTATGCTGACAATATCATTTTTTTTTTTTTCGATATTAACAACATGATAAATGGTAATATTATAATTGTAATTATGCCCTAAAAATATATAATTTTTTTTTAAATTAGCTCTATATGGTAATTAATTTTAGGGAGTTACACTTCCTAGAAAACTGACTTGACCTTGCATTTCACCAAGACAGAATTATTATTATTTCGGCTAACTCCGCTTAGCGATTGACTTTAAATCTCCAACATTTCTACACTTCTAAATATACTCAGCAACAAAATATCTCTTTAAACAAAATTCTGCTGCATATTTCCTTCATAATTTCTACATTAAATTAAGCCAATTAAATTAATTACAATTTGGGTTTTTCTAGTTAAATATTGTCTTTAAATCTCCGACATTTCTGCACTTGTAAATCTCAGCAACAAAATCTCTCTAATAACAAAATTATTCTGCATATTTCCAACATAATTTCTTCACTACATTAATGTTAATTAAATTAACTACAATTTATATTTTGCTAGTAAAATATTGTCAACAGTTATCTGCTATTCTTAAGTATATTAAACTTATCTGGCAAGCTGCAAATGTAGTTCAATTATTTTCTGAAATAATCAGATTTCTAGCTATTATAGTTTATGCAAATCTTCAATATTTAGCTATAAAATAGCTAAAATATCAACACGGCATGGTGGAGGCTGAGTAGGAGTTGGCTGACGTTAGCTCATCAAACCCGAAAAACCACTTTGCTCAACTCTTTTCAAAGTGCATACATCATCAACGCTAAGCCAAAACAAAAAAGTGATGCAAAGGGAAAAGCTGGGGCGGTGTTAGTAGAGTGGGTCTGGTGGGGATCAGGGACGGGGGGCGTTGGGAGTCAGTGAAAAGTTTTGTGCAATGTTGATTTTTCCGCAAGACTCGGTTTTTCTGCCAGAGCGTCGCTGGACGTCGAGACGGTCGAGCTATGAAAAGGGGAAAAGGAAAGTGGGTGCAGTGTGAGGTGAAAAGCGGCTGAAGAGCGTGAGGCAGAGTGAGACAGCGTGAGGCAGCGTGAGGCAGAGTGAGGCAGAGAGCAGCTGCCGCAGGCACATTATGAAAAAAAAAAATCCGCAGCTCAGGAAAAAATTCTTTCAATAATAAAAAAAACAACAAGTATATTGAGCCAGCAACAACAACACGAGAGAACAAGCGAACAAAGTGAAAGTGAAGCTTATAAAAAGTGAGCTTAGATGCATGTAGAAATTTTCAAGTTTGTTACGGAATTTAAAACAGCTTGAAAACTTCCCAATACGAATTTTAACAAAAAAAAAGACGAAGAAAAAAAATGTTAAACAAAAAAAACCTATTACACTTGTAATTAGAAAATGAAAATTTGGAAACTTGTAATTGGCATAAAAATTATATAAATATTAAGAGACCGTAATGAAGTAAAAATATATTTGAGAATTAAAATAAGGCAACAAGTTGATAGGGCAAAATCTCTAAACAAAAAAATTTGTGTTGGAATATACAATACACAACATAAATATCTGTTAAGGGAATACCCTTAATATGTTAACTTAAGATGTAATACCTATGAACACCCGGTTGCAATGAAGCATACTAGAATAAATTGATTCACTTTTTAACCCTGAAACCAACACGTTGTTATTTCTACTGCTGAGTACTATATGTGTATATAGTCATCTAAATATATATATATATATTTAACAATTTTATTGAGCAATGAGTTGATTTTAAATAAACTTCTGGTATACTTCTTGGAGTACTTAAAATATGGAATATTCTAAAAAGAAACCAGTAAAAAAGACAAAAAAACAACACATTTTGTCACACCATTTACTTAGAATAATTTAGAATTGAGTATGTTATTAATTTATTTACAAATTTAGATATAATATACAATATTAAATCTAAGGGAACTAGTAGCTAGACCTTTTGATTTATTTTTACTTAGTAAAATATTGATCGCTAATAAAATTAAAATATATATATTACTAGTTGAAAATTAAATTGAAGTGAAGTGTGAAAAATCAGCGCTACTTTTTTGCTAATATTTAAATTATTATTTTTTCGGGTTTCTTACTTTTTGATTTATTATACCCTGTGCACATTAGAAATGAACAAATAAAAGGGTATAATGAATTTGTGTGAATGTATGTAACAGGCAGAAGGAAGCATCTTCGACCGTATAAAGTATATACATATATTCTAAATCAGTATCAATAGCCCAGTCGATTGACACCTGTCCGTCCGTCTTTCCGTCTGTCTGTCCGTCCGTCCGTCCGTCTGTCCGTCCGTCTGCATGAACGCGTGGATCTCAGCAACTATAAGAGCTAGAGACTTCAAATTTGGAATGTAGGTTCCTGAATACCATACGCAGATCAAGTTAATTTTCAATTTTCAATATCAAGCCCCGTTTGTTTTAAAATTAGAAAACTCACCACAACATAAGAAATGGTAAAGTTAGAGACTTCAGATTTGGCACACATGATAATAAAGTTGGGCTTAATGTGTCTTAAAATTTTCATCTCGGTGCCACGCCCCCTTCGCCCACAATTGGATAAAGCTGATAACAAGAGCAGTTTTAAAGCTAGAGACTTGCA